>CM027871.1:14291106-14603089 GCA_016097615.1 Eucalyptus dawsonii | reverse complement strand
GACTCTTCAATGAAGGAGTGAAAACTCTTCGATGTTTTCAAGGGGGTTCAAACTCTTCAAGGTTCAAAGGAATCGTACTAAGCAAATTTTCAAGATTCAAATGAATTGCACTAAGCAGATTTTCATTAATCAAATTCGGTATGTCTATTCTATAGAGACTCGATAACCTTTTATAGCAAGACAAAAGAAGACCAAAAGACTAGACCCTAACTTAGAAAATAACAGTCATTTATGTACATAGAAACTAGAAACATTTAGAAACTAAGAACTGTTTAATGTATAATATTTTCAATGCATGTGACCATCCCAAAGTGTCATGGTGTAAGCATCAATACACAAATAACAAAGTCTTCATGATAAAGTTAAAGATAATGCTCACTTGTTGATGAGTTTTATTGATATTAGGTTTGCCAATGGGAGTGTCGTCGATCTTGAATGCGCGTTGATCTTCTTGGTTGAACAATTTGGTCTTGAATTCAGGCTGCATTAATTGATCAACCAATCTGATTATTGTTTCCTAGAGTGTGTTCCTCGGAACGTGAATCCGGAGGCAGATGAATATGTTGACATTAGACTTCGACAGATTGCTAGTTGAGAAATCCTAGCATTTCTAGAACCGATCGAAGGTTGAATGTGTCATGGCGATTGATAGTGAAAGAAGATTGGGGCGGACCTCGTAAGGGGCAAAGACGAAAACACGGCTCAAAGCCATGCATTATACCATTCTAGATGATGCACTATATAGGAGAACACCTGGGTCAGTTTTGTTGAAATATGTTGATAAACACGAGTCAAGACTGATTACGTTTGAAATGCATGAAGAATGACGTGGTGCAGACCCATCATGAGCCAATGCCAGACAATTGAACTGAGATTGTGCAAGCCCAATAAATTTGGGCCAGCACAAGTTAAATTATAAAAACTTCACCAAAATAATATTTGATAGTGCGTGGGGTGCAAATGTTGGTAGCAGCAACTTATGTGGCAAAAGCAGTCACCCAAGGTTTAAATTCACCTCGATCTATAGAAATTATCAGGATTGATTTCTATCTAAAGGACTGAACAGCTTGCTTGACTTCTATCTTGTACAAGCTGATGGTCACCTCGACCAAAGAAAAAATTGGTTCGAGAATAAAACACATCTATAGCAAGACGGCACATGATTGTCCCCGGGAAGTCGCTGAAATCGTGGAAGTGGAGAGGATCATGGAAACGTAGAGGAGTTGGAGAAGGAACTGCAGATAATTTCGATAATCATTGAATGAAATCCCAGGACTATGGAAAGAAAGAACATAGAGGAAGAAAACACGCTCAAGTTACCCGACTCTGCCAAATTTTCCTCCGAAACATTTTACTGTCGGTGCAATGTTCTGCAATTACAACAATAGGATTAGGACTAAGCTTGTCGCTCACGATTTGCATTGTGAATACTACTATTGTCATGTTAGTTTCCATGTTTCTATCTGAGCGTCAACGTATTCTGCAATTTCCAGTTGTTCCATTTCCGACGAAGTTAATTCGATTTTCAAGTGCTTGTCCTTCGTTTTTTCCCTTCAGATCAGTGTTCCTGGCATTGTCACTTCAATTTTCGTTGGAACTAGAGAAAAAAACTTAAGTTCGTTTTCCCATCGGCTTAACCTTAGATCGATTTAGATCCGACATACTCCTTAAATTCGAGTATCAGAGATTCCTCGAAAAGAGAGACAAACATCAAGTAACGTTTCCTGCTAGATGACCCCGTGCACTTTCTCAACTTCACCGATTCATGCCATTCTTTGTGAAAGAATCAAAGCAGAAACACTGGCACGAAGCTCCGTTGATGGAGTGCATCATCCATCCTTACATTGCAGGTGAAAAACACTTCTTACTCAGCCGTCTGAATAAGAACCCGCCACAGACTCTCCGCTTGCTTCGAGTCTCCTGGCCATCTTAAAGATCAATTTAAGTTGGAAAGACTTTCATCAAATTGAAGAGACCATGAGATGGTGACCATCTATTCTGTAGCGTCAGTCAGCATTCTTGACATGATATATCTTTCACCACTTAAGTAGGACTTACTTCTCGTTCCAATATTGTAGAAGCAAGAATGCCGGATCGAACATTTTCTTAACACTTTGCAGTCGGGTAACAGCGAGAAGGGAAAGAAAAGGATTGCCTCAACACGTTGGCCTCCACGATGGTCGGTCATTGTACATAAATAACACATCATGTGACAATCAATCTTCTGCAATTTCTATCTTAGGCCAACCTTGATCAGCCTGTAACTTTACAAACTTCGCTAGTTCCTTGATCTCCTCCTCCTGCAATCGGGGTCCAAACGTGCATTGCCCTCTTGGGGTGCAGTTCTCACCAAAGCCCTGAATCACAAATCAAATGTATTTACTTCATAAGTTTACTAGCTGAAAAGCCTCAAAGAGACACTATAGTAAATTTATCCCATATATCAAGAGAAAAAAGAATGAAGGTTCCATCAATCTTACTGGCATTCTTCCTTTGCCAAAGTAGGTAACTCGGTAGATCTCCTCTTCTGTGCCAACTCCGTTTCTATAGTTGTAGCAAGTAAATCATTTTTCAGGCATAGATTGGGTATGTACTCTGACATGTTCAAGGGAAGAATGTCTCGAGTTTGAGACCACCATTAGAATTTAGACTAAGGGCATATTCAATCGGTCCAAACAGGAAATCGACAACTATTACCACGCCTCAACGCGATCAGAAGCAAAACATTGACATCTAACCCAATGAAGGTACCAGATAAGAAACTGAATTTCTTATAGCATGGACTCTCAGTCAGTAGAGGCCATTTTCCCATGACTCATACCTTAGTAAATCTTTCATGAACAACGTCGCACCCTAGTCAGAAGAGGATAAAATTTCAAATGAGTTATGAGCTAACAAAAAAACATTTATCTAAGCAATGAAGGGAAACTCACTGGTTGTATTATGTTTCCACCAGCATCATGACATGCAATGCATGCCTGACGAAACAATACTGCTCCTCTTTGAATATCTGCAGTTTGACCAAGTGACGCTGCAGCATAAAAGGCAGGCATGACATTTTTATTATGATATTAGTGGAACACCCATTCCATAACCATCAACAACATTTGGAACAACAAACTAAAGTTCATAACTTCCAATGACAGTGCGCCCCTATTTCCCCTATCTAAGTACTAGAGCAGCTTATCAGAAAATTTGAGAAATCTGTGGAAAGAAAAGGTGTCGTGAATAGCACAATTAATTCTGAAAATTTCACATTAAAAAAAAAAAAAAACCATACTCTACTATAACAAAAAATTAATAATACTGAAACTCAACTAAAACAAAGTTGATATTGGACATCTGGACTGCTTAAACATTCGACCATTTGCATTTGAAGACATTTAGATCTTTTTTAAGAAATAGAATTATTTTTTAGCAAAAAGTCTTAAGTGATCAGTTGGCAGTGGAAAGCCTCATAAGAACAGAATTTAAATAAGTATGGGTGATTGACAGTATAGATAACCCTGTTTAGGGTAGTATCATGGTCTAAGGATTTGAGTTGCGCATCTGATTATGTCTATTACTGTCCAACATTGATTTGGCAGAGCATATGCAAAAAGGAAGCAAGAAGACAACATTGTTCTTGGACCCCTTCCAATGAACGAGTTTTGAAGTTTAAAGTCAACCAATCTTCCTTTGGTAATCTAGTATTGTCAGGGAATGGGAGCATTACAAGTCTTTATAAGCACTCTGGGCTGCCTAATTCGAATGAGCCTAAAGTCAAAGCTATTCATGAAGCATTCTTCTTCTTCTTTTTTCAGTTCCTTTCGGTCATCGGCTTTTCATCTTTGCATTAAGAGTGACTGAGCTACTATCGTTGCTTGGCTAAATATCTTACAATTGAGACCAGGGAAGATACAGATTCTCTTTAACTCAACCAGTAACATATGCAGGGTTATAATCTTCACTCATGTTATTTTTAAGCAATTTTTTTAGCAGATCAATTAGCAAAAAGAAGGGCTTCAGGGGAGTCGGACATTACTGCCTTGATTTAGTTCTAAAGTTTGTACTGCACATTTCTTATTATTGAGAAGATTTTCTTTGCTTCTCACAGACAAAAAAGGACAACACACACAAAAATTAACTTTCAGTTCTTAACCTCAACCAGGAACAGGAACCCTCGCTCTTTTGGCAGGATCTGCAGGAACCAGCGCCTTCCTTTTCCATCTCTCAATAACATACAGAGGCAAAAAGATTGCAAAAAAAAAGGGGAGGTGATACGAATACTTGAAAGCCAATGAGCACACACCCAAAACGCTCCAACAAATTCTCTAGCCGAATCTCGAAGTGCTTGCAGCAAAAAGTTAGGTGGGTAGTGGATCGACAACAATTCTCATTCCTCTGAAAAGCCACTTCACATCACCATGTCAGGGATTTTCTTAACTTGGTAAGACAGTCAAAGAATCGGGTTGAGTATCAGTATAAGGCGTGAATTTCACGGATTCTAGATAACCATGGGTAAGCTCGTGAATTGCTTGTTTATCATGGTCTGGCCGTACTATACCGCGAAGAGGATGACGCTAGAAGCTATAACTCCAGCACCACCGCCACCCACTTCACAAGTAAGTTCACATTGTTCTTGAAGCGCAATTCATCTGTTCTTCAAGCTCGAATTGGATTCACGAGGAACCACGTGAGGGCTAAGCAAGTTAACGACAACATGGGACCAGAACACACCATACCCACCAACAATTTCGACGCGAAACTCAAAACCCGTACGGCAAGATCGCACATTTCACGCCCGCGCGGACACAGCAAAGGCGGCGGCACTGCGGCAGAGTCGAAGGGAACGAGGGAAAAAGAGGCGTTACCCGGAGCGAGACAGAGGGGGGACAAGGCGACGAGCGCGGCGACGAGAGGCGGGGCGACGGCGGCCCGGAGGAAACCAGCCGGCTTGAGGTCCCGAGGAGGTTCGCCCCCACCTCCTCCTCCCGCCGGCGTTCCTCCGGCGACCGCATTGCCCTGCGCGAGGCGGACACGTGGCGCGAGGGTGGGGGGTCAGCACCTTCTCTCCGCAGAGGCGGATAAGCAAGAAGAAGAAGAAGGAGAAAGCTTTACCTTGTTCGCGAGGGAACGAGGAGAGATGCTGGCAGAAGGACCAGGCGAGAGGCATTGAAGAAGCTGCATCTGCATCTCTTTTTCCAGCGCCTCGAGCCTGCTGCTTGGGAGAGTTCGGCTATGGAGAATTGAGATTTTCTAGCTCGCACACGTGACCGTTCGTCTGATCGCTTCGTGTCCTGACGTGACCCGATCTGTCTGCCATGTCTGAGAAATTTGAGATCACTAAGTCTCTCCTGTAAATATCTCAAGAAGATGTACTTAAAAACCTTAAACAAAATGCTTAAATTATTCCTAAACCTGTCGTGCCGTCGGAGGCGACACGTTGCCTTATTCAATGAGACGTGTCTAGATGTGTCATGGACGGATTGAAAATGGTGAATTCGCCACAGATACGTGATGTATTCATGTATAAATGAGTTAGATCCGAATCCACTTGATTATGCCTACTATGCATATTCTAAAACTCGGAACCTACAATGTTAATCGGTTTCATAGTCTACATGAGAACCGACTATTCTTTTTTTTTTTCATGCTATTTTAACACTTAACAAATTTATAAAAAAAAAAGGTTATGTATATACTATATAGTGAGGACAATGATTGCTACATAGAGAATTATGTGATGTTTGTGTTGCATTACCTTTGTACCGTCTCTAGACCTACAAGTGTAAAAGTGCGAATATCGTCTAATCTAGCAACAATGTAAGACACTTGAAAATATCCTAACTGGTTTCTAATTTCTAGCTCTTATCTAAGAAGTGGAAACTAAATCGAATAGTATTAGTTCCACTTTTTTCAAAACCGAAACTAGACCGATAATGATGAGAACCTAAAATTAAGCCAATTTCCGTGGCTAATTCAATCTAGTTCCCAATTCTATCCTAAACTCATGCTCACCTCTACTAAACAATCAATATAGGTTTAATACATACGCGTGTCACGCACACACATATATATATATTATCAACACTCATCATCCATATTATTCGCGTTCTGATAAATGAATTGACCCAAACAAAGAAGATATTTGGTTGGAGAAACGGGATTTCAAAACAACCAATACATACCCAAAAAACATCAACCGCAAAATTCATAATTTAGATGTTGGAAAACCGTAACAAGGGGACATCACGTGCTAGAGTTTCTGATAAACATACATTTAAATCAAAAGAAAGTAAAAGTTAAAAAAAAAAAAAAAAAAAAACAAGGACGTGTAGAGGGGTCAACATCCTTCCGTACTCGAGCCAAGAAAGGGAGGAAGGGAATAACAGCCATCGGATTTCTTGGGCCTGAAATGCTTCGGGTAGGACACGGCCCAATCTATGATTCGCTTTCGTTTCAGTTCAATAAAGAAAAAAAATCTAAAACATATCTCTTTATGGCCCATCTGGCCCAACCTTCGACTTTCCAACTTTTTTTCATTTTTGCAAATACTTTTAACACTCATTCGATATCTATTCAAACGCAAAAGACCGGAAATTTTTGAAAACATTGAAATGCCGGAAGCAGAAGTTGAAGCAAATCTAAAATGTTTATCATTTTTTTAAAAAAGGTGGACCTTTTTAATTATTAAATTTTGGAGTAAAAGTCGTAAGCACAAGTTAGAAGCTAAAAAAAGTTGCCCCCGCATTACTGGTGAGAAGTCAAATATGAAAACACGTTTAGTGAAATAAAAATAAAGTAACTTTTGGTTGATGTATTATGCGTGGCACAATGAAACAGAATATAATAAAAATAAAATGACTAATAGTGGAATTGAAAAGGAATGGAGACTAGACTTGCTCATTAGATAGGCTTGGGTGGGCTCCAGCCAGGCCTACTCGAGCCAAAACCTCCTAAGGTCTTGCTCTTATCCGAATTTGTGAGCTTGGGCAAGTGCCTAGGCTCGTCCATGGAAAATAAAAAGGACGAGCTAAGCCTCACCTATCAAGTCTTTCTTTTCATCTAATAGAATCAACATAAATTTAAATATATGAAAGATAATTTAAGGTACTTATATTATTTTATTTTATTACATCACTTGTACTTTTCTGCTATGTTTCTCCACTATATTAGAAATTTGGATTTATTTTTTGGTAAAGAAATTTTTTTGGTAAAGTGGATTTATTTTATCCTAGCTAACTCTACTTTACCTTAATTGTTATCGAATAAGCAAAAGTTATGTCTTGATTTGATCTGAAAGTGCATAGTGAGTGGTGCGAGGTTGAGCAAAGGTTGAGAAAGAATGAAGAAAAAGTCATAGATGTGGATGAAGTTTAAGTTAAGTTGTATAAATAATTTATGACCCATATACTGAATATGACTAAATTATATAATAATTTCGCCCAACCATATATGGGTTAAAAAATGAATTTATGATCTATTTTTTTAATATTCTTTGAGAAATAAAATTAGCATATGATCTCTTTGAAGCTATGACCAAAAAGAAAAAAATCTCTTTGAAGTTACCACTAGTGAAGGATCGATTTACACTTATTTTTGCACCAAGAGTTTCATTATTGATGAATAGATAAATGTGGATTTTTGTGGTTACCATTTGAGTTAATATCATGAAAAAAATCTCAAATTAATACACATGTAACAAATTTAATCAAAAATTAATTTTTTCGACCGCTTAAAAATCCCAAACTAATATATCTATAATAAATTTATCATTTTATCAAATTTCGTTAATTTAAATTAATATTATAAAAAATCATAAAACTAGTGTACATATAACAAATGCAGGTTAAAATTTTAAATTGATACATGTTATTCAATTTAATAATTTAATAATGAAATTTTATGGAAATCAACATTCTTGGTGATGTCATTGTCAACTTTTATAATTTATCGGGGGTTTCTGAATTTCAGAGACACGTAAGCGTATATTACAGAACAAGCTATAATTGGTCAGCAGAAGCAACCGTTGTTTCTCTCTCTCTCTCTCTCTAGACTCCTGTCTTATCTTCACGCCTCAGGCTTCCATCTCCATCGCCCCCTCCGACGCTCCCCATAATTCGAGCCCTAATTCCCCCCCATTCTCCCCCAAATCCTCGCCGCCGACCGCCGATCACCGATTGCCTCCGTCCTTCCGCCGCGACCGCCGATCGCCCCCCGGAACTCCGAGCTCGAAGCGTGAGTCCCCCTCTCACCCCCCCACGCGGACGACTACCGGCGACTTGGCGGCGGACGGCGAGATTGCGACGGCGTCGGGACCGGGTGCGTTAGGGCTTTGATTGCGGGCGGATGGCGGTGCTGTTGGAGGACATCCTGCAGTCCGTCGAGCAGTGGCTGAAGCTGATCAGGAAGCCCCAGCCCTACGTGGACCCGAACCTCGACCCGGTCCTCCTCGTGCCCGGGGTCGCCGGATCGATACTGCACGCCGTGGACGGCAGCAACGGCAAGGGCGAGAGGGTCTGGGTCCGGATCTTCGGGGCCGACTACAAGTGCCGGACCAAGCTCTGGTCTCGCTTCGACCCTGCCGTCGGTAATCTTTCTGCCCTGTCGATTCTTATGGATGCGCGATCGGGTCCATCGCCGCGAAGTTAATAGCGGGATTCTTCTTTTTTGTCCTTTGCATTTTTCTGTTTTATTTCTAGGCTTAGTGGATGAGCTTGCTCGAGATGTCATTTTTCTAGTGTTTCTTGTTGCGTTTGGGTTCAGGCAGAGTTTTCTAGTACTTCCTTTGCTGCAAAATGATTTTTTTTTTTCAGATCATCGTAGCTTTATGATGAATTTACTCTCCATGGCTGAAGTGTGACTGGGGAAAGAAGAGTGGAGGATGACTGATGTATGGATTGATTACATTAAACTGATTCGTATACCACCTTCAGTTGTGGCTTTAATGTTAGTGTCATTATGGTGAAAGAATGAGTCGATTTCACCCTTCTAGATGAGCAAGCCCGTTATGAAGTTTCAGATCGTATATGGAGCTTCTGGAGTTAGTTTGTGGTCTTTTACTAATATGACAACTTCAAAGTCAGTACTTATTAGAGAATCAAGAAGCCATTGATTAATGCTGGGGTTTTATATAAAACTTATGGGAGAGCGTAATTTTTGTAAGCTTCTATTCTGGTAGTTCTTTGACCATGTGACTTAATAAGATCATTTCATTCCAGTGAGAAGGTGGCTGGGTTTATAAGTAGAAACTTACAGGAGAGTGTTATTTTCATTAGCTTCTATATTGGTTGTTTTTCAAATACATGCGTCAATAAGAACATTTTATTTCTCTGAGAAGGCAGGTGCTCATGTTCTGGTATTGTAAATCTTTTACTTTTTCTTTTTGGCTCCAGTAGTTCTTTAGCAGAGATTACCAAATAAAATTGAGCAAGAACTTCATTCTGGTTATTCAATTGAATGGATAGACTACCTCCGACTTCTTCTATAAAGGATTTGATCTTTGTCGGGAGAAATCGAGTCTTTAATGTGAATATTCAGGCTTCTATACATTTATAGCTTGCTCCTGCATAGTTGATAGAGTTTGTAAGCTGCATGTTCCATATATTGTGCATTGTCTAATTCAGACATTGGTTGAGTTGATACTGTAAGTAGCTGAAGTGAATTACTCATTCTCATTGGCCTGTGTTTTTCTCCTCCCTGTAGGTTATCTTTCTAATGTAATAACAAAATGTTGTTGTTTCAATAGGTAAGACCGTTTCCTTAGATCCTAAGACGAACATCGTGGTTCCTGAAGACAGATATGGACTGTATGCCATTGATGTTTTGGACCCTGATATGGTATGTATCATCTCTCAATGAAATGTATCTTTTACGTTGATTTGAAGTTTAAGATAAAATTTTTACTGTAATGAGATTACAGCAAGTAGTGTTTTATAGGATTAGAGTTCCTGTCTTCATTTTGCTAGATATCATGACTATCACTGGCTTGCGAATGAAGTTTGAACTATTGACCAGTATCTCTGTCTTACTTTGTTTTCGTGCAGGTCCTTGGGCGTGATTGTGTATACTATTTCCATGACATGATAGTCGAAATGATCAAATGGGGTTTTCAGGAAGGGAAGACATTGTTCGGTTTTGGGTATGATTTCAGGCAAAGTAACAGGTACGTCTGTGGCATAGTTCTCCTGTTATAATAGTGTTAGCGACCAACCAAGAAAAGAAATTATAACAGTACTTTTATTTGCACCATGCCTAGCCTTCTATCTGCAAACACACCTTAAAGCACTTCCAATGCAACTAATCACCACCCCCAAATAGTTGCAACTCTCATGTTTGAGCTGCAAGTTAGAATTTTGGCAAAATACTTTTCACCTGTTCTCCAAATGAACTTTTCAGATGTTGATGAGTAATGGAAGTGATTTTGCATACTCTATTTGATAGATTCTCTGGGACATTTATATGCCAGTCGTGTTCTCAAGCCTCTGAATCTTGTTCCAGTAGATATGGCATCGGGCTTAGAAGAGGCCAAATAAAATAGTTAGGGGCTTATGATGAAGCCCATGTTCATGCAATTAAGTCTATTAGGAGAATATTATCTGTGATATTGAGTACTATATCTAGCTCGATAATTTATGTGATGCATAGCAGTTCTTTACCTTTATGTTAGACTTACGAGTTAACTGCACTCGACATGTATATTTTTTATTTTAAATCGTCTCTTGGACTCTTGTCTTCATGTCGCCATAGATCTTGCTCCTCTACCTGTAGTGCAACTTATGCAATGTGTGTAGTGTTAAAGTAGTACATCAATTGTTTGCCTCCACCTGCTGGCTCAAAATTTTTGGGTTGGACCTTTTGACATGATAGCATAATCATGCTTCAATTTCTTTATGCTCTGATATTTTATATCTATCCCCGTTTGTCACTATCTTATAAACATGTGGTCTACCTTCATCTAATTACTTAGCTTTGGTTTGGACTCTAATACATTGTAGTTCACGATGGGTTGCCGTCTAATATATCTGTGGTCTCCCTTCATGACTTTAGCTTTTGGGTTGGATTCTAATACCTAGAACTTCAGGATGGGCTTTACTCTCTCTCTCTCTCTCTCTCTCTCTCTCTCTCTCTCTCTCTTTCTGTTTGTGTGGGTGATTGTGGCCACTAGCATTTCTGGGTTGTTTTACTCTTTCTTCATTGTTAAGGTTTCAAGAAACAATGGAGCGTTTGGCTGCAAAGTTGGAATCTGTATATAATGCTGCGGGAGGGAAGAAGATGACCATTATCAGTCACTCTATGGGAGGTCTTCTAGTGAAGTGCTTTATGTGCCTGCACAGTGATGTAAGGAACTTATAAAACTGATCCCATCTATTTTTGCTTTTACCAGTGATATATTTTTAATCTGAATCTCTCTTTTCCTTTCTCTCCCTTTTGTCTCTTTTACCTATTTTCATTTAAAAATAATTACTTAGAACATGCCACTTGACTCTTCTGTAGGTTTTTGCAAAGTATGTGAAGAATTGGATTGCTATAGCTGCACCTTTTCAGGGTAAGAATCATCTTTTAGAGTTGTACTGCTTTTTTCGTTCATTGCTCGTTGACTAAGCTCATACATTCGTTTCCCCTGTAGATTTGTTAGTTAGAAAACTTTTCTTCCTTTTCTTTCATCCCATTTCCTGTGGAAAACACTTACCCCAATATCTATATATGTATAGTTTCTTATGTTTTTCATAAAACTGCTTGTCTATCACTGTGAATAAGAAAACAAGCAAGTAAATTTTATAAAAAAATTCTCTAGATTTTTCCTAAAATAGATAATTAAAAGTTCAGAGTATCTAGTGAACCCTCTTTTTTGTCGTAAAAATGATTTTTCATGTTAAAATAATTAGTTGTGTGTCTACTTGTCCTATTGTCTAACTTAGGATTTCATTGGCATAATCAGGATAAGCTTAAAATACTTTGTATACTTTGTTATCCAAATGTACATAAAGGTTAGAATTGGCATCTTATGAACATACTGAAAATCTAAATATTCCAGGTGCCCCTGGATATGTCATCTACCTTTCTGAATGGGATGTCATTTGTGGATGGTTGGGAGCAAAACTTTTTCATTTCAAAGTGGAGCATGCATCAGCTGGTATGCTATCTTCACAGTTATATGCATACATATCTGTGAAGCACTTCAGTTTTGTTGACCTTCTTTTTGTCAAGGTTAACACAGTATATGTTGTTGATATGGAACCGAAAATGTGTGATCAGTGCATGGCTGTCCTTCTTTTTCTTTGTTTCACTTCATAAGTTAGGAGTGAAAGAGGAAAAGTGCATATTTGCTAGCTTAGACGCTTTATAATTGCCTAACGAATACATAGTGATAAACATACAAAAGCAGACTTAAATACTGCGAAAGCATTTCTTTTACTAATTTATAGCCAGACTATGAGAAATCAAGTATTTTCTGCTTGACTTATAGTTTGTTTGATAACTTTAAGGAGTGCTGCAAATTAAAAAAAGTTAAGAATTTAATTGCTTTTGACAGGGGCACCTTCATTCCATAAATGAGTTCTTTCAAATTTCTTGTATCACTATTTGTGGATTAGCATCTTGAGGTCCTTTAATGGGTTGTGTAGTGATCCTTAGAATACTTATGATACATAGAAGGATATCTATGTGTCTCCTGTTGTGATTCAATAATGTGTGAAGGACTGTTACTTAATGTTAGATTCAGTAGGAATCACTAAGTAGGAGGGCCTACTCAAAGTTGCTGACTGAATGAAATTAGTTTTGATTTCTTGACAGACAAGTCCAAATGTTCTGGGTGTCATCACAATTTCATTAGTCCACACAATAGTTAGGTTGTACTTTGTTATGATACCCATGACGAAACAGACTGTACCAAGTACTAGTGGTACATATGTGATTTAGGTTGAAGTAGCCACTGTTTGGTTATTTAGGTAATGGCAGCAGTGCGTAATAGTGGGTCATTGATTACTTGTGTTATATGCAGGAAGGGTAAAAGAGGACCATGAGCGTTTTGACTTGCCTATGACTTGTTAGTGGTTCATTTATCTGTGTACATTACAGTGCCATACAGTGTCATCCACGTCATCCAACCCCCCCCCCCCCCCCTCTCTCTTTCTTCTTCTCTTAACCCCAAACCCCTTCCTTCCCCACCCACTATATTTTCACACATTTGAACATCTTTGTCTGAACATGTGGTTGCTCATGTAAACTTGTATGCAAGCAGAATCATGTAGTCTTATGCACTTACCTGTTTGTATTCCTGAAATTGCTGAGAACGTACATAATAACATGCTGTGGCTGTTGATCTCAGCTGATTGAATGCCCATCAATCTATGAATTGATGGCATGTCCAAACTTTAACTGGGAACATGCCCCAGTGTTAGAGATCTGGAGGAAGAAGCTTGATGATTGTGGTGAAACCCGTATGATCCTTGAGTCTTACACCCCTTCTGAGAGTGTAAATATATTCGCTGAAGCACTTTCAAGTAATACGGTAAGTTCTGCATTTCTTATTCTGTCTGGATGAAAAACTGCCAATTCTATCTTCGGAGCTGTCCCGCTTGAAATAAAGTGAATTTTGTTTATGAAGGGCTAAAGTCTTAAAACAATGTGTGTACTGAACTAGTAAGATATCCGAGATCTCATTTTTTAGCATTTCAACTTTGAAATTATAGTGCATCTTCTATCCAGATGCTGCTAAACGTAACTGAGTGTTAATATTTCATTTGTCTAAAGAACCCTTTCTGCAATTCCTTTTCCTTTGATATCCACAATATATTTTCGTAGATTGCAGTTATGCAAGATATATTTTGCAGTTTTTGCCTGCTATAGGTCCATTTGGTTTTTAATTCATTTTATCCCCATTATGAACTTTTAGTTCGTCATGGCCTACCTATCAGTTGACTAGAACCCTTACTGAGTTGAGCCTGGACACTGTGTTAGGTTCACTTTTAAGAAAAGGAGGGTTCTCTTTTTCTAATGACAAGTCATTTTCCACATAGATAGTACTTTAGGCCTAATATTATTCAATATTTTTGTCCAACATGAGCTACCATCTACTTCATTGTTTGTTAACTAATGAATTAGTCGGACTCAATAACAGGTTGATTATGATGGTGAGAGCATTTCCTTACCATTTAACCAGGAAATCTTGAAATGGGCTCATGAGACCCGTAGGATTTTATCTTGTGCTAAAGTTCCACCCGGGGTGAAATTCTACAATATATATGCGACCAATCTGGAGACACCACACAGTGTTTGGTAATGTTTGGCTGAAGTGCTTCATTTCTACTTTCTCTATGCCAATTCTACAACTTACATATTTTTTAGAAAATCTCTTTTATGTGAGATTGGACACTGTCTATAAAATACATACATGTTTCAGATCAACTTTCCTTATCTTAGTGGTGTTATGTTCTGTGCAGCTATGGCAGTGAGGACGTGCCTGTTACGGACTTGCAAGAACTTCAATTTTACCCGGTCAGTGAAAAGGGGATGTGAACATAACTCTTTGTTCTATTTGAGTGGAGCTAACATATACAAATCTCTTTTTCTATAACTAGAGTCCAGAAGGATGCATGCTAGTTTGGTTTTTCCTTAACATGTCCTCATCATGAATTTCATGCTTGGTACCTGTTTTCTCTTTAAGTAGTTGAGAAGCTGATTCCTGCTTTCTGAATTTCAGCCTGATTATATATGTGTTGATGGTGATGGAACAGTTCCAACTGAATCAGCTAAGGTATGGAACTTACAATCTGTTGGACCTGTTAGTTTGAACTGCTAGACCAGTTAGTGGAGGGCTTGACTATAGCTCATGCAACCTGTATTACTCATCTGCTTTTCCCTCTTTATTTGACTTTGGCAAAATTCTCATGGAGCTACTGGCTGATTTTGGGCTATGACTATCTCTTATAAGACCAGATAAGAGTTTGTGATTGTGTCTCTTATATTAGGATATATGTAATGAGAGTGTCAATAAAGTTTTTCTTCAATATAAAGAGCTCTATTTGGTTTCTAGAAATAAGTTTGTATAGGACACACCAGATATCATATCTAGACATATCCATGCCTATTTGGTGTTTGGGTGGACCCAGTGGGTCGAAATATTTTATAATACTTAGAAAATATTAAATAACAAGTTATTCTAATAATAATAGCCACAAAGGTCTAATCTAATTGAGGGCAACAGCAGTTGAACCTAGTTGGCTGCAGTAGGTGCCCACCACATTGGTCGCGTTTGTCGCGTTGGTCACCACAGAGAGAGTAGTCCTCAGTGTGAGTTGACAGCGAATACCATTATGGTGGTCTCATCAGTAGTTTGAGACCGTAGAGCAAAGAGGTGATCAAGGAGGAACAATCACAGCGCAGTGGTTCATAGCAATGCCCCTGGGCTGCCGCTGGCTCATTGTCAGGAGTGCTGTTCTTTTGTTCTTTTCATGTAACCTCTTTCATTTCTTTTATACACAATCTGAGCAGGACAGTCTGTAGCCACCCTAGTGCTCAGATAACTTGTCTGGGGTTCTATCTGGACTTGATTTGGATAATGTTTATCTAGGCTAAGAAACATGCCCTAATTCGCTGTAGTTTCTCCTCTTACAAATGGTCTTGGTCTCTTCATATTCAGGCAGATGGGCTTGAAGCGGTTGCAAGAGTTGGAGTACCCGGGGAGCACCGGGGGAATTCTGTGTGATCATCATGTTTTCCGCATTCTGAAGCACTGGCTAAAGGCAGATTCGGACCCATACTACAACCCGCTTAACGACTATGTGGTTCTACCCACCACATTTGAGATGGAGAGACACCACGAGAAGGGCATGGAGGTGACTTCACTCAAAGAGGAGTGGGAAATCATTTCCAAAGATGCCAATGATGACCAAGGAGAGGTTACCATAATGCCCTCAGTAAGCACCATATCCATTTCCCAAGATGGAGGTCACCAATCTTCTCGGGCTGAGGCTTGTGCCACTGTGATCGTGCGCCCCCAAAATGAGGGCAAGCAACAGGTTGAGCTCAATGCCTTGAGTGTATCTGTTGATGCCTAAATCTAGTTACTCACACTGTGTGAAAGAAAAGCCCGCAATTGGGGCAGTGCTGTGTATAGTAGTATGTTGGTCGTGTACAAAATGTGCGTATTGTAAATATAAGCATCACTGGTGGCAATTGCCTTGATGAAACATAACATTGGAAGATCGTTCTGGGTTTTGTAATGGAAGACCCATCATCTATTCATGGAGAACAAATGTACATGTGCTATCAGAAGTCCATTTTCCAGGAAGGTTGGTAATTTATGGATGGCAGCTAGAACCGTCATTCGCAAGTTACGAGCCGTTTTGGTATCAAACGATGCATGGAGTCGGTGACTGAATACAGCTTGACAGTTTATTTGGGGCATGAGGGAAATGAATGGTATCGTTTCGACAGTGATTCAGTGGTACTTGGCTCTATATGTTCTGAACGAAATTAAGGGTTTGTAGTACCCAACTAGAGAGGAGGAATAGACGAGTCTAAAGAGAGTCGATTCTCTTTTTATTTGTCCGTCTTCGTCCTCTTTTTATCATCCAAACGAAGTTCGTATTTTCTGGAGTTATGATTTCCCCTCGATTTATCTTATCATCGATTGATGGGGTTACTCGGTGGCAGACTCTCAATGGCTTGCTCTTTTCGACGAGTGCTTAGGCTAAGCTTGTTTGACCCTCGCCGCACCCGGAAATTAACAAATGAATACGTCCCGACTATAAGAATGGAAGGATAACATGGCAATGCGAAACATCGATTCTTAGATTCGTATATGCTAAAACTGTTCACACGGTCACACCATATAATTACAAGAAGATAACGTGACATGACATCTCCACAAAGCAGTCTGAATCTTTAGTCCAGCTTAGTTTCACTCTATATGCTCTGTCATAACCTCTCTTACAGATAGTACAGCAACCCTTCTGATTCATCGACAGAAACAATAAAGAGATGAATAAGCAAAAAATGAGACACAAGATCCATGCAAAGAAACAAAGAGAATTCTGTTTCTGTTTGGCAGAGCAAAGAGGTCCACATCAATATGAGGAAGCCGCACCATGGAAGGCAATATTCAACAGCATATATCCAAGCAGCAGCAGCAGCACATCCCAGCACAGCTGCACATGTAGACAAACGGATCTTGATTAATCGAAGAATAATCAACATATGAAGAGAGAAAGAAAGAGACCGTGTGTACATGCCAGTGCGTATTATACGACTATTATGTCACCCTGACATGCTCATGTGATATCACTAACTTAATTAAGTTTAATCGTTTTTCAAAAAATGAAATTTAATTTCATGATGTTGAGTCATTTTTGGCATTGGAAATCATAATACACGGTTTACGTGTGCGTGTGAGTGTTAGAGAGAGAGAGAGAGAGAGAGAGAGCACTTACAATCCTCTCCAGAACCCATCTCCCCTTTTCTTATTTTTCGCCTTCCGCAGTGGTGGCGCTTGCTGGGAGCCCTGCAGGCCATCCTTTGAAGGGTAAGCAACTGGTGGCGGAACCACGTAAGGGCCTTGAGGGTAGCCATGACCTGACGGCTGCTGCGGCGGCGGATATGAATAAGACTGTGGTGGTGCTGGAGGATACGCTTGGATGGGGGGTGGATATGAATACGACGGGGTCGACACATTCGGATACATCTGAGGCGGCGGAGGGTACACATGTACCGTAGCCTGTGGAGGATTGACCTGCGGCGGCGGAGGATAAATGTGGCCCAGCGGCAGTTCAGGAGCGGATGGGGGAGGACTTGAAGGGGGCAGAGAAGGATACATCCCTGTATTATATTCAAGTTCCAGCCTCATAGTCAGACACTACCAATCAGTGGGACATGCTAAAGAATTTACAAACTATCCTATGGTTAGGAGTCATTCTTTAAAAAACGAAATCAAAATTTAACATTGGATTTAGGATTGTGTCGGGTTTCCAGTTTCCTAGCCTCAGGACACACTGGAAAGACTGACTTGTGCCTGATGCCCCATAAAGGGGACTAAAGCGAAAACTATGACAGATCAGCGATATTTAGCAGCACTTAACATTGTAAATTAGACCGGTGGAATTTACGGGGATGGATTTGATCAAGGGATCTGTTTCTCGATGCGCATTTAGTCAATTTAGAGCAGCTCGGAGCATCCCGAAAAGAAGGGACTTATACCTGGAGGTCCGTAGTGCGAGTCTTGACCCATCTCAGCTCTGTTCTCCTAGGATTTTTCAGGTAACAGAATCGAACTCAATCTCTCTTTCTCGAGAAAATGGCAAAAGGGAAAAGGTGAAGCAGGGAGAGACCGGCTTGAAGCTCTTATCTTAAAGCCTTTCTAAAGTTTGTGAGGGTCAAATACGGTGGAGTGTTTCAACTCAGGCCTGTGCAGATGAAGTCCACAGTTGGCGGCTGCAAGAAACGCGTTGTGGTGTGAAATCAACTGTCACTGTAGGAGAGCAATTAGCCATGAAAAAGGCCAAGGAGAAAAAGCTACCAGGACGGGTCAAACATGCATGTTCTTTCATTAGAATGTTCCAAAGTGCCGAGATTTTCAAACGGTTGGCCTTACTTTTATCTCATGACCTTTGCTGCTTCTAGATGGTTTGACAGGGCCAGTTCCAGGAAATTCCTCTTGACCCCCTACAAGTTGGAACTTGCTAGGAACTGGTTTGGCCCTTGTACAAATACCCTGTACACATGTACACAGTGCACACGCGAGCAAAAGAACAACCTAGGTGTATGAAGATAATTCATGGGAACCAACGAACCAGATGAGGCGTCGTGTTCATATTAGATATTTAAACGAATCTTTCTGTCCAGTGCTTCGAACTCACTTCCTTCAGGCATCTACTTAGATCATGCCATGTCATTTAGAATACCCGATTTCACGAAGCATCTTGGGTCGAGGCGTCAGCCACGAGAAAAACCTCCCCATTAATGCACTGCAGTTGCCATTTGAAGAGCGAATGTGATCAAACTTTTTGACATCTTTCAGGTTTCAACCAAAGAGGATGCCCTGGACCACATAAAATGGAGGTCAATTGAATAGATTAGCTTAAAAGAATGCAGGCCAAAGCAAGATGAGACTAGAGATTGACCCTTGATTGATAGCTATCGACATCAGATGAAACAGTACTTGGAACACATGCTAGAAAAATTTGCCATGGTTTTACGACAGAGTGATTGTGAGGAGTATCTATATCACAATTCAAACCTAAATAAACTGAAGTCGGATGTCCTCCGTGACACCATTTTCAGTAGCTATATGAAAGCCATGAGCTTAACACACGCACTGGCTAGACACAAGCTTTGTTAAACGCGACTCATAAATTACAGTCAGTGACTAGATATTTAGTTGAATAAACTCTATCGGCTCTGAGTTTGTCATGAGCAGAGCAGGAATGTAGCAGCAAGCAGCAAGAGAAGGATCATCCTTTGACTCACACCGCCAACTGAACTAGGAGAACCGCCTTTCTTGGGCAGAGTCGGGGATGGCGGGGGCGGGGGCGGGGCCACTGTGACGTTGACGGCAACCTTCATTCCGTTGAAGCAGTAACCTCTGCCGCAGATGAAGTAGTAAGGCTTTGCGTCAATGAGATTGAACACATCCCGACCGCCCTTGGTAATGTTTTTGATGAAGTCTCTGTCGATGCACTTGTCATAGCTCGTCTCGTTCACCTCTAGGACGTTGTATTGAGTCTTGTCGAATCCAAAGTCTTTGGAATGATAAAACGTGACAAAGAACTTAAAAAGTTAGAATACTACATCCAGTGAATCAGATGAATTATCTGCTCAAATTGGTAAAGCACGTCTAAAAACCAACTTGGTTTTGCATCATCACAAACCAATACATATTAACAATCTGCTTTTTTGACTTGTGAAGTAATTTTCGATTTCATCTTCATTGGTATTATCTAAGAGGAAACAAAAACATAGTCGAGGATGCTGAATTCGCATCATTCACCACATAACTCGGTTGTGAATCTCCATGATGCAGGTGAACCACAAGGCAAAACACTAAATTGCATGACAAAGGAGACCAAACACATCTTCAAGACTTTCTAGCAGACCACAGAACCGCTGCTTTAAACATTGAAAGAAAGAGTAACTTACAGAGCCAATCACCCACATAAAACTGCTCATGACTTGACCAATTGGTGAAGTTAACGCTCGGTGTCCATGTGTTCTGTCCTCCTCCAACCCTATGGAGCACTGGTTTTCTCCCTTCGGCCCCTGAACCTCTCACCCCTAACATCACTAGCACGGCCACGATCATTACCACCTTTTCTCCAAAACCCAGCATCTCTCTCTGTCTTGTCAAGAAGCTCTTGCTGCATGAAGAATGAGGATGAATAGGAGATGAACCTAGTCATATAAATGTCCCCAGTTCATGAAGATTCTCTGGACCAGATCACGCAAAGAATGTGAAATGCACGGAAAAATCATTCACTCAAGCGTGTCTTAGCTGGATATACTGATTTTGTTTCTCTTGTTGGGAGATATGTTGCTGTTGTAGTAGATTCCTTAATTTACAGTTTCTTGAATTATTTGCTTCCCATTTAGGAAATAAATTACTTTGCCTGCATGCTCTAATGCAGTCTATCTGTAGTACTTTTAGAAAAAGAGTCTCCATCAACTGTTTTTTTCCCCAAATACTCTTACTTATTTTGCATATCGTGTCCATGGCAAATTACTCAATCAATCTTAAACCTTTGGTACGGATGTCGATTCATCCATAAAGTTTTCAGTTGTCAACATAGTCCTAAACCTCTGCGCAAAATTCCAATATATAGTCCTTTTGGCCAATTGTTTGCTAGAAATCACTACGCGGTGGTGGGCCAGTCATCGATGGGCATCCTACATGGTCGGCGATTTCAAGCAAAAATTGATTGGAAAGACTACATTGAACTTTAACGCAAAGTTTTAAGACTAAATTAACAAAATTGAAAAGTTATAACTGAATTAGGATTTTGTATAATAATTATATTCCATTATTTAATAGTTCAAAGATTTTTAAAACGTCAATTGGTATGATGCATATTTGCTAGTAAAAGTAAAATGAACTTTACCGGGTCATGCATGATAGGTGCAGGTCATACTTTTTATCTTTCCATCATATATATTATATATATACTCAAACTAGTGGTTCTAGAATACACATTCTATCATGAAATACTATAGGATCAAGTGAAGATATAGAACAAAAAAAAAAAAACACATAGACTTATTCAAGGTTCTAAACTTCTAATAAAACCTTAAACCTAACCATCGAAACTTGTTCTTTAATTTTTGGAATCTAAAACCTACCTTTTATATCCTAGAATATGGAATAGGACTAGTGAGAACCGATCCAATGCCCAATTCTACCCTAAAACCATATCCACCTCTACTCAATGTACTACAATAGGCCTTGTTCATTTCTAGAGACCTTCGACCAAAAAAAAAAAAAAAAAAAAAAATCTAGAGACCCTTGAGACACCCTATAAAGCCCTACGAATTAATTAACTCTGAGCTTCTCACCGGCGCAATTGACCTAACCAAGAGCAATTTATTTGCAGTTGGTATGATTTTGACATATGACCTTCGATTCCTCAATTCAATGTCCCCCTGACACCCAACTGACTGTAAATCGGGAGGCCAATAACTTATGCTTACAGCTTAATAAATTAGGTGAAAAGATGGGAAGAAGTACAAAACTATGTAGGCAAATAATTACGTTGTTATACTATTGATCAATTTTCATATGTGGGTTGGTTTGTAAGGCTGAGCCCAATGAGGTCCTATCATCTCCTATATCTTTGATGTCTTGTCTAATTCATTATGCTAGTAAAAATGGTATCGATGCTGTGGGTAAAGGAAAATAATAAAAATAAATAAATTTATCAGGTGCAATATAATATCCACAGTTTCATCTCAAAATATAAACTTACATCGCTGTAAACCCAAAACATGGAATTTTCTTGGATTACATAATAATTATCTTGATTATCCTAAATTCAGATAATTATTCTAAATTTATGTCCCTACTAATAATATTACAGTGTTCCTTATTGAACTCACAAGCCAAGTTTTTATGTTACATCTAGTTAATTTTCATCAAAATAGTAAATGGTCTTAGAGTTTATATTACATTGACGTTAATACTATTATCGAATCATAAATTTTTGTTAGAATTTTTTATTGCACAAGATTTTGCATTCAATAAATTGATTATCTCTTCAAAAACTAGGGAGGCCCTAATAACCATGTTTGGTCCAGTCAAGTCCTTAGGCTGTTTAAGGTCCTTAGGCTGGACCAAGCATGGTTATTAGGGATGGGAATGGGGAAGTTAGAGTATGGCGACGAGGTGTTGGCGGAGATGGGACAAGGAACACCGATCCCCACCCTACCCTGCCCCGGTCCGGCCCATTGCCACTTCTTTTTACACGAATTTTTCATGGCATATTTTTGGAGGAAATAAATTAAGGTGGGAATTAGAGGCATGCGTAGTTTGCGCTTATTTTGCATTAAGGTGAACAAAAATTTCTGTTTTTTTGTTTCGGAACAAAAAGGAACAAAGCGTTTGTGTGCGTTTCTTTTTTGCTCTTTTGTTCCTTTGAACAAAAAGCAAAATTAAAACAAAAAACAAAAAAACTTGTTTTATTTAACACAAATCGAAACACTTTTTTTTCTTTTTCTTTTTTCTTTATTTTCTTGTTCTCTTCTTTTGCCGGTCGCCGGTCTCCGCCATGGCGGCGGCATGACGCCGGCGACGAGGCGGCGGCCTCGCCCGGCCACGCGAGGCCCGCCGCCCGGCGAGGCCGAGGCTCGCCGTGGCGGGAGGCGAGGTCGGCCTCGCCATGGCCGGGCGAGCTCGAGCTCGCCCAGATCCGGCGGACGCCTCGCCCGGCGGCCGCGAGCCTCGGCCTCGCCGAGCCACCGCCGGCGGACGCCGACTGCGCGGTGGCTCGGCGAGGCCGAGGCTCGCCGGCCGGGCGAGGTCGGCCTCGCGGATCCGGGCGAGCTCGAGCCTCGCCCGGCCATGGCGAGGCCGACCTGCCCGGCGAGCTCGATCTCGCCCGGATCCGGCGAGGCCGACCCGCGGCGGCCGCCGGCGAGCCTCGGCCTCGCCTGGCGGTGGCCGGCCGAGGCCGCGCCTCGCCCGGCTGAGGCGGCTCGGCCTCGCCGGATCAAGGCGAGGCCGACCTCGCGCCGGCACGGGCGAGCTCGATCTCGCCCGATCCGCGAGAGGCTCGCCCGGCGGCCCCGCGAGCCTCGGCCTCGCCGCGGTGGCCGGCGAGCCTCGGCCTGCGCGGTGGTCCGGCGAGGCCGCGCCTCGCCCGCCCAGGGCTGGCGAGCTCGGCCCCCTCATCGGCCGGTCGCCGCCAAGGCCTTGGCGACCGGCCAAAAGAAGAAAAAAATAAAAAATAAAAAAGAAAAAATAAGAAAAATAAGCAAAAAAAATAAAAAAATAAAAGAAATAAAAAAATTATCAAAATTTACCAAACACGTGTTTTATTTATTTTTTGTTTACGAACAAGTTTTACCAAACACGCATTTTGTTAGAAATTGTTGCGAATGTAAATACTTTTTTCTATTTGCGTTCTAACAATTTTTAAACGAAACGTTAAACGCCGCCTTACTATCTGGCGCACAAGACAGTTTTTTTTTTTGCTAAGCTTATTGGGATTACCTCTATTGATTATAAAGTAATATTCTATATATTTTGTTATCCTGTATAAATCCAATGTATGTAACAAGAATGTTCAGCGAGTTCAGATAGAAAAACCATATCATGTTGAAGGAACAAACTTTGTCATACTAGGAAACGAAAAATCATACCTTTGGGGGCATCAAGCAGTCGAAAACAGCGTTCAAATCCGAAATGCGTACGAAAGGAATCTGTGGCGCAAGTGCACAGTCCTAGATTCCAGCCATAGCCAGGCCTCCAACCACCGTGAGAAGACGATCGAAGTCACCAACAACATTCGACGACAGCTGCTCGACGCAGCCGGCACAGAAACATGGGCAGGTCTCTCGTCTTCTCGGCCAGCGCCCCTGTTGAAGCAGTAAAAACCTCAATGATGACAGAATTACCATTTACAGAAAATGTGACTGAAAAACAAGCAGTATATAATTAGCATCATGTGAGCATTGTGTAACTTGACGTATAAGTACACATCCAGAGAGTTACATGCAAAGTCACATAATCACCTTTGGGCAGAATACATGACATGCAATTGTACACTCCCCACATGATAAGGGTTATGAGAATATGTTCCAATTCTTCGTGAATTCATCACCTTTGGGCATATGAATCACTAGAATCAGTCACTCCTCCATCACACTATCATGTATCCCTCCATAAACTAATACACAATCACCTCCTTTGGGAGTATGATTACACATTAGATCAGGAGACATCCCAATCATCATACGAGACCGAAATTTCTCAAACCCAATCAAGCGTGCCACTTTGGCGGTCACTACTCAATTGAATCATTGAAATTCTCTCATACCATGGATATAAGCTTTACTCCTCACATACACCGTATATATGTGATTTTAACTTTAGTGATAGGGGCATCATATCACCAAAATCACATATCATGCTAATTACATTGCTTTATTCATTAATAAAAAAAATAATCATATATATATATATATATATATATATATATATATGTATTGATCACAGTAACACAAGAAACTTCTCATAATAGAGAATAAAACATCTCTTATGCACCCCTATTACATATTACCAGAATAACATAAAAAGAATGCTGATCTATAATATCTCTCACAAATTAACATCAATTGTAATACAGGGTGCACCAAATCGACAAGCTTGACAGCTGATCCATTATCACTCATGAATTCATAAGGAAAAAATGACTCCAAGGCCAACAACTGATTTATTAATCAATTTTAAGTAACAAATATCATTACTTCAACCAGTGGCCTATTAATTGAGTTAAACCAGAGAACCAAATATCTAAAATTTAACAGTAGATACTATTGCTCTGCATAAATGTTGTCATACTCCTTAACTATAAAAAATATTCAACTTGATAGACATTAACAAGTTACCAGATGAGTTCATGTACAATATGCAGTAACTTAATTGACATGCATTACCCACATTCAGCAGATGTGTTAATCGGTATAATCAATTTGGTCACGAGTTCTTAATATGTCCATCATTCAAAAATTACCAGCGTGTCAAGGAGTATGCTTGAATAACAAAAGTTTCATAACTTTTACTGTTTCTCATTAGATCAATACATAGCTCAAATACTATCACATACTGATTGTATCTCATTAAATCAGCTTTAGTTCACAATAAAGTTTGATTTTTATTGATGAATCACGCCTTTATAATGATTATATGTGATAACATACTAGTAACCCATCACCTGTATTTCCAAAATAACAGAAAATACAAGAAAAATATGCAAAAATACACTAAAAATACACGTATTTAGGGTTCCGCATGTATTTTCACATCCATAAAACCATCAAACATATAAAATAAATATACCACGAGATAGGAAATCACCATACGAGTCCAACGCCGCCAGCCACGCGCCGATTGGAGCCTCCATGCGCCCACACGCGCCGCCTGAGTGCGCGGCGCGTGGAGATCACGCGTGGCGCGCGTTTGACGCCCAGGCGGCACGTGGCCACGCGTGGGGGCGCGTGCGACCTCCTTCGGCGACGCGCCACCGACCGTCTTGCTCGTCTCGTCGAGCCCAATCCGAATTTGTGATTTAATTTTATTTTTATTGAACAAAAAATCTCGAAAATCACAAATTATGGCAAAATCCGTACTAATTAGGGCTAATCCGTACAAATTAGGGCAAAACCTTTATGCGTTCAAGTTCTAGAGTTATGGTTGCTCTGATACCACATGTTAGACGCAAATTGCGCAACCCCAAGATCTCCATAACCAGAACGAGAACATGCATAATTGAGTAGAAAGATTAACGCACCTGTTTTGGGATCCATCGAACATAAAGCGAAAGTATAAAAGGATTACCCACATATATCAAGGGGATCCACGCATCAAGTCTTTCTCCTCTATTGCCCTCCGTATCACTGGCTCAATGAGGCAGCCCCCCTAACGTTTAGCGCTAGGTAAACGCCCCTTAGGTGATGATACATGTGAGAATTAGGATTAGAGGAGAGACTTGAGCACTATTTATAGTAGTTTTAAAGTCCTCATTACGGTAGGGCTCAACTCGCCCACACTACCAGCCCATATTAGACTAATTAAGAAACCTTTTATCTCTCTTTAGACCAACCCTGTTTTACGATAACCGTAAAAACAGTAAATTACAATATCAATTAATTTAGTCCACGTTAGGAAAACTCTTACATTTCTTTCTTGCACATATTTTTGAGTATGAATTACCCTTGATTGAAGCTTACCAAAGACATGAACATCGAATGAATACAAAAGGTTTACGTGGTTGTGTTGAATTTCCATATAGACATTATGTATTTGACGCGCGCATAAGAAATTCCGTTTTTGCCGTATACAGATTTTTAGAAATCAGCTCATCGGGGAGCATCACTGAAAGGACAATTTTGCAATCTCTAGTCAAGGCGAACAAAGGCGTTAACGTGGGTAAAGACGAACAGAGAAAGCAACGGCTGCCAAAGTCCTTGTACTTGATCAGTCCATCTCATGGCGGATGATGCTGGCACTTTAATTTGTTCTTAAAGTTAATTAAAAAATAACAAATTAAAAACTAAAATACTGGCGCTTCCTCCAGAGGGCTGCGCAGCCACCCTGAGCTTCAGGCTCGTGCCACAGCAGTTCTCACGCCCGCGAGCAATACGTGTGCAACGAGGGGGATGGGCTTGTCGGTGACGATTAAAAGAGGTTTCAGCCAGAAAACGAGAAAATTGCAACGTGACTATCACAAACAATGCCCTGCAAAGTGGCACACAAGGAAAATGGCGTCGGAGCCTGTAATATTCTTTGAAATTCAAGATGCATTTGTTTTAAGATAAATTCAAGATGTGAAATGTATTTTTTTGAAAAATTATTGGTTATATCAATTAGAAAAGTTAATCAACAGAAAATGTTTTTATGATCGATAGCAAGCTATGCCTAACTATTTTCGTTTGTGATGGAAATATATTTTGTTTATTTATTTTTGTAAGCAACACAAAAGATTATTTTAAAAAAATGTATTCTAAATTTTGTGTTTTCCGTGGAACAAATGCACTTTAAAATCATTCATTTGCATTTTGAGCTTGCGACTACCCCTCCAAGAGGATACTTGCTACATCAAGACAAGGGAAGGGGGGCTGTTTTCTTGTTTCCTGACGATGATGAGTCATATTATAATAAGAAACAAGTGTTTAACCTTACGTCTAGCCTAAATAGAATAATTTTCCTATCAATATTAAATTTGTAATATCATTCCTGAAATTTCAAATAACGGTGTATATTGATGATTCTGCAATAATATTAGTGCATTATAATTGTCAATGTTCTAGTTATATATTTACCACTTAAACTAAAATCTCATCACGGTAAATGGTTGTCTAATATTGAGTTAGTGGATTGTAAAATTGTTATTTAATTGGTGACTTAACAATTATGCACCCACTTGTCAAATATAAAAGTTAGCGTCAATCAACTATAAGATTTGTGGACAATAAAATTGTTATTTCATTGGCAACATATACTTATGCGTCCATTTGTAAAATCAAAAAAAGAAAGTGGATATATAATATTGAGTCTATCGATGGTAAAATTATCATTCCATCACTAAATTATTGATAGCTTTTTACTTACCATCAATATTTTGAATTTATTATCAACATTACATAATTACAGTCCACGGAAAAATTTCTGTTTTATTCGTCAACAGAATTTTATAAATCACCGGATTGAGGAGTTGTGCTAAAAGGACAATTTTGCATTCCCAATCGAGTCGATTGAAAACAACTAGTCGTTATGCTTGATTGTAGTTAGTAAGTTCAATGTTTTTCCTCTCCATAATTTTCTAAGAAGGTGTGTACCCGCCGTGTACTGGCCGCCAAATTGGACCAAAGGCCTTCCTAGCTTTTTCTAAGAAGGTGCATGGAAATTTTCGGTTTGAAAATTCCAATTCTTAAAGGTTTTCAAATTCCTGTTCAGTTCACGAGCTTGAAGTTGGCCTAGTTGATTGCATTTTATAAATTGCTGAATCAGGGAGCTCACTTAAATGACAATTTAGCATTCTCTAGTTATTGCGTGAAGTTTGGTCATTATATTTTATTGGAGTAAGTTCAATTGTTTTTCCTCTCCATAATTGCCTACTATCGAAAAGTCCGTCAATTAGAAACATTCTTTAAATTTGGATAAAATAAAAATTCTTTACACATGTGCTTGTTCTATTCGGAACGGAATTTTATAAATCACCAAATCGGGGACCTCACTTAAATGACAATTTTGCATTCTCTAGTCAAGTCAACTGAAAGCTATTGCACGTAGTTGGTCGTCATGCTTTATTGGAATAAGTTCAATTGTTTTTCCTCTCTATTATTGTCTATTGTCGGAAAGTCCTTCAATCAGAAAAGTTCTTCAACTTTAGACAAAATAAAGATTATTCACACATGTGCCCACCAAATTGGACCAAAGGTGTTATCTTCCCAGCTCTTACTCTTAGAAGGTGCACGGAAATTTTTGGGTTTGAAAATTTCAATCCCGAAAGGTTTTCGAATTCCAGCCCATTTCATGGGCTAAAGGTTGGACCTGGTTTGATTGGTTCACTGCATCGTTGGTTTGACTAGTGATTACTATCGCTTTCAAGTCAACTGTCATGTTTTATGAAAAATATGGTCCGCTAATTTCGATTGGCTGCAATAACATTTTGTAAGTTTTCTAAAAATATCAAATCCCGGCGTTAATATGATGCTCTTCGTTTGTCATGGACTAGCTCCATGTGGCAGCACAACAAAGAAAATGCAAGCTTTAAGCAATCTAGCCAATTACGAGTAGCGGCTGAAGTGATATCAAAAAATGAAACCGAGCATGTTACAAATTTTATTGGTCTAAGAAGATTTTTCTAATTATGTTTTTGAAACTGAGTTGTTGAGGTTGGTTAATTCTTGGAATGATAAAATATGTAAGTGGCAAAGAAGGCTTTAATGATGGTAAGGACAAAGAGAATGTAGGTAGTAGTAGCTGGACCACGGGTTGCCAAAGTACTCGTGCCCGATTCCCTCCATTTCATGTGCCAATTGTTCCAGTGGTATATGGCTACTCGCCTAAATTACTTGGTCATGTAGCTGGAGCCAATATGGAACCTGACATCCTTAGTATTTTTATTGTGCAGTGTCACGATTTTTCTCAGTAATTTTTTTTTTTCAAATTTCTCAGTAATTTTCGAAGTGAAATAAGTAAAAAGACACTAGTTTCTTTTAGGAAAAATAAGAAAGTAAAATGTAGAAGACGAAGGTGGAAAAGTGAGATGCGAGAATGGTTGGAGGATTTCGTGGCTGCAGCCACCACCAGCGATGATTGGTGATGGTTAGAAAATTTGAAGAACTTATCACAGGCTTGACTTTCGGAGAAGCGGTCGTGGTGGACTCCAACTATCCACCGAAGTGGTAATGGCTTGCCATCTTGAGGACGCAATCGCACAAATATTAAGAATTATAAGATTAAAAATATATTTAACCCTATTCGAAGAAATACATGACACTCAAAATTGAAACGATTATGTGCTTTCCTATCATTTTCTCACATGCTTCTTTGAAATCAGGTTTTAATTGCTTCTTCATGTGCAAACCAATCACGCTACTTGAAATTGGAGGTTGGGACACCTGGAATGTCATAACTTGGCACGGAGGGACACTTAAGTGCCATAACTTTGAAATGGTACATTTAAGTGCCAATATCAGAGTAAAATGGAACACTTAAGTGCCACTCTGGCGAAAATTCGGCCAAATGGCTGACGTGGCAATTTTCCGGCGAGTTTGGTCCAAAACGGCATCGTTTTGCACGCTGACGTGGCGGAGAAAATGCAAAAACGACGCCGTTTCGTGTTTGACGTGTAAATAATAATATAAAAATTAATTAAATTAAATTTAAACTTAATTTTATTTAAAATATTCAAAAATTAAAAAAATTAAAAAAAAAATTAAAATTTAAAAAAGAAGGGAGGGGGGAGAGAGATTGAACAGGCGGCCGAGGGCTGAGCCCTTGCCGTCACTACCTCCCCGCCATCGCCGGGAAGGGCTGGCGATGGAGGGGGGAGGGTCGGCCGGGGTCGCCGGCCCCCGGCCGATTGACGGTGAGGGCTGCGAGCCCTTGCCGGATCGCTGTGAGGGCCGCGACCCTCGCCCCAGATTTGGGCGAGGGCTCGCGGGCCCTCGTCATCCCCTGGCCAATGCCCGGCTACCCCGGCCGACCCTCCCACTCCCGTCGCCAGCCCTTCCTGGCGGCGGCGGGGAGGTGGCGAGGGCCCAAGAGCCCTCGCCGTCGATCGGCCGGGGGCCGGCAACCCGGGTGGACCCTCCCCCCTCCGTCGCCGGCCCTTCCCCGGCGACGGCGGGGAGGCGGCGGCGCGCGAGGGCTCAGCCCTTAGCCGCCCGTTTGATCCCCTCCCCCCCCGCCCTTTTTTTTTTTTTTTAATTTTTTTTAATTTTTTTAATTTTTAATTTTTTTAATTTTGTAATTTTTCTTATTTTTTTAATTTTTTGAATCTTTTAAATAAAATTAAGTTCAAATCTAATTTAATTAATTTTTATATTATTATTTACACGAAACGGCATCGTTTTTGCATTTTCTCCGCCACGTCGTGCAAAACAACGCCGTTTTGGACTAAACTCACCGAAAAATTGCCACGTCAGCCATTTGGCCGGATTTTCGCCGAAGTGGCACTTAAGTGTTCCATTTAACTTCGAAACTGGCACTCAAGTGTACCATTTTGAAGTTATGGCACTTAAGTTTCCCTGAGTACCAAGTTATGGCACTTGGGCTGTTTTTCTGCTCTTGAAATTGCCTAAATTATTTACAAATTCAAGTGCGAGAACTAGTCAAGTCCAAGCCTCATCAATTCAAATTTTATGAAATCTGAATTTGAGCTCATGCTTGAATCAAGCTCCCACAAAAACTCATTTATAATAACCCAAGTCAAATCCAACCAAGTCATTTCAAGTTTAAAAAAAAAAAAAATCACGAGTCAAACTCGATCAAAAAAGTTGAGCTTCTACAAGATTGAGTTTGAGTATATATGTTTAGTCTAGTTCAAATATTAATATCAATTTGATTTATTAAACCTCTTTTATGTATCCACTAAAAAATATTCCTGACACTATTTAGAAATTAATTTTGGTTATCACTGGACATTCATTCAAAGAGAATCTTGCGTAGTGTGTGACTTTGTGCAAGATGACATTATTTAGTGTGGCAAAGCAAAGAAAATTTTGACATGAAATATTACTTTAGATATACTATGGAAGCCAACCTTAGCGGATACGTTCCCAATGTAAACACACAATACAATTATGATATAGTTAAATTGAGTATGCTAATAAGAATCATTTGCCAATAGTCAAGATTACTAAAATAGTTGGAACACTTAAGTAGACACAAGCACACATTAACAAAAGAACAATCATCAATCGATAGAAAAAAAAAATTCATTTTCAATTAGTAATCAAACTTAAACAAATGAACAAAAAGTACTTTCTTTTTATCAGAGTGCTTCTGAAATTTTCAGCAACCTTTTGTTCGTCGAATATCTCCAATCCAAAAAATGTACCATTCACATGAAAACCAAATCTATCCCTGATTCAATCTTGGCTCTAGTGGCTGCAGCAAGAATGGATCAAACATAAAATCTTTGCTTCTAGAAGTGCAATATCTCGATCATCCTAATACTAAATCACCCTTTGGATTTGGGCACCATTTAACTATCTATATTTTCATCACTAACCAAAGCGTATATACCAATTCCCTAAGCTGGTCATATCCTCTCCATTGCAGTTTGATTTTTCTTGGTCTAGCCAGCGTAACGTAAATTGACACCAAAAATTCCACAAACGAATAAAGATATGCCAACGGATACAAACGCGATTTTGCTCCTATTCCCGACGCATGAGTCCACAGAGTAGGTAACATCATCAGTCCCCCAACTTACGTAAACGCTAGACAGAATCGTCCCACCAGCAGAAGTTTACTTTGACTGCTCCTTGTTTCCAAGCCGAAGCATCCCCTGTTTTCCTCCTCGCCCCGCTGCATTTCTCTGTTCTTGAAATTGTCCATTTCGCACGAAATTTTCTGGATGCCTCCTGCACATGTCCTCATTTTTATGAGCTTTATATTTATGAATATTAGAGAATTTCCTTTTAAAAGATTTTTATTAGAGATATTATTAGATATTAGGGATCTTGGTTTGACATTTGATTATCTCCTAGAATTTCCTTGTTAGATTAAGATAACTAATTTGCTTGTTACATTAGATTACTTCCTTTCCTGTATATATTGTTCGGGTATATATACCACTTGATTGTAACACGTTATAAAGACAAATTATTAAGTAAAGATATAACATTTTAGTATTTTCATTTTTTAGTCATCGTCTTCAAGAGTACCCCATAGGCATTTGCTTATTATAGTCACAAATATGGTCACGTTGTCTCTAAGAATAGCTCTATCTTGTGAGTCGATGGTCTCTCCCCTATCGCCGAGGAAGTTGCCATTTCTCTAAGGCCTCATTAGTCATGTTGGAAACATCATTGAGCTAGTGAAGGCTACCGAAAGTCGAGCTTCCTTTTTCTCTAGCTTCACTCGTTTGTGCATCTCTCTTGATCGTGGTCATTGGTTTTGCTACTTCGTCAAAATCAAACTATTATTGGTTTGTTGGTTTTGGTCTTAGTTTTTTCTTTTCCTATTATTTTTGTTATCCTTTTCAATTGCGAATGAGAAAAAAACACAAAATAGAGCTTTCTACGGTGCCATTAATGCTCCAATTTGCAACACCTATATACCATAGACGTGTTAAGTTTTCTTTCAATTGCGAGCATCATCGACAAGAATGTCTAGGCAGCCGTGAGCGCTCGAGTCGAACATTTAGGAGTAGAGCACCATGGGGTGGTTTAGTTTAGCGTGCCACAATCAAGTTGGATTTCCATTCGGTTTTGTTAAGGTTGTATGAAAAAAGAGATGTCAACTTAATGATGTTTCTTTAGCACTTGTCAATATTAGGATATTAGTTTTCATGTTACATTGTCAAAATCTTGCACCGAAAGAGAAGATAGAGCTTTTTTATTAGCTAGAGCAATGTGGTGCTCATTGGAGGGTTGATTTTTATTTATGTATCACTCAATAGGATCCCTTCCAGTTGATGTAAGATTTTGATAGTTTAATTACATTAAAAATCTAACAATCCGGTGTTGTTTTAGATAGGAAGAGAGTTTGCTCCTCTCCTTATGCTTTTGGTTTCGAGTCTTATTGGAAGCTAATTGGGCACTTGACTACTCAATTCAAAGAAATAATAAAATAATAAAAGCTTAAAAAACTGTATCAAACTACTCTTAACATAGCAAAACTCCCTACGAAACAAAAAAGAAGGAAGAAATCCTTCAAATATATCAATATGCAATACAAAAAGAGAAAAGCCGGGGTGAGTACTAGAATTTGTCATGGGTGAAACGTCGATGCTCCTTTAACCAACTAACACGCGTTTCCAAGGGAGAGAAAGTACGGTAATAATCCTTTGGACCGGTAGAGGTGGGCCACGGTACTTGTCTGGCGTGCAATGTGCAAGATGGATCAATTCCCTGCGCCTACAGTTCGCTTTTTATTTTCTTTCTTTAAATTTTAAACCTTTCCAGGTTTTTCCCTCTTTTATTTTCCTTTATACTATCCTTTATACCTCTAAGTAAAGATAAGGCCCATTTTCCAGCGTTTTACTTTTGCCTTTTTTCCTTCTTTTTTTTTTCCCTTTTAGTTTAATATAAGAGAAATTATCAACTCTTTTCAAAATTACCAACTATTCTGGTAATTACAATAATTTATCAGTAGAATTTAAACTTATAAACTTTTTTGTGAAATTATTAACTTTATTAAACTCAATTACCAACCTTTATTTGATTATTTAGTAATCAACAACTGTCTCAGTAACCTACAATCTAGAAGCGACTAACTCTTATAGAAGAATAATAAACTCTTATGTGGTAAGTTTATCATGTTTGTATTTGACTTAACAAAATTTCATGAACTATGAAATGGTTGGTAAATTGGGAAAAAAAGAAAATGTTGCTCAGCGACTCAAATTAAGGTTGGTAGTTTCGTTTTGAAAATTTGTAACTTTAAGGGTATGTTAAGTAACATTTTCCCTGGAATAATTTTTTTTTCAAAAATAGTTTTTTCTATTTCCATTCACAAAAACAGTTTCTGAGTAAAAGAAAGCATTTGTAACTCGCACAAAATTTTTATTCTTAGAATAGAAAAAGAATAATAATGTGTGTGGTATGACCTACAAATTTTTTTGTGACGTAAAATTTTTTTAATTTTTTAATAATTTTTTGAGATTCTTTTTTCTTTTTTTCCTCTTCTTTTGGTGGTGGCACTGGTGACCGGTGATTGACAACTGGTGACTGACAACTAACAACTGGCGACCAAAGACCAATGATCGGCGGCAGCTGCCCGCAACTAGTGGCAGGTGATGGCGACCGGTTAGTAGAGGAAGGTGATGGTGATCGATTAGTAGAGGAAGAAAAAGAAAAGGTAAAAAAAAGAAAAGAAAGAAAATGACTTATTCCAAAAACTATTTCAAGAACAAGAAGTAATTTTTTTAACTTATTGTTTTTGTTTCAAATTTATTTTCTAGTAGCTTTTCTATTTTATGAAATAAAAAAATTAACTAACGTTACCAAACGAATTTATGTCATTTTTTTATTCCAAAGAACGAAATAACAGGAAAATTAAAAAATTAAAACGTTACCAAACATAGCTTAAAAGTTAGTGGCTTAAGAAAATAAATGCTGGTACTTTAAAAAAGAAGAAGTGATTGTACGTTACCAACGTACAGACCAAGCAAGTCATCGGTCAATTTTTGCTACCATCGGGGTCTTACAATGGCAAACTCTTCCAAAAATTCAACAGTATGGAACACCGTTCCATATTGTGTTTCACGGCCGAAATAGTCCAAAACATTATCCTATTTGTAGCCCAGAAAATATTAAACAAGAGAAGATTGCAAAGTGGCTATCAAATAAATTGCCCTGTACAGTAGGACCGAAGAAAATGCCATGGAAACCATGTACTCTATTCTTGGTCGTGATGAATCGTCTAAAAATCATAACGAAATGTCTAATATTCTGTTCGGCCCATACATAATAGTTTCCATTCAATAATAAACCTGTAGCACCATCCATAAATTTTATATAAAGGCGGTTCATCGTCCAACTTGCTACCTATTTGTTATTTCAATTGACAATCTACAAAAAGTCATGCGTCTACTTGTAGTAAACTAAAATAAGTGGCAATTTACTGCCAAGTTCGTGAATGATAAAACTTTAATTTTATTGGTAACTTACAAACATTTACATAGTCACTTGCAGAAAGAAAAAACGAGTGATAATCTACTATTGAGTTTGTTATCATCGACATTTCAAATTTATTGCCAACATTTTGTATCTATTGCAATTACATTTTATTCAAAATGGGAATTTGGAAGTCCCCTGGGGGACCCAACACTGCAACGATAATTTTGCATTCTCTAGTCAAGTCAACTAAATGCTACCGCGTGTACTTTGGGCTTTTTTTGGTGGGGAGGGGGAGGGGGGGGAGCAATGATAATTTGGCATTCTCTAGTCAAGTCAACTAAATGCTATTGCGTGTACTTTGGTTTAAGGCTTGATCGGAGTAAGTTCAATGTTTTTCACATGCTTGCTTGACCCAATACAGTCAACTATCATTTTGTGTATGAAAGGTGAAATCCTAAAATTGACATGATTCTAGAGTTAATATATATTGCTTCTTTCACAATTTTATAAAATTTTACAAATAAAACTCAAATATAAGTAAATCATTTTATTTATCTTCTTGAATCTACATATTTAATAAAATGTTCATGTACAAAGACAACATTGACCACATGATGTCATTGGTTTTATGACCTTAAATAAGGTGAGCCAAAAGCATTTTCAAGGGATGTCAAGTTCTAATTTCAATATCTTAGGAAAATTTCTTTTATTTTTCCTTTTTTCCTAGAAAACATAAATATGGTCTTTTGTTTTGATTGGAAAATTAGGATAAAAAAGAATGTCACTTTGTTGTGCAATGTCGCTGATTTTTACTAGGAATTTTTGAAAGTGGCATCATCAGTCCTCCTACCAACGTATACATTTGACAAATTCGTCCCCTCGGGCAGGCGCTTACTTTGACTGTTCCTCGTGTTCCCACTCTGAACCGTCCCCTGTTTTCCTCCTCCTCCTCCTGCTAGCCGCAACTCTCTGTTCTTGAGCTGCCCGTTTCTCAGCAGATCCCTCTCTCGGAGGTCGTCATGTTCATGGGCTTTCGAATTCTTGAACTCAGAGCAGCTGGTTCTCTCAATTACAGGAGTGTCTCCTGATCTGCTCGAAACAAATGAGGATTTGGCTCCTCCTATGGCTGGTCTTCATACTCGCGCAAACCAACCCCTTCAGCATAGGCAGGATTTTGGTTTCGGGGCAGTGTCTTGGCGATCAGAAATCGCTGCTGCTGGAATTGAAGAATAGACTCAACTTCACTGCTTCTTTGTCCTCGAAATTGATCAGATGGAATCGGAGCAATGATTCTTGGGATGGCGTGACCTGCGAAGATGGCCAAGTTACGGGTCTTGATCTGAGCAACGAGAGTATTGCCGGTGGACTTAACGATTCATCGAGTCTTTTCAGACTCAAGTATCTTCAGAGGCTGAATTTGGCCTTCAACGGCTTCCAGTCTTTGGAGATTCCATCTGGGTTCGGTAATCTCACTAATTTGGTCTACCTGAATCTGTCAAATGCAGGCTTCATAGGACAGGTTCCAATTGGAATATCACGTTTGACAAGGTTGGTTACTCTTGATGTATCCCTGCTTTATTTTCCTGGGTTTCTTTTACTGAAAATCGAGAATCCAAATCTAAAGATGCTTGTTGGGAATCTTAGCGAGCTGAAAGAGTTGTACCTTGATGGAGTGAACATGTCTGCTACAGGCAATGAATTGTGCACTGCCTTGTCTTCTTCGCTGCCGAAGCTTCAAGTGTTGAGCATGATTAGCTGTTATATATCAGGTCCCATTGATTCTTGCTCTTCCCTCGTGAATCTTCGTTCACTTTCTGTGATTAAACTGGGAAATAATAATTTGTCTACCCCGGTCCCGGAGTTCTTTGCCCTCTTCAACAATTTAACGACTCTGCATCTCAGTACTTGTGGCCTGCAGGGAGAATTCCCTCAAAAAATCTTCCAGGTACAAACACTTCAGACTCTTGACCTATCATTCAACCAACTTCTTCAGGGTTCTTTGTCAGAATTTCTGGAGGATGATTCACTTCAGACACTGGTGCTTAGTTTCACGAATATTTCTGGGAAGCTCCCTGATTCAATTGGTAATCTCAGAAATTTGTCAAGAATGGAATTGATGAATTGCAGCTTGGGTGGAAATATTCCAAGCTCTTTGACCAATCTTTCGCAGTTGGCTGTTTTGGACTTGTCATTCAACAATTTTAGTGGTTCAATTCCATCACTGAGCAAGTCCAAGAATCTGACACAAATCACTTTGTCCCACAATAATCTAAGTGGTCCGATTAATTCAACCCGGTGGGAATATCTCTCGAGCCTTCTTATTCTCGACCTGCGATTCAATCTACTTCAAGGAAATATTCCTTTGTCTTTGTTTAAACATCCATCAATTGAGGAGCTTCTACTTTCTGACAATCGATTTTCTGGTCCATTGAAGGGATCTTTTGATGCTCCATCGCACATGCTGAAAACACTTGATTTGAGCAACAACAATTTAGGCGGAGAACTACCGAAGTTTATATGGAAACTACGAGAGCTCAACTACTTCTCACTTTCTTCCAATAATTTCAGTGGCTCATTCCACATTAATTTGGTTCACAAGTTGAGAAATCTTTCTCACTTAGATCTTTCTTACAATTTTTTTTCCATTAATGCCACAAATACTGCTTCCCAGGTGTCTTCGTTCCCTGAATTTACAACTTTCAAATTGGCTTCCTGCCAGTTGAGCACATTACCTCAGTTTTTGGCTAACCAGTCCAAATTGGCCTTCCTCGACCTCTCCCACAATTATATTAAAGGGCATATACCGAGATGGATATGGACACTCGAAGATCTTGTATATCTAAATGTTTCCTCTAATTTCTTTGATGATTTGGAAACACCTCTGCCAAACCTCACCTCTGCTCTGGCTGTTGTTGACCTCCATTCAAACATGCTCCGAGGAAATATGCTACCCTTACCGCCATATGGTGTCTACTTGGATTTCTCAAGTAACAGAATTAATTCTGTTATTCCGGATGACATCGGTGACTACCTATTAGCCACAATGTTCTTCTCCCTTTCGCAAAACACTTTCCATGGGTCCATCCCGAAGTCAATTTGCAAAGCTGAGTATCTTGAAGTGCTCAACTTATCATATAACCATTTGAATGGAACTATACCTGAGTGCTTAATAATGGAGTTCCTCAAGGTATTGAATCTGCGGAATAACCAATTGAATGGTGATATTCCCCAAAGCATTCCGGCAACATGTGGTTTGAAGACTTTGGATTTCAGTGAGAATTTATTGGAGGGGCAGATTCCGATGTCATTGGCAAATTGCATGATGCTGGAGGTTGTGAACATTGGGGACAATCAAATACAAGGGATATTTCCATGCCATTTCAAGACTATATCAAGTCTCCGCGTCCTTGTGTTACGATCTAACAAATTGCATGGGGAAATTAGATGTCCACATAGTTCCAACGCGTGGCAGATGCTTCAAATCATTGACTTGTCTTCAAACGATTTCAACGGCACCCTGCCTTCAAATCTCCTTGCATCTTGGGATGCTATGAAGGCCAATGGAGACTTCAATTACCTACAGTACCAGCACCCCTATGAAAGCGGGGCCTATTATCAAGTTCCACTCAATTATCAAGATACAATGAAGGTAACGTTGAAAGGCCAGCAGCTAGAACTCATCAAGATTCTGACTGTTTTCACGTCAATTGACTTTGCGGACAATAGATTGGAGGGTCCAATACCAGACACACTTGGAGATCTCAAAGCACTTTATTTCCTCAACCTATCGCGTAATACCATCTCGGGTTCAATTCCTGCTGTTTTAGGGAATCTGGATCAGCTAGAGTCGTTGGACTTGTCATGGAACTACCTCAATGGAACCATACCGGCTCAGCTTGGGAATCTTGATTTCCTTTCGTTCCTGAACCTCTCAAACAATCAACTTGTGGGAAGCATCCCGGACAGCGGACACCTTCTCACATTTTCCGAAAGTTCCTTCGAGAGAAACCTTGGACTTTGCGGGCTTGCACTCAACAAAAGTTGCTCAATTACCACAAATGGAACGGAAGAAACCGGTGGTGATGGCGACGATGATGATAGCGAGAAGCGGTTTTACATGGGCATACCACTTGGATTCGTTGTTGGCTTCTGGGTATTTTGTGGTCCGTTAATATATATCAAATCATGGAGCTTTGCTTATTATCGATTTTGGGATAAAGTGCTATTCAGACACAGACGTCCATGAAGATTTCAACTTAGATTCAGTTATCAAACATGAAAAAGATTATTTTTGTTATTTCTTCTCTTCTTTATTATTTTTCAACCATTAAATAGACAGGTTCTGTTTATCGATCAATGAAACTCTCGCTTACCAATCGGAATAAAAGGTATTCCTGCATCTAGCGTAAAATCAGAATTCGACATAATCATATAACCATTTTCAACTGAGTTTTGACTTGCAACGACAAAATTTCTTCAGCCAGGTGTGTTTTAACTAAGATGGAATTCTTCCCACCCCGCTCTTTCATTGTGTTGTTTGACAATTTTACGGTTTGATTACAGTTTCACTATAAATTCAAGACTCCAGATGAACTTAACGAAGAAATATCGAGCTAACATGGTAGGTACTGTCCATGTGAGTTGTTTATCTGGAGATTAAAAAGATTACATACCCTTAACTTATTATGTTCCTAGTAAAATTGGATCCTTCAAAGAAAATCCACACCTCTAACTCTTCCCCATTCTCAATGAAGTCCTTAGATAATTCCTAGTATGTTGATGTGGTATGCTAATATGATATTTTCTTTGTTACTGAAAAAGGTAAAAGTCAATAGTGTCAAAATCAAAAGAAATTTTTTTAAAATGCAGAAGTCAAGGGTGAGAGACCAAGAGAGACGCGAGAAAGGCGGAGGGCTTGCCGCCATCACCAGCGATGATAGGTGATGGTTGGAAAAAGAACTCGTAACAATGTTGACCTTTGGAGGAGCGATGATCGATGATCGATGGTGGTTGGACTCCAGCTATTCATCAAAGCAGTAGAGACATGCTGTCTTGAGGACCCAATCGCATAAACATAATAAAGTAGAGGATTGAATATGGATTTCACCCCATTCGAACAGAAAACTAGAATTAGATATAAGAGGCCCAAGATTGAAACGATTTCACACTTCCAATCTATTCAGAAGCTTCAACTTTCCAACAACCGATTTTCTGGTCGGGTGAAGGGATCTTTTAATGCTCCATTGCACAAACTGAAAACACTCGATTTGAGCAACAATAATATAGGAGGAGAACTACTGAAGTCTATATTGGAACTCCAAGGGCTCAAGCTCCTCTCACTTCCAATAATTTCAGTGGCTCATTCCATATCTATCTTGTTCAGAGAAATCTTTTGTATCTGGATCTTTCCTACAATCAATTTTCAATTAATGCCACAAACACTGCTTCCCAGACGTCTTCATTTCCTAACCTTTCAACCTTAAATTTGGCTTCTTGCCAGTTGAGGACTTTACCTGATCGTGGCTGAGCAACACAGCATGGTATATCTAGACCTCTCTAACAATCAAATTCAGGGCGCAATACCAAAATGGATATGGTAGCTTCAAAATCTTCTGTATCTTAATCTTTGGCCTAATTTACTAGAAATTATTGAAACACTGTCGCATGATCTTTACTTCCACTCTGACAGTTCTTGACCTCCATAAGAACAGGCTCCATGGACAAAGTTGACACTGCCCCCGTCAGCCACTTACATGGAATTCTTGAGTAACAGCCTCACTTTGGCCATTCCACCCGTTATTTTTACGAGCCTTTCTGGGGCAATATTCTTCTCCATGTCCAATAGTAGTTTCCGGGGCTCTATCCCAAAATCAATTTCCAAAGCTGAATAGCTCAAGGCACTTGACCTATCTCTTAATAATTTAAAGGGAAATATTCCTGATTGCTTAGTGTCGCAACCTACCCCTCGGGAGGAGGGAATAGGTTTAGGGGTATTGCCTAAACCTTGGGGGGATGGAATAGGTGTAGGGGTATTGCCTAAAGGATGGACCTAAGACTTATGATTAGGCGCGGGCTTTCCCAAGCCCATACCTCTTGTGACATTGTGGTATTTTAGGAAATTTGCAAAAGGGAGTCGCCACTATCTTATTGGGGTCGGCTAGAAACCAAGTGAGATATGAGAATATACCTTACTTCCTACGCAACCAAAGAATCTAGGTTCAGGCATTTGATTACACTAATTGACCAATTAGTGCCATTTTGGTACCTAATCTTGTTCATTTTAAAAGAAAATGTTTTTGTTAGGCAATTTGGATTGATTCTATGCCTATCCACTAATATGTGAGGTGATAAAGCGGGTACACAATCATTAAAATAACAATCAAAGCTACCAAGCTCTTAATTGTGCAAACCGGGTCGGGTCTGGTGTGACCCGACCCAGGTTTGGCCTAGTCAGCCTGGGTCAGGTCCCATCTCCGACCGGACCCGAGTTCTGTCCAGTTGGGGGCAGGTCGATTGACCCGCCCAAAAAAGGAAAGGCCCGACCAAATGGTCGAGCCTTTATTTAACTGCGGGTTGGGCCCAAACGATGGACCCAACCCTTTTGCAAAAGGCCCCCCAGCGGGCCCACGACCCAGCAGGATTTGATTTTTAAAAAAGGGGCCCAACTAAAGCCCAAAAATCAGAGGGCTCACTGCGACAGGCCCATGTGAACAGAAACACTACCCGAGAAATTGCACCCGACCCGGCTCTTTTGACCCGGTTCGCACCTTCTTCTCTAGGGCTTCTTTGCGATGCCCGGGGAGGGGGGGGGACAGCAGGGACGTCAGCGACTCGGCGGCGGTGACGCGGTGGGCGACGGTAGCTATGACATCGTGAATTTTCAATGTTGTTTTCAATTAAATTAAATCGGGCCTTTCATCGACGCGTCTATGGTGCTATTCTCAGAGCTGATCACTCCTAAGATAACTATCTAGGGAAGTCATTAAGGGATTTTAATGCAATAGACTTGAGGATTCGACCAAGAATCGACTACTTGACTGTGCTAATCTATAGAGATCATTACGGCACAATAAAGATCGATTGGAAATCCGAAATAGGTTGGTTTAACTAAGATGCGCGATTAAACGTGGGTGATTCCACCAAATTAAGAAATCATCGTCAACTGGCACTAGACTGATTTTTCTATTGTTTTGGTACCTTATATCCGTATTTGAATCCTCGAGATTTTCACAACAATCAAGAGTCACCAATGTGTCGAAGAGGTTCATTGTGGCTCGAAGAAAATTGACTATAGGTCATTTGCACTAAAAATTCTTAAAAACTACCCGGTAGATTAGGAAGCACTAAAATCACGTTAGATTGAAATTTTCTATGAATTTAAACCCGATTTTAGAAATTAAAATTTTTCTCATGTCATAATTCATTTTAAGAATGTCGACTCATCTTCAGAAGATTTTTCTGCAAATCGAGATTTTTGACGGAAAAGCAAAGTAAGCCCATTTTTTATCGGGAAAGTCAGAGGGCCATTTTTTATCGCATCTTTGGCCATCAAGTTGGATCATTTGACAGGGAAAAATCATAAGAGGGACAATGATACCGTGGCTGAACTGTTTGGGCTTCAATTGAATTGAATTATGGTGGAATTGAATGGATTTGAGAAACAAATGTGCAAAATTCGTATGCCATGGGGGGAGGAACATATGGACTACTTCAATGGTCTGTTGAGGAAGCTTTGGGAGAGAGAAAGTGGTTGTAGATGGCTAAGCAAGTGGTGGGGCAGCCACTCAAGTGAATTGGCCAAGTGTTAAAGGCTAAATAAGCCAATTGAGGCCCCTTCTCTTCAACAGCTTTCTTCTCCCTTGAATCTTGGCTTTCTCCATTGTTGAGGAGTCTCGAGAGCTTGATAAATCCAAAGGAAGACCAGCTGAGTCGTCCAAGACTGTCACACACCCACTGGACTAGCCAAGCCCACCGTTTTCCCCATGTTTTCTCCTTCTGCCGGTTTCTGCTCTAACTGACCTTTCGTCAAAGATTTGAGTTGAAAGTGGTCTTCCCGGACGAATTAGTCTTTGTACACCCATCGTTGTCTTCAGCACATCCAAACTGTTCAAAGGAGCCCGACCTCGTGCTAAACGGAGTGGCCAGCCATCTTATACGTTGGCAAGAAGAAACCGCCCGCCGGACCATCTAAAAGCCACCCGCCTACACTATTTCTCTTGTTTCAGGACTTTCAGCCGTTTTCTCCTCATTTCGACCCTACCTCCACCCATACCAACCACCAGCAAGTCCCCATTGACCCCCGGGTGACGCCAGTTGCCGACCACCCGCTCGCCAGAGCTCCGATTAGCCCCTTCCTTCGCTGTTTCAACCACCGGTTCAGCCTCTACAGTCCAAGAACAGAAGCCGAAGTTCCAACAAGCCGTGAGGTCTTCGTGACCCATTTTTGAGCCCTTCTCGGCCTAGGTTGGTGTTGCCTCTTGGAGGTTTATCGCTCGACTTGGCGTTGCCGTCACCGTGGACTTACCGGAACGCAAAATCGGTGAGTTTACTTGCTAAACCTTGCTTAGGAGGTTAATTATGCTTAAGGGGTGTTTAGATTAAGCTAAGTATGGTTAGGTGGTTAGATTAGTTTAGTTAATTGTTAATTAAATTAAGGGATGTGATTAGTTTAGTGGATAATTAATTATGGCTAAGTAGATGATTAGATTAGTGTAATATTGATTAGGCCTTAATTAATTATTTTAGATTAATTACGAATTTATAAATATTATTTAATTATTATATATTAATATAATATAATATAATATATTTATTTTTCGGAATAAATTTTATTATTTATTATTTTCCGAAAATTAGACTAGGATAGCCGGTGATCGGAATTTCGTGCTGATCACCTTGGTGCTGTTAGTTTGTACAAATTGATTGTTGAATGATGTAATTGTGTGATGGTTGTAAAATATAGGTATTTTGAGTGGAAAATACCGGGCGTTGGTCTACAACGCCAAAAATATATTTTGACACTGCTAAAACTAGTGGGATGTTCAAAAGTGTGAAAATATTATATTTTGGCTAAGGCTGACCATATACCCACACATGAGTATTTTTATCGGATATGATATAAATGGTGAAATGACAGATCTGTTGATCCGGCAGCTTCTGGTGAGCATAATTAGAATAACGGATCAGTGGATCTGGCAGCTTCTGGTGAGCATAATTAGAATAACGAATTAATGGATCGGTAGCTTCTGTTGAGCATATTTAGAATAGCGGATCAGTGGATCTGACGGCTTCTAGTGAGCATATAATTTTTAGCATACTATGAAAGTATGTTTGGCAGCTTCTGGCGAGCATACATATAATATATTATATCAATATTTAAGGCAGCTTCTGGCGAGCATATAAATAGCATATTATCTCAGTATATGAGGCAACTTCTAGCGAGCTATACTATATATTTTCAGCTTAGAGTAAGCTGCCCGCAAGGTGGTTAGACTTTATAGATAGTATTAATTGAGATGACTGGGGAATGGTCTTGCTGACATAATTGACTGAGTCGATTGATTGATGATTCGATCTATCTTGATGTGTTGAAATGATTGGTTGAATTGATTGAATGATCATTCAAATTGTACTGACTTGCGGGAAGGAACAGAGGCAAAGGTAAGACCTCTGACTCATGTTTGTACTTAGGCAGCCCTTGGGGTATATTTTCTTCCTAATAAGGGTTTAGGGGGTGAACTTGCTGAGACATTGTCTCACCCCGTTGTGGGCTCAATTTTTTCAAGTCCTTAGATGGAGGTCATGGAGGACCTAAAGCCATGGAGTCTGGGGAGGTGGAGACTGAAGAATCGGCGAACGTGTCCAGCTAGTTGGTCTTAGGACAGTTATCCTTTTTGTTGAGCCGGTCTATTTTGTAGACAGCCCAGTATTGTATATAAACCTATATGTTTATAAAGGCTTGTTTTGGTTGTGATTGATTGCCTGCTTTTCTATCACATCTTATTGTTGTATGGGGATTTATTTATTTGCTTTCGCATGCGCATTAAAATAAATGGATCGGCGACACGTCCTAGGATGTCGCAAATTTTATCGACCACCTAGGGTAAGGCATGCGCTCGAGGATTAGGGCGTGACAGTAGCCGACTGCACGTGGCGAGCTACACCAGTTGACAAGACACAATAGCGAGGTTGAAAGCAAGTGTCGAGACAGGCGGCTACTGGAGGGGTTGCGGACCGGCGGTGTCGTCGATGGCTGGGGGGCCGGGCTCGTCACAATTCGACCACGGCAGGTAGTGTCGGTGCTACAAGACCTACGGATATAATGGCGGGCAACTGCGGCAGCAGCAGGAATGGCGACGGCGAGCCTCCTCCCTCCAAATCAGGCCTACTCATGTGGTTCGCGCTTGCTCTCTCCTCTGGTCATCTTCGGCTCGCTCGGCATCAGGAGCAGCGGTGTCGAGTGCAGGGGGGTAGGCATTCGGAGCTCCCCCTGGAAGGAAGAGGCCAGTGAGAAGGTTGCAAGCACCGGGGGTTTAGGCTACTAGCATCTACAACAGCGGCGGCTGGTGCTGTAGGTCGACGTTCAGAGGGCAGCGGCGGCATCACAACCTCGAGCTGCAGGGGATGAGCAAATTGCAAGGGCAGTGGTGGCGCGGTTAGGAGGGCTCGGGTTGCTAGCGTGGTATTACTTACGGTTGTAGGTGATGAAATAATCGGCGTCGGGTTGAGGTGGGGCGGAGCTTTAGCTGCTGGCATCGATAGCAGTGGCAGTGAGTGCAAGGGATCGGCGCTCGGAGCTCCCCTCGGAAGGAAGAAGGCGGCGACCGAGTCCTCCCCCCAAGAAGAAGGCCCCCTTCCCCTTTCTTTTGCTTCTGCTTTCTTTGCCCATGCTCCCTCTGCTGCCGTGCTACTCCTCTCTGCTCCCTTATGCTGTCTTTTCTCCTTTTGCAAGTTTGCGCGTGCAAAGAGGAAGAAGACAGATGGGATGGGCTGCGAAGGAGGAAAGGATGCTAGGCTGAGCCTAGGCCCATGCGGGGGGGGAAGAAAGGAAGAGGGACGGGTCGGGCCAAAGCCAGATCCGGCCCGACCTCTAAACCCTTTTTTCTAATTAATTAATTTTTTGTTTTTGTTTATTTTTTGTATTTTTTTTCGTTTGTTTGTATTCTTTTTTTGTTTAAAAATAGGTGTCAACAGCTATCCATCTTTGAATGTAGCCTCGAATAGGTTGCATTCAAAGACATAAGACACCTATATTATTTCATCGATAGAGAAATCCCAAGTGTAAAGGCATGTGCCAGGTCGACGCAAAGGACTCAGAGTTATGGAAGTGTGTCTTGTCAATAAGAAGAAGGAAAAGACTTTGGATTACAGAAGCACGCAGTGTCATAAGGAAAAGGAAAGACCCCGGGTTACAGAAGCACGCCGTGTAAAAGGAAAAAGGAAAGACCCTGGGCTACAGAAGCACACCGTGTCAAAGGAAAATGAAAAGACCTTGGGCTATAGAAGCATGTGGTGTCAAAGGAAAAAGGAAAGACCCCGGGCTACAGAAGCACACCGTGTCAAAGGAAATATGAAAGACCTCGGGCTACAGAAGCACGCCGTGTCAAAGGAAAAAAACAACGACCCTGGGCTACAGAAGCATGGCGTGTCAAAGGAAAAGGAAACGACCCCGGGCTACAGAAGCACGCCGTGTCAAAGGAAAAGGAAAAGACCTCGGGCTACAGAAGCACACCGTGTCAAAGGAAAAATGAACGACCCGGGCTACAAAAGCACACCGTGTCAAAGGAAAAAGGAAAAGACGCGGGCTATAGAAACACGCCGTGTCAAAGGAAAAAGAAAAGACCCCAGGCTATAGAAACACGCTATGTCAAAGGAAAAAGAAAAGACCCCGGGTTATAGAAGCACACCGTGTCAAAAGGAAAAGGAAAAGACCCCGGGCTACAGAAGCACGCTGTGTCAAAGGAAAAGGAAAGGACCCCGAGCTACAGAAGCACGCCGTGTCAAAGGAAAAAGGAAAAGACTCCGGGCTATAAAAGCACACCGTGTTAAAGAAAAAATGAAAGACTTCGGGCTACAGAAGCACGCTATGTTAAAGGAAAAAGAAAAGAAATGAGGTCTCACCGTGTAACAACGGGTTTCGACCGAGTTGAAAATGCATGGTTTAAAGTTGACCGTGAACCTTTGGAGATGACATTGTTTAAGGCTGACCATGAAACTCTAGAAATGACATGGTTTAAGGCTGACCACAAACTTTTTGAAAATCACAGTTTAAAGATAGACTCATGAACATTTTAAAAGCGTGGTTTAAGGATAGATCCACTAATTGTGTGGTTTAAGGATGACCCACGAACCGTATGGTTTAAAGAAGACCCACGAACCGTGTGGTTTAAGGATAGACCCACTAATCGTATGGTTTAAGGATAGATCCACCAACCGGTGGTTTAAGGATGACCCACGAACCGTGTGGTTTAAGAATAGATCCACCAACCTTGTGGTTTAAGGATAGACCCACTAACCTTGTAAATGACATGGTTTGAGGCTAACCATGAACCTTGGTTTTTAGGAAAGCACCTACTAACCCCTTGAAAACTACATGGCTTCATTGAGGAATCCTGTCAAACTCAACTTAAGCAAATGTCATTAAGGACGTCATCAAGAGATGTATTGGCAATATTGCAGTATTAACTGAACAAGCTAATCAAGTTAAGTCTGATTGTCTTGAGAAACATTCGATGTCAATTAGCATCATGTGGCACAAAGTTGTCATCTTGCTCGGGGATGTATCATTAATCATCAAATTTTCTGGGAGACAAGTTCTTATAAAAATGATTTCTATTCGTGAAAAAGGCTCATTAAGCATGCCAAACTAGAGGTTCTTAGTCAGAAAGAGTTTCTCATATACTCTCGGTAAAATGACTGCTTGATCCCATCCATTCACGTGGGAAGTAACTAATTGCTGAGGGTATCTCACATAACCTATGTCAAAGGCTTTCAGAAACATTCACGATGAGCACAATTTGATCAATCAAAAAGGTCTTTTGAGATGACCGCAATATAGGTTTGGTCATGGCTTACACAAAGGGATTATTGAACATTTGTCACTATCTTCAACGGGTTTATAAGTCGAGAACTTGGAAGATAAGACAAGATAAAATTACTTCCACTCCTTCAAGCAGTAGCTTCTTTGTGGCATTCTCATTTTCACTCAAACCATCCTAATCAAAAGAGACTTCGAAAGAGGGTTGTAATGTTGGCTCGGGAGAGGCTCGAAAGGCTTAAAATTTTCAAGAGGGTTTTTAAGAGTCGGTGATCATCATGGCATCGTCACTAGGTCACTCGATCTTTCGAAATCATTTGGCTTTTGAAACACAACACATCTTGAAAGTCCCTTGACTAATCATTTCTACATGAGAGCTTTGCTCATTTCTCTAATTTCTTTTGCACTTGCGATGATTTTTTTACGCAAGCACTTGGACTTTGATAATTTTTCTTTCACATAAGATGCGGCCTTTTGGCTCTTTTTCTTGACGAGCATTGGTCTTACTTTTACAAAGCACACTGTTTTTTCATGCCCCATAATTTGTCGAACTTTTTGCTCTTTGAACTTTTGGAGCTCTTATGACTTCGAAATACTTTTCACGTTTTCTCATAAATGTCAATTGTATGTGGTCAATCGTCATGCCTTTCCCCAGTGAAGGGAGATGATCATTGCTTGGGAATGAACAATCAGTCCCAAATTGGTTAAAGCAATGGGTATCAATGTTTGGGTAGAGAAGGAAATGCTCTTCTTTACCTTGGGATGAGTCAAGCTCTAATGAGAATTCCTTTGAAGCTATCACCAGAAGATTGATGCAAGTGAAAGTAATAGAATCTTTCTCAATCTTTCGATCTACAACACGATCGTAATCTCCTAAGCTGCCCTAATGTAGGGTCGTTTCTCAACAGGGGTACTTTGACGAATCATCTTTGTTTGGCCCGAAGGAGTAGCAAGAGATTAGTACAATGCTTGGGATTAATGAAAGAAATGCCTTTATCATTTCGATCTTTGCGCTCAATGCGAATGAATCATTCTTCCTAAGAGAAGATCGCTTTTCACTCAACTCTCAAAAGTGTTTGAAGGACATGTTTGGAAATGGCTTACCTTTCTTCATCCTAAGCACTTCTCGTTTTGCATGGTTAACGTTTCACCTTTCACTCCGCTAAAATCATTTAAGTAGATCAATCTCCATAGAGAAATTTGATTCAAAATGAATGACCCCCAAAACGAGAAAACAATTTTCAGATAAAAAGGATGTTCAAAAAATTTGTAGAAAGTTTTTTCTTTTTTCTTTTCTCAATTATTCATTTTTGTGCTTGTCTTTAGGATAGAGCCAAAGGTTCTTTTTTGTAATGGAAATTCTCCATTTTTTTTTTCATTTAATTTTTAGAAGAAGGGTACTTACCTGCAGCATGGCAACTCGGTGACCCTGTAAAGAATGTGAAAGAATATGCTACTGCAAAAGTCTTTAGGGATTGAAATGTTGGAAACAATACATTATTACCCTTCATTCGTTTTCGTCCTTTGGGTGCTAACATTTCTTAGATTCACCCTCGTGGATATTTGGTAACTCAATAATACCCTTCACTTGCCTTTGCCTTTAAGTGTTTGATGTTTTCTTTGAAAGGAAGGGATATTGCTCATTGTTTCCACATTTGGGGATATTGTTCTTTAGATGTTTTTGCCCATTTATTGCCTTGATGCCACATTTGGGAATATTGTTCTTTAGATGCTTTTGCCCATTTATTGCCTTGATGAAAGGCGCTGCTTCTACGGTCAAGATGCAACATTTTCCCCCATTTATCACCCTATGAGAAGAGGAGATGAAACGGGTTATTTCCATACTTAATTAGGTTCGATTGAGGAACAATACATCCTTTCTTGATGAATTCAACAATGTTGTCCCAACACACTTCATTGGTGGGTGAATGAGAGATTTTCTTAGTCAAACGTTGCTCCCCCACTCTTTATTTGACAGACCTTTATTTTGTTCGAGCCTGTCATGTACCAAAGAAAAGGATATGTCATTTCTTTATGCTAAAGAGAATCAAGTTTAGGAACGAAATACATCCTTTTTCAAAGTCGGGCAGTCAACATCCCAATATATCTTTTATGGAGGAAGGGATAATATTGTCCATATGTTTCATTTGAATCTTTCTTTGGTTAAGATGAACATGACTTAATAATGCTCCATCGTGTTTGTTGGAACGTTACAAAACTTGGTACTCTGATGTCTCCTTGACAATGAAAAGAAAGTCATGCCAGAAACGGTATCAGAAATGGATAATTAGAATCAATACAGTTTACTCTTCCTTCAAATTTGCCTTTTAAATGCTTGGCAACTCCCTTCATTTGTCTCATCATGCAAAGTAAACAAGATCGATGGCTATTTTGGCACCTAAGGCATTTGTGTCATTTCCTCCATATAAAGAAACTTCCTAGAACGGAATTCAACTTCGTTCCGCCTCTAAAATTCACTTATCTATATGGTCAAACATGAGAATGTCAAGGAGCATCGTGTATCACCTACAAAAAGACGGCAATGTTAGTACATGAATGAGAGAAAATGATCTCTCAGTGAGGTCGCTTCTTACAACAAAATCGAGGTAACGGTACATGCCCCATAGTCCTCATTACGAGGTTTTAGTACTTCACCAAGATTTTATCATAAGAGAAGATATCATTGAAAAAATTGATCCGCGGCCATCAATCGAATGTCCACTCTTATTCTAAAAGTTTCATATGCAAAAGTAGCATTGATTTTTGAAAGATTGATTTATGATTTCTTCTAGAAAAAATAAATGACTTCAATTTTGAGAAATTTGTACACAAAATGTCATTTGCATTTCAGTCTCAAAATGTGAGAATGAGATAATTTGATTAACAATGCAATTTCAATTTTCGTGCCCCAATATATAATCGCAACTTGAATTTTTTTTTTCAAAATGAGATTTTGAGCCCATAATCAGAAATTTAAACAAAACTATATGTTTCAACAAGGCCAAATCAAAGTGTTTAGAACTTGTATTAATGCTCACTTATCAAGAGTGATTGCCAATTTTTTTCAATTATAAGCCTACATCACTGAGGGCATTCAATTAATTTCCGCGAATTTCAAGATGAAATTCAATTAGAAGAAGCGAATTAAAAGAAGAATGATACTTATAGTGGGGACAACTTTTCTCTTTCTTTAAAAAAAAAAAAATTACATAGACATACACATGGGATGTGGTTCGATTTCTACTCGATATAGCTCAAAATGGAGCCATAGGATCACCGGACCGAACCAATAAAATCGCGGCTAGATCGTGTTTCCCATGACTTCAGCTTCGTCAAAGGACTGACCCGTGTTGCATGGTTGCAAACCAGGGTGAGAACCTTTGACATCAAGAAAGAAATTTCAGGATTTGAGACGGGCGACTCGTACTACATGGTTGTAGTCAAAGTGGTATCCACCTCAACACCATCTTAAGTGATCCTATGCGGCCTAGGTCCGATGGCAGGTATTGTGTCATGGTGTAGTGCAATGCAGGGAACGTAGACATGACAATTTATAAGCAAGCAACACTTCATAATTTCAAAACATAAACATTCATTCTCAACTCCACACTTGCAAAACAATGGGTTAATAATCACTCCTCCCCTTATAACTCCCAACTGCAAAAACATTTAACACTCACGTTATGGACATACTTGGTATCCTCACTGTCGAACAAAAATTATTTTTGAACAAGATAGATTTAGGCCTAAGTCCTCTAAGGTTTAAACCAAGTTGCTAGTGGAGTCGCCAAGTTGTCGCAACCTACCCCTCAAGGGAAGGGAGCAGGTTCAGGGGTATTGCCTAAATGATGGACCTAAGGCCTATGATTAGGTGCGGGCTCTCCCAAGCCCATACCTTGCATCGCGTGACGTTGGGGTATTTTAAGAATTTTGCAAAAGGGAGTCGCCATTAGCCTATTGGGATCAGCTAGAAACTAAGTGAGATATGGGAGTGTACCTCACTTCCTACGCAATCAGAGAATCTAAGGTCGAGGATTTGATTACACTAATTGACCAATTAGTGCTCTTTCAGTACCTAATCTTGTTCATTTTAAAAGAAAATGTTTTTGTCAGGTGGTTTAGATTGATTTTATGCCTATCCACTAACATGTGAGGTGATCAAGCGGGTATGCAATCATTAAAATAACAATCATAGCTGTCAAGCTCCTAATTGTAGTACAATTGAGCACATGCAATTAAATATAATTAAATATGCAAATTCAACGTGCGATATAATCAATACACTAGCAAATAAAGGCATAATTACACCAAGAAGGCAAGACATAGCAATTCCTAACCAAACCCTATATTTTTTTAATTTTTGAAATTTTTTAATTTTTAATATTTTTTTCAAAAAAAAATTATTTTTTTAGGCGAACCGGGTCGGGTTCGGTGTGACCCGACTCGGGTTCAGCCCGGTTGGCATGGGTCAAGTCCGGTCGGAGACCGGACCCATGTTCGATCCAATTGGGTGGCAGATCGGTCGACCCACCCAAAAAAGGAAAGGCCCCACCAGATGGTCGAGCCTTAATTTAACTACGAGTTGGGCCCGAATGACGGGCCCAACCTTTTTGCAAAAGGGCCCCCTATGGGCCCACGACTCAGCAGGATTTGATTTTTAAAAAAGGGACCCAACTAAAGTCAAAAAATCAAAGGGCCCGCTGTGACAGGCTCATATGGATAGAAACCCTACCCGAGAATTTGCACCTGGCCCAGCTCTTTTGACCCAAATCGCGCCTTCTTCTCCAGGGCTTCTTTGTAGCGCCGGGGGGATGGCAAGGACGTTGGCGACTCGAGCGGCGACGCGGTGGGCAGCGGTAGCCGGCTGCATGTGGCGAGCTACACCAGTCAACACAACACGGCGACAGGGTTGACAGTAGGTGTCAAGACGAGCGGCTATTAGAGGGGGCGCAAACCAGCGGTGTCGTCGATGGCTAGGGGGCCAGGCTTGTCACAATGCGACCACAGCAGGCAGTGTCGGTGTTGCGAGACCTACGGATACGGCAGCAGGTGACGGCAGCAGTAGCAGGAATGGCAACGGTGAGCCTCCTCCCTCTAGTTCGGCCTACTCGTGCGATTCGCGGCCTGCTCTCTCCTCTGGTCATCTTCAGCTCACTTGGCGTCAGGAGCAGTTATGTCGAGTGTAGGGGGGTTGGCGTTTGGAGCTCCCCTTAGAAGGAAGAGGGTGGCAAGTGGGTCGCAAGCGCCAAGGGTTTGAGTTGCTGACGTTAGAAACAGTGGCGGCCGGTGCTGTAGGTTGGCGTTCGGAGGGCAGCGGCGGCGTCATAGCCTCAAGCTGTAGGGGACGAGCAGGTTGCAGGGGCAGCGATGGCATAGCGAGGAGGGCTTGGGCTGCTAGTGTCGCGGTACTCACGACTACAAGTGTTGTACCGACGTCGGGTTGAGGCGGGGCAAAGCTTCGGCTGTTGGCGTAGATAGCAGCGGCGGTGAGTGCAGGGGGTCGGCGCTCGGAGCTCCCCTCGGAAGGAAGAGGGCGGCGACCGGGTCCTCCCCCCCCCCCCAAAAGAAGCCCCCTTCCCCTTTCTCTCGCCCTTGCTCCCCTGCTGCTATCTTTGCTCCTCTCTGCTTCCCTGTGCTGTCTTTTCTCCTTTTGCAAGTTTGCACACAAGAAGATGAAGAAGACAGATGGGATGGGCCGCGAAGGAGGAAAGGATGTTGGGCTGGGCCTAGGCCCATGCAAGGGGGAAAAAGAAAGGAAGAGGGGCGGGCCAAGCCAAAGCCAGATTCAGCCCGACTCGACCCCTAAACCCTTTTTTTAAAAATTAATGTTTTGTTTTGTTTTTGTTTTTGTTTTTGTTTTTGTTTTTAAAAAAATAGGTGTCAACACTTAGTGATGGAGTCTCTCAAGATATTAAATCTGTGAAATAATGCCTTGGCTGATAGCATTATCAATTTCCCTGAAACATGTGGTTTGAAGACTGGATCTCAACAATAATCTATTACAAGGGAAGTTTCCAAGAGTAATTGGCAAATTGCAGAACTCTTGAGGTTTTAGACGTCGGAAACAACTAGCTTGACAACATGTTTCCGTGTGAATTGAAAAGCATTGCAAGCCTACGTTTACTTGTGTTACGATACAACAAGTTCCATGGGGGGGTTGGACGTTCGGAGACCAATGGAACTAGATGCTTCAAATTGTGGACATAACTTCCAACAATTTCAGTGGCACTCTGCCTTCTCAATACCTCACAACTTGGGAGGCTATGAAGGCTAATGTAGACATCAATCATATTCAGTATCAATTACTTGGCTTCACTGGGCTCTATTATCATGACATAGTAAGCGTCACCATGAAAGGTTTGCAAGTGGAGCTGGTGAAGATCTTGACTCTTTTCACTTCAATCGACTTCCCATCAACAATTTCAAAGGTCCAATACCTGATACTTTGGGGGCTCTTAAAGTGCTTTATTCTTATCAAGCAATGAATTCTCAGGGTCAATTCCTTCATCCCTAGGATACTTGCAGCAGCTTGAGTCCTTGGACCTTTCACGGAACAACCTCAATGGGACGATTTCCTCACAGCTATTAGACCTTAATTTTCTTTCTATGCTGAGCCTCTCATACAACAAACTTGTGGGATGCATCCCAGCGATCAAACAATTTCTTACCTTTTCAACAAGTTCCTTGAAGGTAATGCCGGATTGTGTGGACCACAGCTGGGAACAAATTGCTCAAATTCTTTCCGAGGAAACATTAGATTGTGCGGGATTCCACTCGAGAAAACTTGTTCAATTACTACAAGCGGGACGGAAGAAGCTGGTTGTGTTCCATCTAAAAGTAACCCAAATGATGATGGCGACAACAATGATAGCGAGAAGGAGTGATTTTGTATGGGCATACCACTTGGATTTGTGGTTGGTTTTTGGGTATTTTGTGGTCTGTTAGCCCTTATCGAATTATGGAGGTTTGCTTGTTATCAATCTGGAATAAAGTGTTGATCGTACACTCATGTCCATGAAGAATTCTATCAAGGTTCGGTTATTAAACTTGAAAAATAGAATTTTAGTACTTTCTTATCTTCATAGTTCTTCATCACCATTAAAAAGATAGGTTCCGTTTATTGATCAATAGAACTCTTGCTTACTAACCGGGATAAAAAGTAGGTATGCGTTGATAGTAGAAATAAAAAGTAGTACTCGTTTGGAGTATCTATACTATATTGCTTGTGCAATTGGATGCTTTATTTCTTTTTCTGGATCAACTCCTGTAATTCTACCCAGTTCTTAATCAAGTCCTTATATAAATTTTAGTATGTCACATGCGCAATGCTAAATGAAATTTATTTATCTTCGTTATTAAAAAGGTAATAGGCAATAATGTCAAAATCAAAGGAAACTAATTTTTCAAGTGAATTGTAGAAGAGAAGAAGACTGGGAGACCGGGAGAGACACGAGAAGGGGTGGACGACTCGGTAGATGTTAGTAGGTAGACAACAATTATTTCATGCTAATTTGAAAACTTATGAATATGTATTTCACACTATACTGTTTTTATGGGTTGAATTTATTAATTTTTATTAAGAAATTAGAGCAGGAATGTAAATTACCAACTGTGACAAACAAGCAAGTACTTTGCCAACTTTTGCTACCGATGGAATTTTTCATTTGCCAACTATTGAGAAGAACCCGGGATAATAATTCACCACGAGCCAAACACAATCCAAAATCAATTTCTCCCCCAGAACTAAATCAACCAAAATCAACTTAACCCAACAGCAACCAGCCAATATAATCTCGGAATAAGCAATATAATGGTAAATCGATAAAGAAATAAAGCCAACAATAACACCAACGATTTTATGTGGAAACTCAATGCGGGAAAAATTACGGAATATCCAAAAACTTTCGCTAATCACTAATAATAGTAGGATAAACGAAGTAATCTGCTCTAGTCACACATTAGAGGCTCAACATCCATAATACAAGCTCATTTTCTCATCATAAACATGGACAAATATAAAGAGAGCTACAAAACCTTAATCGCAATCGGAGAATCCAAAGGCGGTACCATCAACTCATAACCCTCGATCTCATGAACGACCTATGCAAATGTGAACTGATTCTGTCAATATATATTTGGCCTTCGAATGGTGATCACAAAGATTCAGCCCTCTTTCTTTTTCTTCTCTGCTTGCTCTCGGTGAGACAGGGCCCCTTCTCCCTCTGTTTTTCTCTCTCCTTTGGCTCACCCCAACTTTTTTTTTTGACCGACAACTTGTCTTTCTTTCTGCTTGCTTTTTGACGTTTCTTCTCTTTTGTTTTTCTTTTCTTGTGTTTTATGTTAGCTGGGCCCCACATGAAGGTGGATCCAGCCAACACCGACTCTTTCCCGTATTCAACAGCATAAGATGGCGTTCATTTTTTGTTTCAAGAACAACAGAACCATCCAAAAGCTTATTCTCTTTGTAGCCCAAAAAATCAGACGGGAGAAAATTGCAAAGTAGCTATCATCCACAATGGCCTATACAGCAAAGTTTGGAATAAAAATCTTGTACTCTCACTTGAAATTCAAAATAGTTCCTTTACTTTCTTTTGTTCATAATATGGTCTTCGTCCTTTCAAAAAAATGTCTATCCAATTTTGAGCCATTCTAGTGACCATATTTTCTCATGTGAATTAAATGCCATTTAAAAAAAAAAAAGTTGATTTGCCTTTTTGGGCCAAACTAACGTGGAAAGATTCACACGCACATTATTTTCTATTTCTCTTACACACATCCATCTAGAGTGCATGGTCTCGTGGTGGTCATAGGCTTATGGGATGGCAAGTTGGGGGGTGCATGACAACCCAAAATTTTTGTTCTAGAAATAGTTTTTTGTTGCACTGTTTTACGGAAGAAATGGTTTGATAAACCTATTTAGTTTTTTTACATTTCGGAATAGATTTCTATTCCGAAATAGGTTTGAAGAGAAATCGAAATTAAAATTTTCTATTTTTGATTTACGGAAGAGAAATTAGAAATAATTTCTCTCACTAAACCCTAATTTCGGTGAGTCCTCCCTCATCTCCTCTACGTCTTTGCCTCCTCCTCTTCCTCCGCTTCTCCTCATTTTATTAAAAATAAAAATAAATAAAAATAAATATATTCATTGTATTCATTTAAAAATAAAAATAAATTTATTAAAATAAATAAATTATTTTTATTTATCATTTTATTTTTAGTTTATTAAAATTAAATTTATTTAATTTATTTAAAATAATTTATTTATGATAAATAAAAATATATTATTTTTATTAAAATATATTTATTAAAAATAAATCTAATAAATTTATTTTTATTTGCCTTGAGTGTTTTGCCAAATAAAATTATTTTTTTTTATTTTTATTCATTTTAAAATAAATTTATTCGTAAAATAAAATAAAATAAAATAGAATAAATAAAATAAATTTATTTTTATATTTTAATTTTAAAATAAAATGATATTTTTATTTTATTTTTTATGATTTATTTTATTTTATTCATTATTTTTTTTGTTACTAAATCATTTTTATTTTTATTTTTTATATTAAAGGTCGTCGTTCTTGCCTTCGTAGTTCGAAAGGAAGAAATTTTGTGTATTATCAAACAATTTTATTTTTAGAGTAGAAATTTTGTGTCGTTATCAAAACGGTTATTTTCTTAAGCCTCTTCTAGAAATAGAAATAGAAAAATCTATTTTTGTTGAAACTATTTCAAAAGCATGAGAATGGTTGTTATGCATTGGCAACCAAATCTCCAATATGAGACTTGAGAGTGAGCAACTACCGCTAGAAAAAGGAAACTCGCCATGTTAAGAGAATGGAAGGACGGTTGATACTTAATTTTTAGTCAATACTTTAGGCAATCTTTATTCAAAAACAAGGAAAATTATATATAAACAAAAATAAATAAATAAATAAATGGAGGGTTTAATTTGGTCTTAGTCCAGTTTGCGCAGCCCATGAAGGCAATCTTCGGACCGGTAGCAGCCCAAATCCCCCAAAATCAGAAACGGTGGAATTGACATGATTGAAACCACATTACTATAACATTTAGGTTGATTTGTTTGGGCTGATTTTCACTGATCAGTTTTTGAATTACACATGTACGAGCACTTCAACATCGAACGTGTCTATTCTCTGTATTATACTGTCCATGCTTTTCAGTCCTCATTGATTCCCAGAACGTACACTGAATTGAACTCACAGAAAGCGATTCTGAACAAGATTATCTTAAATGATGAGCAAGAGGCAAGGTATCAACCTATACAAGAACAAAGGGACAATCAAATCTTAACACAAAGTAATGAAGACCAATATGTAATGGATCTTGGCCAGCAAATAACGTCATGGCAATTGCATTATAAGATTGCTATCTGCGTATCATGTCAATATGTTCTTATGTCGATCGACAACAAGAACAAATCCGCACTAGTCCGGTTCATACGTACCATCAAACAGGCAATATGCATCCAGTTGCGATTACAAAACAGGAATCCATAACCAAACCATCTCGGCATCATCAAAACAGTCTCAAGTCGCAAATTGATACTCAATTAGAGATCATCTTCATCTAATCCAGACCTTTAGTTCTCAGTTGAAGCTCGGTTTCTGTTTGACATCAACTATACATCACGTGATTGATTCAGGCAAACTAGCAAACAGGTGGTGAGGGTCTGGTTGAGGAACAAAACGAAATGACAGAGAGCATGTAATCAAGACCAGACTAACACCAAAGCAATGCACGACATTCACAATTATAGAGATCAACTCAGACATGATTGGCTTTCGCACGAACTCACGACCTTGAATAATAATAATAACTAAGCGCGGACTGATGATTAGAAAAGATGGAAGAGGTCCTGGAGATGTCACCACTGAGTTTCGACGCCGGTGATGAAGGAAGGAACATGAATCTGAGTGCTCCAACGATTTTGACTACAAGGCAAGGGGCAAACAGAGCACTTCTCGTGACTGCGATGCTGGAAATGTAGAGAGGTAGCCGCCTCGGAGCTCCTGAGCCCGACGAGGACTTTATTTTTAACTCCGTCGGGAGGTTCTTCAGTGACTGTAGAGGACTGAGACGAGCACTGGTGATCCAAGAAAGATACCGAGAAATCAGTGCCATTGATCGAATCGAAATCGGAAACCAGCTTTTAATCCTTTTGTGCTCGACTTAATGATTAGGAGCTCGAAGTGAAGAGTTCAATTTCGATCAAGCTTCACTCACCGCCGTTTTCCTCCATCGGAGGACGAAGATGATAGAAATCAGACGCAGAATACGAGAATCTCTAATGGCGATGCTCGGCAGTGACAAAATCCATCCAACGGAGTTCATCTGCAAATGGCTCCGGTCTGAGATAGATGAAGAAGCTTCAACCGGATGTAACGAATTTTAGAAAGATCGAAAAACCCTGCGGAGAGTAGCCACCCCGGGCTAAGGCACTGGATTTGATTTAGAGCGTTGAAGACGAGAAAGAGATTTTCTCGGTCTCTGTGTGTTCCTCGTGCCCAGGGAGTGCACGTGAGAGAGAGCGCGCGAGAGGCCCCTTTTATTTTTATACATCTGTTTATTTATTTCGTTCATTTCATTTCTTTTTTTCATTCATATTTGTTGACTTTTTATCAATAATTGCAGGTATGATTTGTTGGACAAAAATTCATGTGTCAACAATAGATAACTCATAAGCTCTAGATATTCTATTAGGACAATGGTTTGTACTTCTTTCACATGGTCTATTCAACCCATACATGGATGCTATTTTGTCATCTTCAAAATGTTATAAAAATTTCTGAATGGAAACCTCTTGAAAAGGCTGATTATCAACCCTTTCGTGTATGGTTTCTTATGAACATGTACAATAGCACATTTGTAAGCCTAATTGTTGTTGAACTTCTTTGGCAAACTATGTAGGGTTTTTGTGTGGATTTAATTGGCCATCTTGTCCATAGGTAATAATGCTGGTCTTGCTGGATTATTTACTCTATTTGACATGTTAGGCCCAACAAGAATTTTCGCATCGAGTAGTATAAATGGAACCATTGGCATTATATTTTCAACATTTGGTTGTTGATCGGCTTGTTGGCCAATTTGATTTGTCAAATTTTTGTTACCAATTTGGATATTTTGATCAATTATAGTTTGATTATCTTCATCATTCTAGCCTTGATTAGAAGATTTAGGCCTTTGTATAAATAATATAGGGATCATTACTGTGACCAACTTTGTTAGCATCAATATATGGAGAAGGCATCATTCACAGCAGTGATGATGATCAGCTGGATCATGTCATCTCCTCGTATGGCCAATGTGGAGGAGGAGAATTGAGGCTGGCAATGATTCGCTGAGAGATAACGGAGAGAATACAAATTAAGGAAGAAAAAAGTGGGGTTAAAAGAACAATACCAAAAAAACAAAAAAACAAAAAAGTCTCAAAAGTGGCGATAGGGTCAACACCATAATAGGGCGCGGACAAACAAGATTAGGCATGGAAAGTGCAACCCTCTAAATTTAGTTTACTATCCATATTTGGTGTTTACCGCGGACGGAACAAATTCCATTTTGAGTGTAAAATCGGCCCATCGGGGAGCACCACTGAAACGGCAGTTTTGCTTTCTCCAGTCAAGTCAAATTTGTAGCGAAGGTGGTCTTGATTAAGCAAAAAACAGCAACCATAATGAAGGATCAAGGACGTTGTCACCGCCGTTCATCTCACACGCCATTTGTTATAGTGGCATTTGGTCATTTGCCCCAATTACTTGATCAAATAAGTAGAGTCAATATCAAAGGTAAGATCATTAAAGAATTTGCATCCACAGGCATGAACCACTGAAATTAATGATAAGATGTGATATGAATTAGACCAAACACAGCTCCATTGAAATCCCATACAAGTTCATGCACTATCCTTTATTTCTGCTGCAGCTTAGCCAACCTCCTACACAGCCAAACTATTTTTTTTTTTTTTTAAGAGATGATATTTTATATGTATTTTTCTTTTTTGTCTAGATTTGACCAAATTTCAATTGGTTATAACTTTCACATCGGATTGATTTTTTTATATCAACAAAAAGCTCATGATTCAAACTATTAAAAATGCAATTCGATCTTCAAAGATATGTCGGGATTGCAAATTTTTTGAATTCGATCGAATGGACCACCGGAGTGGAAAGTCATGATTTTTTTCCGTCAAATATCCAATCAGTGTGATTTTGGCAGTATTGGAAAGCTAATTAATTGATATTTAAAGGGGATTAATGAATCCAACCAAGCAATCTAAAGACTATGTAAAATGAAAAAAGAATAATCACTTTTGTATAAGGAAAAATAGACTCTACCTCCCGTGTGTGGTATAAATTCTTTTATTTCATTATGTAACGACAACTAATCAATTTAGTTATGTATTGTACAAAAGTAACAATTTTTTTTCCATTTTACAAATTAGTCTTGTGCATTTCAAAAATCTGCTAATGAGGTTTTGCAAACTCCCCTCCATTGCTCGATGGCAAAGTTGGCAAACTCGTGATCATAATCATTGATGATTTTCTGTTATGTATTTCTATTATATATATATATATATATATATATATATATATTGTTAATACTATATAAAATTTCATACTAGTATACTTGTGACAAATTTACCTTAAACTCATTTTTGATCACCAAAAACCCTAAATTGGGATACCTATCACAAATTTATCTCAAATTAATATTAGATTAACCAAAAATCTTAAACTAGTATACTCGTAACATATTTACCTTTGTTCGTTTCCTTCAAATTTTACCGTGAAAACATAGAAAACATGAACCAAGACCATCACTTGTCCACCACCCGAGAGGGAGCTGGAATGGAGGCAGCCGTGGTGGCAATGAGAATCGTAGTTGCAGCTTCGACGTAAACATAACCAAAAAAAAATAAAATATAAAAAGATAGAGAAAACATGAACCGAGACAATTCACCACCGGAGGAGGAGCTAGAGGTGGAGAAGGCCGTGGCAACAGCACCATGCCATTAGTTGTGCAGCCACTCAACGTTCACTGCTACAACTCTAGCTTCTGCATTCGTTGCTGCAGCTCCAGCTCCACTGTCAGTTTTGGCGTAGGAGCTTCACCGTCGCCTTGGCATTTGTTGCAATAGAAGTCGGTGATCCTAAAGTCGCGGCAAATAGAGGAAGATGGAGCCAATGGACTTATTATGTTCCTTGAGTCCATTCTTGCCGCAGGCAGCACTGCCTCTGGTGAAATGACTTTGGTATTGTTTGGAGCAAGGGTGTCCAAAGAATCAATCAAATGAAGTAGAAGAAATAAAAAATAAAAAATAAAAAGGATGTGCAATGACACTGTTTGAGTGTTCATGTTCTCAATGCTATGGTTTCTCATTTTAAATTAGCATCCATGTTCTTTTCTTGGTAAAGACTATACTGGATTCGCCATGTGCTTTGCCCCTGCATGAACTTTTTATTACTGCGTTTGTTAATCCTTTGCAATAGCAATAGTGGATCCACTTGCAGTCTAGTTGAACTCCTTCAGCCATCTTTTGCTGAATATTTATCTGTGGTCTTAACATCCCCTAGCATAATGGTGCACCACTCAAGATTAAGCGTCTTGCTCGCGATCTGTATGATTCGACTCAATTTCTCTCCTCTCTGCCAAAGGGCATTAACCTAGTCAGTTGTTATTGTCACCATCTCAACACCCGCATGCTTTTAGACAGCCTCTGATAAGTGAAGGTTGAGAAATGAGGCTAAAATGGGGAAATGTTTATCATTGATGAGGGAAATGGTAATTGTGTTAATTTTTAAAAGAAAGTTAGGGAAAATGAAAAATGGAAAAAGAAAATGCGCATAAAGGGCGTCAGCTGAAAAACACTTTTAACGGAGAGAGCAAACGGGGGCAGCTATAGCACGAGATTAAGCTGGAAATCACAATCTTTTGGCAATGCTATCGGGAGTTAGACCGCCGTGGCGGTTTCTCTTAGCTATCGAGTTAGAGCTTTGCACTACATTAATGCAACTCATCGTACCTCTCTCACTGCTTTAAGTAAGGTTGATTTGCGGTTCGTATTATAAATCAGTACTGTATTTTGTTAGATATTTTTGTTCTGTCTTTTCTTTATAGACAAATCCTCCTCAACCGCAGGTGGGTTAGTGCCCAATTTTTATTTTTTAACATATGAGATTTCATATGCGTTATTCATTTTTATCCAAATTTGGCCAAACCTTAATCGATTATGACAATTTCATCTGATTTTTGGTTGACTTGACTTTTATATCAACGGGAAGCTTGTGATCCGAACTTTTGGAATGCACACACAATTAAAAGTTGGTGGAGTATTAATTAGAAGGTTAATGCAATGTACAAGATCTTGCTCTTCTAACAAATACTTTTCATGTTCACTCGATGACATCATTAAGCTCCCTAGTGTGAACAAACTCCTTGGCTAGATCCCTACCGATATGAACCGAAATACGTGCTTCCTTCTCCCCAATATGGAGAATTAAGATTATTAATGAGCACATTGAGTTTACCTATTAATTTTTGAAATCTCTTTTGCTAATTTTCAATTGTAAGGACATATGGAGTTGTTCGGGACCGTAGTTTATCCCAAAAATAGGTTTCCAATGTTGCGGTTCTCCAAAGGCAGGAAGAATGTTATGTGCGAGGTTTACTTTGATAACATTATTAGATTTTTCATATCCTTCTCCATTGCTTCCATCTTATTTTCTCGTTTTACTGTCCCAGAACATCAATGCCGTGACTTTTTGTTCCTAACGGCACAATTTAGCAATTTTGTCACCATGTATATTACTTGCTGAATCTTTAAAGGCATACTTTTTCCCCATCAACTTGTTGAAGTAGTGAGCATATCTATGATGTTGTTCTTCTTTTCTCTTCCTCATACTGAGGTCAAAGCTGGACAATTTATAACCATTTAATCTGATGATGACTATCCCTCAACTTATTAAGTGGAGTGAGATCAATCTAACAGAGTCAAGAGCCAAAATTTGGTTAGCGAAATTTGTAAACTGGGGTATGCATTCTCTTCGATACGTCTCTGAAAATTTTATGTGTTTATGATCATTGCGTATTGTCATGACTCATATAATTGCAAGCACTCAATACCTCTCAAAACTTTAGATAGAAATAATTACAGTTGGGTTTGCATAGTGTATTTTCCTTGGCATGAATCTTGAGTGTTTCCTCTATTGTAACTTGCCTATGCTGTCACTTGTCACAACTTGCTAAAATCTAAAAGCAGCTTATATATTAATTATTCAAAATATTGTGAAGGAATAACATATCTCGAAAACGGAAATTCAAAGTTTAATATATCTAAGTATGCTGTAATATTGTTTTGTTACACGAGGGTATTCTCTCACTATTGGTGGACCAAATGGTCAATTGTATTCTTAAGCAATTTTAGATCAAATTCCAACAATCACTTTTTAGGGTTTTATATACCATGTAAAAATAATCTTTAATGCGCAAAGATCAAAATTTGCGTTAGTGTGCTTTGAATGAAACTGACCAACCCAATATTCACCACATAGGTTTGAGTACTTGAAGGGAAATATTTCCAAAGTCCAATTTTTTAAATCATGACGTTGAGGCTTCGGCTTCTCAATTATGAAAGGCAATCATGGATGCTAGAATACTCCAACTATTCACCCTTTATGTGACAATTCTTTATACTAGAATGTGGTGTGTTATTGTAATAATGGGCTTAGCCAACCCACGTCTCTTAAAGCCTAGCCCCTTAGCCCATTGATTTCCTTCTTCTTCAGTAGATGGCACAAGAAGAGCCCCATCGACAATAACGAAGAAGGGAGCTTGCCGGTGAAGAAAGAAAAATGGGAAAGGAGAACAAATTTCTCGCATTCACATCCGAGATACCTTGGCAAGCCAAATCAATATTGAATTGCAAAGCGGGACAAGTTTTCAAGCCTATTATTCTTGTAATCAGAGTAATTTTGGAAGTTATGGCGCAAATTTCGAGTTATGTAGATTTTGCACTACCAGATTTGATTGAGGAGTTTTTGAGCCACGATTTTTGTAGAAATGGTAACCTAAGATGTTGTGGAGCGGTGATGTTTGACGAAAATTGATTTTGAAGTATGTTTTGTTTGGATTGAAATTCAGAAGTTTCACGTGTGAGTTATGCGTAAAGGATAATATGTGTAAGGAAAAAAGATGGAAGTTTGCTTAAACGAGTTTATGCATTAGCGCGTGAGTGTCGTGTTATAGAAGAATAAGTGTAATTAGTCAATTTGTTCATTAAAATAGTGTATTACTTGGTTTTTTATATTGTTTTTCAAATAATTTAATACCAATGTGTCAGCTAGAGTAATCGCCATAAGTTGGTTTTCAGCTTTTTGTAAGTAAGTGGTACTAATTCTTCTTTGAATTTACAAACTCATGTCTTCAAAATTTGTGGAGTTTTAATATAGTAGGAGCTATTGAGAAAATGTTTCTTGCATAAAATGATACAAAACTTTATTACATTTTTAGTCAGTTGAAAAGGCATTGGAAAGCCCTATTTGAAATAGTTTGAAAGGGTCGTTTGTGAATGTTCTGATTGAATGTTTTGTGAAGGGAATTGCTAAAAGATGTCCATATTGGTTGCAAAAGATTTATACAATGCATTCTATTTGATAAATGGAAGGGTGAGAAGTTATGTGATTTTGTTTGTGAAAATGGTTTGTGCTTCAGTTCCCCAATCTATAAAGAGGTTCTTTAACCAAATACAAGTGTGAGCATAACGGTTTCTCTACAAATCAACAAAAATGTGAAATTTTACAAACCACAATGACGACAAGCATTCTAAGAGTCATTGTCATTTCGAGGGGTACTTAGTCAAATTCCAATCATCTTAGGAATCAAAGTGACAGGAGGGCCCTCCTTGTGTTCGACGCATGGGAATGTTATTTGGTCAATATTTGAAGTGCCCTTCCATTGTCATTACCATTACTCTTTCTGTCTCCTACTTAAAATCATCATGCTATCTCTTACAAATGCAGCAATCCCATGATCTTATAGTAAGAGTACATTGTCATATTTTCTAAGCTTCTTGACGTCTCTCATCTCACCTTCATGATACCTATGTAGTTTTATCTTTCTAGGTATAATATGCTCACTTAGCTGCATGATCCAAGTGGAAACCACAAATGGAGGGCACACAACTAATGTCGATTTTTGGTGATAGGCACATCGGATGTCTCATCATCTAAACTCGAAGATGTCACCTTCCAATTGCTAGTCGAATTAGTGTTTCTTGTTTTAACCTTCTTTCAAGATTGAGACCCCTTTAGTGGATATACCCATCTTACCCTTTCTCTTAGCCAAATCAAATTGAACTTCTTGATCCCCACATTGTTCATGACCTTTACACCAACTCTATCAGGCCCAAATTACCAAATTTATCAAAAGCAATTAAAGAAACCACCGGGTTTGCTCTAATAGCCACCATTTTCACATGGAAATGGGGAGGTGGGGAGTTCCAATATCCTCTCCTCTGAATGGGAGGTTCATGGGTTTATAAGGTTTCTCTAGGTGGGCTCACTAGGGGCCTGCCAAGCTCCTCATATAAGAGCTCCAAAGTATAGGAATATAGCTGGCAAACCACAAAAAAAGAAAAAGAAAGAAAGAAGGCAATCAAAGAAGGCAAAGTGAGAGTCTAATCCAAGCCTCTTTGATCCACGAAAACACTATCATAGCCTCGTCTGACCGCTTATTCAAGCAATGGTTGGTCAATACATTCATGTACTCACCATCTCTCTCCTCCCAAAAGGGCAACAACTTCCTAGTATTCACTCTATGAAAACCACCTCAACCTTGGATTCCAGTGCTCAAAAAACACAAACTCTATCACCTCCCTCACATGCTTTCATGACATGCTTGTGGATCATCTAAATGTTCTAGACAGAAAATCTCATGATGGCACTGTTTGACATACCATACTTTAAAAAACAACGGCATGTAAACGCTACATTTATGGAACTCTTTTTGCATCAACCTATTCCTCTTTGTAACTTTCTTGGTTGTCATAACTATATGACTCACTTATAAGAATTTTTTTTTCCAACTACTTGAGTGCCATAACTTTAAAATTATGTTTACATGAATGACATGACTTTTAATTAATCATTCAAGTGCCATAGTTTTTAAAAAATGTTCACTTAAGTGCCGGAAATCTAGCATGGCTTTTTACTCATGGGAACATTTTAAAAAAAAAATTATGACATTCAAATAATCTATTAAAAAGTTATATGACGCTCAAATGATTGGAAAAATAAATTATGACACTCAAGTGATGTTGACACTGGAATTTTTGTGGACAAAATCGTATATGTATATACAAAATAAATAAATCGAAAAAAAATAAAAATATCTAGATAAATAATAAATAATAGGAAGAATGAGAAAAAAAGAGAGGGAGGTAGATCATTCTTGAAACCCATTCGACCGTAATTCAAATTGACCCGATAGCTTGATCCAAACCCATCAACTCAGACCTGAACCCATTTGCTCATGAATTTGACCCATAAGTCCTCAATCAATGTGTGGGCTTACTCGACCCATAAAACCTCAATTCTCTATTTCCAGTCGGAGCCCATTTTGGATTTAAACAAGGCCCATGTGACTTAAATTTCTTCCCTCTCCATCGCCGCTGGTCATCACCTTCGACCGCTGCAACCTCATCGCCATCGTCGCTCGCACGGTAGAGACTAGAGAGACGCGCTCCCTTCGAATTGAGTTCAAAACATTCCGGAGAGCACTTTTGAGAGAGATTTCACCGAAAATTTCACCTCAGGGAATCCATTTCCGGAGACTTCTTTCTCATTTCTGGCTCATCACCGAGCCTAAGGCCACTAGCCATCGCCGGACTACCGCTCCCGAGAAGCCCTGTTCAACTCTGTTTTCGGGGGCCAAAACTCGCTTGAAGCTCTTCCACTGGTCTTCATTTTAGCTGACGACGATCATGAAAGATCCCAATAGTTGATTGTGACTGGCTACTGCGATTCATTGACTGGGTAATTTCCAATTCTCCATCAAGCCTTGATTCTGGTGAAGGTGAAATCAATGTAAAGCTCGTTTTGATTCGATTAGGATTGGTCATGTTAGAGTCTTTTATTTGATATTCTGTTAATTCCGTTTGCATATGGTCAGAAACACGACTTTGAAATCACAAAAATCTGCTCCTTAATTATTCACCACGTTCTGTTCGACGAAATGTCTATGATGTACCCTAATATATATTCGGTCATGGAGGCGTGTGCATTATCAGTTTTGGGATAACTTACTATTCATAATTTTGCAATGTTATCTTGTTCACTGAACTTTGGTCGTTATGCTTGATTGGAGTAAGTTCTTAGTTTTTCCTCTCCATATTATAACCGTCAACATGGAACTGAGGATGTGCATTTAGTAGAAGATGACTGGACTTAAGGAATTCAAGATCTATATGTCTATTGGTAGGAAAGGCCTTAAATAAAGAAAAAATAAAATTTCTTGAAATATGTTCTGTGCCAAACTGGACCAAGGGTGCCGTCTTCCAGCTCTGTCAAGGTACATGGAATTCACATGCTTGGTGCGTGCAATTGGACCTTGGGTGACTCGTTTGTTTAATCAATGGTCCGATTAGTGATTCCGCTGCTTTCAAGTCAACAATCACATTGTTTATGAAATATAGTCTGTTAATTTCAATCGGCAGTATTAAGTTCTCTAGCATTATTAAATCCTGCAGTTAATATAATGCTCTACGCTGTGCCTTAAATTGGGTCATGGACTATTTTCATATGGTAGCATATGATCTAAAAAACAATTACAAGTAGCGGCCGAAGCATTATCTAGAAATGAAACTGGTACTTTCATAAATTTTATACGTTTGATAGATTTCTTTAAGTATGCTTCTGAAACTGAGTTGCTGAGGTTGGTTACTTGTTGAGACAATAATACATGTAAATGGGATAGAAGGCCCGAACGACAGAATAAACTAAGAGAATGAAAGTAGAGGTAGGCGAGATGAAGGACCACATGCTGCTGAAGTACGCACGCTTGATCCCTGTCCATCTCACGTGCCATTTGCTCTGGTGGTATCTGGTCGCTTGCCTGAAGAACTCCAACAAGTAGCATGCGCCACTATGGAACTTGACTTCCTCAGCTAGATCATCGAAGAATCTCGCAACCTCCTGCCCAGTTCCTAGAATTACAATGCACTGAGACAAAAGGGTTGATCCCTTGGCATGCTCACTAGGCATCATCTCATGAGGATCACTTGACTGATGTGCTTGGAACAGTGGCAGCAGCACTGCTCGAAATCCTGACATTGTTGTTAAATATTTCGTCAGTCGACATGTACCTGGAGTTTAGATTCGAATTATGCGACAGGATAATCAAAGAATGTGTTCCACCAGTAAACATTTAAATTCATAGCCACAATAATTATTTCATTTATGTTGAAAGGAAAAGGAATGTGATATATGTGAAAGACTGCAAAAATAAAGAACAAAAAACATGGATTGATTAGGTTTACGCGTGATCTCATCTGACTGATGCCTTTTATACTTAAATTTTCCAAGATCAGTCAGAATCTATAAATAATTACAAAGTTGGGTAAAATGGAGATTTGTGGTCAAGTGATTTGTGATTTTCAGGGTTCATTGATGACTTTCCAGAGCAAAGTCCTTTGGAGACTCTGGTCCTGAGTTACATGAATATTTCAGAAGGCTTCCAGATTCAGTCAGTAATCTCAGAATCTTGTCAAGATTAGAATTGTTCAATTGCAGTTTGAGTGGATCGATCTGGACCTCAATGGAGAACATTTTGTAGTTGACTTATTTGGACTTGTCTTTAAACAATCGAACTGGTTCAGTTACTTCATTATGTCCAAGAAGTCCCCACGATGTGAAGAACTTCAGAACCTTGTAAAGCAAGATTTGCTGTACAACTCATTGGAGGGAACTATTTGGCCGTCTCCCTTTACACTTCCATTGATTAAGACGATGCACATTTCCATCAATCGGTTTTCCAGTCAGTTGAGTGTGTCTTTATTGTCTCTTGCTATCAATTGCTTGATTTGAGAAGCACCATTTTAGAGGGTTCCATCCCGGCATTTATTTGTGAACTTCGAGGGCTTAACTACCTCTCACTTTGTTTCACCAATTTCAGTGGCTCATTCCATATTGATGTGATTCATCACCTCAGAAACCTCACCCATCTCGATTTCTCCTACAATGGTTTGTCGATTAATGCTAGTGCTTCGACTTCTTCTTTGCACTCCTTCCCTTTTCTTTACACTTTGAAGTTGGGTCCCAGCCAGTTGAGTTGAATTCATTACCAAAATTCTTGGCAAAAGAATCGGCATTAAAGTTGCTGGACCTTTCAAGCAATCAAATCCATGGAGAAAAGCTTGTACATCTCAATCTTCCTGTAATCTTCTTGAGTATTTAGTAGAAGCTCCATCCATTCATACTTCTACACTGACTATTATTAACCTTCGTAGCAAAAAGCTCAATGGAAAAACGTTACCTCTTCTACCGAATGGTGTCTACTTGGATTTCCTGGAGGAACAACTTTGATTCACTGATTCCAGATGATATTCGTGTACTCCTGTATTAGACAATTTTCTTCTCTCTCAGAGACAATCATTTCCATTGCCATGTTCCGTATTCAATTTGCAAAGTTTGATTTCTTGTGGTACTCAACCTTTCCTACAACCATTTGATGGGAAATGGCGGAGACTCTCAAGGTGTTGACTGTTGAACACAAGGAGTAACAACATGACTGGAGGAATTGCGCCTACCCTCCTAGGCGCGTGCCTTTTGAGGACTTTAGATTTTAGTGGTAACCTCTTGACAGGAATCCTCCCGAATTTCTTGGCAAAATGCACCATGCTAGAGGTCCTAGACATTGGAAACAAAAGGATGAAGGATGTATTCCTGTGCTAGTTGAAGAGCACATCTACCCTGAGAGTCCTTGTGCAGCATTCCGACAAATTCCACTGCCAAATTTCCTGTCCGGTTAGCAAATTTATGTGAGCATGCAACTCGCATTTGCCATCGGCTTCTGGGTGTTTTTCGGTCAGTTTTGGTACAACTCCTACTTAGGTTTTATTGATGATATTAGTGATTTTCATTGAACTATGTTTGTTGTCACACCTTGAATCCAACAAGAATGGGGGAATGACACACCTGTTCTTCTACCCAAAGAATGCAGCCTCCAATACAACCAACAACATGTTATCGAGTATATATATATCCGATAAACTATTAAGTTTGTTATAATACCAGAGTTTCCATAATCCATCAGAAAGAATATATACTTCTCCAGCTAAAAACTAAACCCAGGAAACTCATTTCAATCATATACAACTCATAAATATATAACTAACTCAGCTCACAACCAAAAGAAAAAACCTATCGCAATACATCAACTGCAAATCTACTAAACCAAGTTTACTCTCTTACAAAATGACTCAAGATGTTCAAAGCTATCCGTGATGTGGAGCTTGAGTACGAAACTTTAGAATTTCGCTTTGACTAAACTATTACTCCAAATCAATTTTTGTCGCACCCCACAGCTCCACACTCCTCTAATCTACCATGTCCATGAAATTTCTCGGATTAACAACCAAAAAATTAATCATGTTGGTCAAATTTCACATAACTTTGAATTTATGTCCTAATTCTGAAAATTACTCTCATTAAATGTATTTTTTTCCCTTTCTTTCTTTTCTTATTCTTTTTCTTTTCTTTTTTTTTTCTATGTGCGTGCTCTTCGTGCTCTCCTTTTCCCCTTTAATGTGAGAGTCCACTTTTCTTTTTCTTTTTTTCTATGTGCGTGCTCTTCGTGCTCTCCTTTTCTTCTTTAAGGTGAGAGTCCACTTTCCTTTTTTCTTTTTGACTAGTCATTTTTTTTTAATTAGCCACTTAATTTGACCATGTCAACAAATCCAAATATCATAGTTGTTATGCTTGATCTGGAATAAGTTTCATTCTTCTCCTTTTCTTGATTGCCCTTTGCTTTCTCAGTGGTCGGTGAAGTAGTTGTGGATTTGCATCGATAAGAAGAGGACTAGGCTAAAGAATTTCGAGACCGGTTCTATCTCTTAGTGCTAAAAAGGCTCCTCAATACAGGAAATTCTTCAAGGATGCAGTGTGATTGATTGGAGTCTTTCCAATAGAATTTGCGCCAATCCATGACCTTCTTTTATGTTGGTCTCTCTTGGTGTGGTACCAAGAGAGACACTTCAGATGATTTCCTTAAAAAATGTCTTAGTTGTTTTACTTCGACTTTTCTTCGTTGACTTGAATCCAACAAGTCACACAATTCGCAAGTCTAGATGGTGACGAGTGTAATTTAATTCAGCAAGAAGAAATTGAGCTTATACCTTATGTTTTTGTGGATAATTTATGCAATAATCCGACCCATTTCATGTAGGACAGGCCCTCGAGAAGTGTGTAAGTAATCATAAAAGGTAGTGCTATTTATTTATTTTTTTTGGGAGAACATAGAGGTTTTCATTAGCTCGAGCAATGTGGTGCTCATTTGGGGGTTTATGTATTTATGAATTACTCAATAGGATCTTTTTCAGTTGCTGTAAGATTTTGACAATAAAAACCTAACAATAAGTTGTTGTCTTAGATGGTAAGGGAGTTTGCTCCTCTCCTTGTGATCTTGGTTTTGAGTCTTATTAGAAGCTAACTCAGCACTTGACTACACATTCAAAAAGACAAGAGCTAAAGCCTAAAAAATCTCTATCAAACCACTTTTAGCATAGCAAATCTCACAATGAAAAAAAAAAAAACCTTTAAATATGTCAATATACAATACCAAGAGAGAAAACTTGGGGTGATTATTAGGATTTGCCATGTGTCATCCTTCAGCCAACTAACACGCATTTCTGTCATATATAAAGGAAAAGATGCATTGAGGAATAGAAAGTATGGTAATAGCCCAGTGGAGGGGGTCATGGTACTTTCCAGCGTTCACGATGGATCAGTTTCATGTGATAGTTTGCTTTCCTTTCTTTCTTTTAATTTTAAATCTTTTCAATTTTTCCCTTTTTAATATTCCTTTATACTGCTTTAAGTAAACAGATCTAAGCAAGTTTATAGAAGGCTTCATTTTGATCCTCATCCGAACTTCAGGATTTTCGGGATTTGAAACTTCCAAGGGGTATTTCCTTTCTCTAGGAAAAACAAAGATACTGGGGGAACTTAGTGGCACATGGCATGCGGGTACCGGCACGTTAGAATAAGGAATATATTTGTGGAGTCTGCTATCCTTGTATTTTAAATGGACATGCCGTAGAGGCCCCTGTGGGAGCTTCAACTTCTCTTCTATAGCGATGTTAACTCTTAACCAAACAGAAAGGATCCATAGAAGGGATAATATCATTTTTACTTTGGTCATTTTCCTTTTTCTTCCTTTTTTTTTTCCTTTCAGTTTGATATAAGAGAAATTATAAATTTTGTCACGCCCGATTCTTGAGCGCACGCCCATCCCTCACCGGTCGATTAAATAGCGACATCCTAGGATGCATCGCCGACCTTTTATTTTAATACGCATGCATAAGCATATAAATAATCCCCAAACAATAAAACAATGTGATATAAAAGTAGGGCCAAATTTCGAACTTTTAAAAACCACACTTATGTACAAACAACCAAAGTTGTATATATCACAATACAAACACAAACTTCAGGTCCTACAAAAATCAGTTCAGAAAACAAAGTTTGTAGACAGGGGTGGGGTTTTAATCCTCCTTGGGATCCTCCTCCAGGTCCCCCGGCGGGTCCTCCTCCTCAACGACGATCTCTCATTCTTCCTCGCTCCAGCTGGAGCCCACGGCTGAGTACACCGAAGAATCAAAATTGCCTTCCAGCTTGGGATCCTTTGTTTCCACCACTGATCCACCCTTAGGATTAGTTGTCCCCTTCCCAAATGCAACCTCCAAAACGTACAGAGGTACATCAGATTCCGATACAGAGCCCACCCTTCGTCCATCATTGTAATGGCGATACCACGACCGGTATTCATGGGGTACCTTGTGGGGTTCACCCACGTCAACCCAGACGGTGGATTTCACCAATACCTATTCCAATCCTTCAGGGTGGTGGTGTATCGGAATATGATAACCTATTTCGGTGAATTTCTTGGGCTGACCAAACTACTCGGGAGGAGCTGGAGGTGTAGCCATCTATGGACTTGAAATGTTATCCCACGACGGGGTGAGACGACGTGTCAGCGAGTTCCACCTCCTAAGACCCGACTAGGAAGCAAATATGCCTTAAGGGCTGCCTAAGCACAACACGGGACAGAGAACTTACCTTGGCCTCAGTTCCTCCCTACAAATTAGTACAATTCAAATAGACATCCAATCAATCACTATAGATAGAATCATCGATCAATTGACTCAGTCAATTCCGTGTTATCAGACCATCACCTGGTCAAAACGATACTATCTATAAAGTCCGACCACCTTGCGGATAGCTTGCTCTAAGCTGAAAAATAGATAGTAGCTTGCCTCAAGGGCTAAATCATAGTATACAATTCATTCTCTAAAATGACATATCGAGTCACCGAGCCAATATTGCTTATTGTTCATTCTCTAAGATGACATATAAAGTCATCGAGCTGGTATAATATATCGTCCATTCTCTAAGATGACATATAGAGTCACCGAGCCGATATAGTATATCATCCTTTTTCCAAGATGACATATAGAGTCACTGAGCTAATATAGTATCATGTTCTTTCTCCAAGATGACATGTAGAGTCATCAAGCCAATATAGTGTAACATTCTTTTTCCAAGATGACATATAGAGCTATCGAGCCGTTATAGTATACTATTCCGATCGTACAATCAATTCCCATTTTTATCATACCCGATAAAAAAATACTTATGTGTGAGTACACAGTTGGCTTTAGCAAAAATGCAAGGTTTTCACTTTTGAACCTCCCACTATTTTCAGCAGTCCCAAAATAAATTTTTGCCGCTGTAAACCAACGCTTGGTAATTCTCCAATTAATTACCAAAATCATCCATTTTTAGAATTAAATACCCACAAGCACTAATCACAATCAATTTGTACAATTAGGTACTCAATTAAATAAATAGAAAGCACCACTACAATTAGCATAAAATTCCAGTCACTGACTATCCCGGTCTAATTTCTGGAAAATAAATAAATAAATAAATAATGATAAAAAATATTAAATAAATGACAATAAATCAACTTAGGCCTAGAAAAGCCTAATTGAACACTGAAACGGACCTGGAAAATTTTCAAGTCACTCTAGATAAACACTAGAGCTCGTCTAGGCCCTAATTACACTAACTATCCACCTAACATGCATCGGCAAATAATTAAATTTCGCTAATCTAATCTAATTAACCACATAACTGTACTTAACTTAATCTAACCAACCCTTAAGTGTCATTAACCTACTAAACGAGGATTAGTGAGTTAAACTCACTTGTTCGGTGATCTGATTGGTTCAAATCGACGGGGACGCAATAGGGCTTGATTTTCTCCAAGTCGGGCCTAGCTTTCGGGGCTAGGAAACGGGCCAAAACAAGCTTAGATCACTGCTAGAAACCCACACTTCCAACTTCTATTTTGGGCTGAAACAGAAGGCAACAAGCTCGGTTCAAGGCGGGGATGGACCGATGAAGGTTGAAAGGGCCAAACCGGGTTCAAGCGGGGACTCACGGTGGTTGGAGGTGGGCCAAACGGCTCCGGCACGGCTGAGGCAGCTTGCTGGAACAACGTGAGGACGAGATGGGGCGGTGGCACGCATAGTGAGGCGTAGTGGCACATGTGGGGTAGCGGGGTTTTGCGGGTAGGCACGGGCGGTCCGACGGCGATCCTGGCGTCAACGGTGGCTGCGACGGGTGATTTCTACTCCTGGAAGTCTCGAACAGCAAGGAAGAGGGGGAAATTGGAGGTGGTCAGCCAGTCTTGGAGAGGAAAAGAGAGGATGGAGGAGAGAAGGGAACAAAGGGGAGCCACCTTATCCTCTTAGCCTCATCTTCTTGTCTCCTTGCCCATCCACCACCACCAGCTGGTTCTTGGCCTCAAATTAGCTACCAAGGCTCATCTTAGGACTTTTGAAATGGTCCAAAAGCCATAGGCAAGGGGGAGCTACGAATTTTGGAAGATTTCATTTCAATTGGACACTTAATCTCCCTTAAATCAATCAAATTTGGCCTTTCAAAAATCAACCGATACCTAATCGATCCAATTGGTATTTTTCCTCACCAATTGATCCCATTTGCATCCCAATTGCAGGATAAAAAATGGTCCCGACTTTTTCTGGATAAAATGGCCCTCGACGACTTTTTCCCATAAAGTCTCGGTTTATAGAATAATCTTACGAGACTAAGTCAATGCTCTTAGAATTAATTGTAACATGATAGAACTTTTAATTTCTGAAATCGGATTCAAATTCGCGGTTAATTTCAATTCGGCGTGATTTTAGCGTGACCTAGGCTATTGGTAACTTTTTGAAATTTTTAATGCAAATAACCCGTGATTGATTTTCTTCGAGTCACAATGAATCCACTCGACACATTGGCGACTCTCGGTTGTCATAAAAATCTCAAGAATTCAAATACGGACACAGAGTACCAAAACGATAAAAAAAAAATCAGTTTAATACCGATCGCCGAGAATTTTCTAATTTAGTGGAGTCACCCACGTTTATCCACGCATCTCAGTCGAATCGACTTATCTCTGATCTCAAGTCGATTTTTAATCGTACTTAGAATGGCCTCTAAAGATGAGCACGATCGAATAGCCGATTCCTGGTCAAATTCTCGAGTCTATTACCTTAAAATTCCTTAATGGCTTTCCCAGATAGTCTAGTTATCTCGAGAGTGATCAGCTTTGAGAAAATTTATAAAGACGCGTCGATGAAATGCCCGATTAATTTAATTGAAAGTATAATCGAAAAATCCAGGATGTCATAAAATCTTTTCAAATTTACCAACTATTCCCATAGTTATCATCATTTATAAGTGGAATTTAAACTTTTAAACTTTTATATGAAATAATTAACTCTATTTAAACTTAGTTACCAACCTTTATTTGATTATTTAGTAATCACTAACTATATTGATAATCTACCAACCTACAAACTATTATTTCTTATACAAAATCATAAATTCTTTTGTTATAGTTTATCATGTTGGCATTTGATTTAAGAAAATTTCGCAAAACTATTGAAATGGTTGGTAAATTGGAAAAGTAAGATAAATGTTACTAAGCGACTCAAATTATGGTAGCTTTGTCTTGAAATTTGTAATTACATCACCCTGGTAACTTAAGAGAATAAATGTTGGTAAATTATAAAAGAATGGGTTGATACTACAAATAATCCCAAACTAGTACACTTATGACAAATTTACCCCAAACTAATTTTTTTACCACATAAAATCCTAAACTGATACATATATGACAAATTTATTCTCCGTTGTTTCCATTACATTTTATTGTTAAATTGTTAAGTTGAATAATACATGACGGTTAACAAATGTTCCAATTTTAGGTTTTACCCTCAATTTGTCATAAGTTTACTGATTTGTGGTTTTTCATAGTATTAATCCAATTTAACGCAAACTAACAAATGATAAATTTGTCAAAAATATATCAATTTGTGGTTTTTTGTGGTCAAAAAGTACTTTTGGGTAAATTTGTCACATGTATATTAGTTTGGGATTTTTAGTATTAAAATATTAATTTAAGATAAATTTATCACAGATATAATAATTTGGTTAACTCTAAAATAATCGATAGCTTCAAAGAATCAAATAATGTCAGTACTTTTCTAAAGTGGTTGTATGTTACTAAAGTATAATAGACCAAGCGAGTCACCGATCAATTTTTGTGGCCAATGGGGTTTTACAATGGTAGAGTCTTTCACAATTCAACAGCATGGAACTGTTACATTTTTTCCTCTCGTTGGTAGAGCTTTCCTCTCCCGCTTCCATGGGAGCTCATCCCCAAATCCTACTGTTCTGGTCTCTTCGGCAGCCTTTAGTCTGATGAAAACCCTCCCTCCCGATCTCATGGGAGACCCCCAAACCAAACCCTAAACCAACGACCCCATTACCACCCATCTCTTCCCCGACACCACCTCTTCCACCACAAAACCCTAAATGCTCGAACCTTCAGTTTGCCACTGATTGCGAGTTTCTTCCCCAATCACCATGGACGACAATCTCGCAAAACCAACCCCCATCCAGATTACATACCATTCTCACCCCATCCTTGCCCCCAACAACCACATTGAATCTGTAACCCCATACCTAATATCAGCGGAGCTCCCTTCAATCACCCAACCCCCAAAGCTACATCCATCAACCGAGAGCAAGAAAGTATATTCTGGTGCTGGAATGGAGGACCTGGAGGAGAATCAACGCTGTCTTGCTGCCCTGTGCAAAAGTTTAGGCCATTTATGGTCAGAAAATGATGTGGTGGAAGTACAACAGGAAATCCCTCTCAATAAACAAATTGAATGTAGCCACACACTTCGGTAAGCTATATTTAAAACCCCATGTTAATTTTCCAGCATTTTGGACTACTATGAAGAAGGCGTGGAAAGCAGAGGAAGTAGTGTGCTCCCAGAAAGAACCGGGACTCTTTTCCTTTGTTTTTGATTCAGAGGAAGAAAAAGAAAGAGTTATGAAATCAGGACCGTGGTCCTTTGCTAGAAACCTCTTAGTATTAAAGCAATGTGAACCAGAAATTCTGCTGCACTGCTATGATTACTCGAGATATGACTTCTGGGTCCATCTTATTGGTCTTCCCCCCGGGTGGCTCATAGAAGAAGTATTTGCTGATGTAGCTGCTAAAGTGGGTGTAGTCAAAGAAATTCAACTGGAGGCAAGAGAAAATAGCCCCTACAAAACCGGTAAAGTTAAAGTGGAGATGGAACTTTCAGCCCCTCTCAAATCAGGGGTGGTAGTAAAAATCGGAAACAAAAATCTATGGGTGGAGTTTAAGTATGAACGTCTTCCTCACTTTTGCTACTCGTGCGGTCAAATTGGTCACTACGCATCTTATTGCGAGGATATACCATATGAAACAACTAATTGGGCAGCTAACAAGGTGGGTAAGTATGGTCCTTGGCTCAAAGCAGAAGTTCGAGATCATAGCCCACACTGGGCAGCATTTTATGGCAAAACAGATCCAAATCAGGAAGAAGAAGAATCAGTCCCTGAAACTCCCTTAATGGTAGTTAACATGGAAGTGGCTGCCCCTACTGAACCCGAGACAAGCATCAACCAGTGGAATAAGAAAAGAGTCGATAGTCCTTCTTCAAAGGAGGGCAGAGAGGGTGGAAAGAAACCTGCAGCAGCTAAAAAGGGGAATGTAACTCAAAGATTGTACCTTGAAGGCCCTAAAGTTGCAGGATCTGAGCTAATAGGGGGTGATGGCAAGAAAAACCAGAAATACCAACAAGCCAAAAAACAGAAAAGAGCAGAATCTACTAGCTCTTACCTCTTTGATGATTTGGAGCTGTTAGAGACCCCTATTCAGCTAGTCAAAGAGGGGAAGGATTGGGCTTTGGTGGCTAGCCCTAATAAGCCACCAAAAACACCATGAGGATTATAAGTTGGAACTGTCAGGGGCTGGGCAATCCCCTGACGGTTCAAGAACTTAGAGCCTTAAAGGCTCAAGAATGGCCCAACATGGTCTTTCTGATGGAGACCAGAGACAAAGTTACGATGATAGATAAAATCAGAAGAAAACTCAACTTTCAGCACATGTTTATAGAGCCACCTATTGGTATTGCCGGAGGAATGGTGCTGATGTGGAATGATGAGGCTGATGTTACAATAAACTCTAGTTCAAAGGAGTCTATGGATGTAGAATGCAAGGATCCTTCTAGTGGCAATAGGATGAGAATCACATTCGTACATGCATCTACCAACTTCATGGAGAGGCTGCATTTATGGCAACAGATTCGGGAATTCCACCCTACTAATCAAACTTCGTGGCTTTGTATGAGGGACTTTAATGAAGTCCTATACACCTGGGAGAAGGTAGGGAAGAGGGAAGCCGACTTACACCGGATTGCTGCTTTCCGGGAAATGATAAATGATTGTTCCTTAATGGATATTGATACAAAAGGCTGTGCATATACTTGGGCAAACAATCGAATCGGGGAAAATTTAGTGAAAAAGAGGTTGGATAAAGTCTTATGCACAATGGAGTGGACAATTTCTTTCCCTAATGCTGAAGTGGTGGCCCTCCCAGTAGTTGGTTCAGATCATAGCCCATTAGTATTATCCCTACATCCTGCTAGAGAAAGAAGGAGAAAGGAATTCAAGTTTGAAGCCTACTGGATGGAGGAGGAAGAGTGTGGGGAAATTATAAAAAGCTGTTGGGGAGATGATAGGCACCAGCAGACCACTTTGGCTCAGAAATTACAGAAGGTGACCATGGAATTGACAAGATGGAGCAAATCTAAGTTCTCTAATGCAGCTGTCCAAATTAGAGATCTCAAAACACAACTTATTGCTCTTACAAATGGGGACTCAGATTGTTCAAGCCAAATGGCATGTCGAGAGATAAAAGAAAAAATCGAGAGGCTTTGGCGTAGGGAGGAAATGTATTGGGGTATGAGATCACGCATCAACTGGATGAGGTGGGGAGATAGGAACTCAAAATACTTCCACGGTACTACACTTCAGAGAAGACAAAGAAATAGAATTTCTATGCTGCGCATCAGTGATGACACTTGGTGCTGAGACCACCATATGCTGAAACACCACATAATGGACTTCTACTACTCACTATATGCATCCGAGGGCCAAAGAAACTTTCAGCTTATTCTGGACATGTGCCCAACAGTTATAAACATGCAAATGAACGAGTATCTCATGGCCCCTATATCGATGGAAGAGGTTAAAGAGGCAGTTTTTCAGTTTGGCGCACAGAAAGCTCCTGGCCCAGATGGGATGAATGGCCAATTTTATCAACATTACTGGGAGGATATTAAAATGGATGTGCTGCATATGGTCAGAAACTTTGCGGAATCAGGTGAGTTCGACCCTCAACTCAACAAAACCCACATAACCCTTATTCCCAAAGTTAAAACACTAGAAAGTATCTCTCAATTCAGGCCAATCAGTCTATGCAACTTCAGCTACAAAATTATCTCCAAAGTCCTAGCAAACAGATTGAAACCATGGCTTCAAGAGATAATAGCACACGAACAAAGTGCTTTTGTAAAGGGAAGACAAATCCAGGATAACATTTTTATAGTTCAAGAGGTGTTGCACCAGCTGAGAATCAGAGAAAGAAAAAAGAAATTCCAGGGAGTCCTTAAACTGGATATGAAAAAGGCCTATGATCAGGTCAAGTGGGATTTCTTAAAAAGGTGTATGTTGAAGATGGGATTTAGTGCAAAATGGGTGGAGTTAATTATGACATGCGTGTCCACAGTGTCTTTTAGCATAAAATTTAATGGTGATCAAACTGAGTATTTCAAGCCCTCAAGGGGATTAAGACAAGGAGACCCATTGTCACCCTACCTCTTCATATTGATGGCTAATGTCTTATCCTGGATGATGAACAAAGCAATAGAAGATGGAAGCCTAAAAGGAATACAACTCAACAGGTATTGCCCCACATTGTCTCACATCTTATTTGCTGATGATGCCATTATCTTTATGGATGGAACAGTTGGTGAATGCCAAAATTTGGCCAATATCCTTAATCAGTATTGTTATGCCACTGGTCAAGCAATTAATCTCAACAAGTCAGGAGTGTTTTTTAGTAAGGGCTGTCCATCGACCTTGAAAAGGAATATGGCCTATGAGTTACGTGTGCCGATTATGGACAAAACAGGAAAATACTTTGGAGTTCCTTCTGATTGGGGACAAACAAGAAAAGAGATGTTTTCATGGATCCTTGCTAGGGTGCATATGAAGCTGGAAGGTTGGAAAGAAAAACTCTTATCTAAAGCTGGTAAGGAAACATTGATCAAAGCCGTAGTACAAGCAATCCCTCAATATGCCATGTCCATCTTCAAGATCCCAATCTCCATATGCAAAGCCATCGAACAACGGATAACAGCTTTTTGGTGGAAACATAATGAGTCTAGAAGAGGAATGCACTCGAAAAATGGGAAATTTTGAAATGCAGAAAAGATGAAGGGGGCCTTGGGTTCAAAGACCTAATTAATTTTAACAAGGCAATGTTAGCCAAAGAAGCATGGAGATTAGCATAGTCACCCTCAGCTCTATGGAGCAACATTCTAAAAGGATTATACTATCCAAACAGTGACTTATGGAAGGCAAAAACAGGACATAGACCATCGTGGGGTTGGCGCAGCATACTTATTGGTCGAGATTCCATCGAACCGGAGGTGAAGTGGATAGTGGGAGATGGACAAAATATTCACATATGGAAAAATAGATGGCTTCCAAGGGGAGTAATCGGAGGCCTAGTGAATAGAAACGATCCAAAGAAAGTCGCTGAACTAATCAACAGTGAAAGCAGGTTATGGGAGCAAACTAAAATCCATGCGCTCTTCGATGCACAGGTAGCTCTGGAAATTTTATCTACTCCTATCAGCATCTAGCCATAGCAAGACAAACTCATTTGGACGGGAAACCAATCAGGTACGTACTCGTTAAAAGGCGGTTATAACAGAGTATGTGCAAAAGATGATGACCGTGACCTAAACAGAGCAACTACCTCCTACCAGCCACCCCGATCCTTATGGAACCGATTATGGGGCACTCCAATCCCCCCTAAAATCAAATTCTTTCTGTGGAGCATATGCCAAAATGCACTCCCGACAAAAGAAAACCTCTATAAAAAGCGAATCTTACCTAATCCCCTATGCCCGCTCTGCCTCAAGTATCCAGAAACAACAGAACACCTATTCTTCCTATGCAAAAAAACGCGGCACATTTGGAGTGACCCACGCCTTAACCTGCACATAACCACTAGATCAGTAACTCGTATAGATAAGTGGTTTGCTGATTTCTTCGAAGCAAAAACAGAGCTACCTTCAGCAACTATGGTGGCCCACTCGATGTGGCTGATATGGAAGCTCCGCAATGACAACATCTTCAGATCTCGGCCCCCCAAAACCGACTCACTAGTAGATCTCGCCAACATCCAGTCTATGGCCTCCTCCAGATAGATCCCGGGTAAAAAAACGCAGAAAACTAGCAGATCTGACTTGCCTGAGGTCTGGAAAGCACCGGATAAGTGCAGACTGAAGCTTAATGTGGACTGCTCTTGGAAGAAAGAAGATGAGACAAGTTCGGTAGCAGGCCTCGTGCGTGACTCGAATGGCTTGCTGATTGATGGCTTTGCAGCTGAAATCAGAGCAGAATCTGCTCTACACGCCGAAACCCTAGCAATTCTTCATGGCGCACGTTTTCTGCACAACAGAACAGGAAGTACAGGGGAAGTAGTTCAGTTCGAAGGAAGAGGCTGGGAAGTACAATCCGATAACTTCACGCTCGTGGAAGCCATCATGGGCCGGATGGATGACCCATGGGCCGTTAGTGGCCTTCTACCAGAAATTCGAGCGCTCCTTCGGACATTACCTTCAACGACTCTCTCCTATTGCTCAAGAAACGCAAACTCAGCCGCTGATTGGCTCGCCAAAATGCACCGCCTCAAAGCTCTGGCAACCAATTGGATTCACGCGCCACCGTCTTCCCTCTTAGATATCTTATGTTTTGATGCTAATCTATCATCTACATGTAACCTGTATGTTTAATATATGAATGTCATATTTCCGTCCAAAAAAAAAAAAAAAAAAGAAACAGCATGGAACAGTGTTACGTATTGTGTCTCACGACCAAAATTGTCTAAAACTTGATCCTCTTTGTTGCCCAAAAAATATTAAATAGGAGAAAATTCCAAAGTAGCAATCACAAGAAATGCCCCGTACAATAGGACCGAAGAAAATGCCATGAAAATCGTATCTTGGTCATGATGAGTCATCTAAGAATCACGAGGAAGTGCCTAACATTTTGTTTGGCCCATACGAAATAGTTTCCACGTAATAGTAAATCTGTACATATTTCATAAATTTTAAGTAAGGATGGTTAATCATCCGACCTACTATTGATTAAGTAAATTGACTTGATTGTGCAGCATTCCATTTGGGCAATAGCGAATAGTTTTTGTTCAATAGTAAATCTATAACACCATAAATTTTAAATAACAATGGTTAATCATCCGATTTTTTTTTCTGTTGGTCTGTATTAATCATCCGACTTCCTACCTATTAATTAAGTAAATTAACTTGATTGCGCAACAATGTTAGAGACTTACAATTGTCGATGTCCTAATAACTAACCACCTATGCTATATATTTACTATTGAGTTTGTGGATGGTAAAATTGTTATTTCATTGATAACTTACAAATAGTTATCCGTCTTCTTGTAAAATATTTAAAAAGTGCTAATTCACTATTAGATTTGAGGACAATGAAATTGTTATATAATTGCTAACATAGAAACACTTACTCATGCGTCTACTGGTAAAATCTTAAAATAAGTGGTACCTGCTATGTGGCTTTGTGGAAGGTAGAATGTTATTTCAATCGACAACCTACAAAAAGTCATGCGACTACCTGTAGAAACTAAAATAAGTGGCAGTTTACTGTTGAATTCCTGAGTGATAAAATTTTAATTTTGTTTGTAAGTTACAAACATATGCTCAATCAGTTGTGGAATAAAAAATAAGTGATAATCTACCATTGGGTTCGCTATGATTGACATTTCAAATTTACAATCGACGTTACGTATTAACCATCCATTAATGAAATTTCGTATTATTCGAAAAGGGGATTTTGGAAATTCGCGAACAGGAGGAGCACCACCGAAATGGCAATTTTGCATTCTCTAGCCAAATCAACTTAAAGCTATTACTTGTTCCATGGTCATTAGGCTTGATCGGACTAAGTTGAATTATTTTTCCTCTTCATCATTGTCTATCGTCGGAAAGTCCTCCCATCAGAACCATTCTTCAAATTCAGATAAAATAAAGATTCTTCACGCATCTACCCCTCCAAACTGGACCAAAGGCGCAATCTCCGCAGCTCAGAATTTTCGGGATTGAAGAATTCAATCTCAATGGTTTTTCAAATTCCTGCAAATTCCTGCTCGGTTTATGTGCATGGAAAGGTTCTGTTCCATCCTAATTCTCAAGTTTATATATACTTTTTTTTTTCTTTTTTACAGTCTTTTAAAAATTTTACAAAGTAAATCATTTTATGTATCTTCTTTTTTTAACCTACTTTTTAAATTAAATAATCAGATATAATATCTATATTGTTTGCTTTTAACTGATCTCTGCATGGTTAATGTTGATGTACAAAGACAAATATTGACTACATAATGTCATTAATTTGATGATCTTAAAATAAGATCAGCCAAAAGCATTTTCAAGTGATGTAGAGTTCTGATCTCAACATCTGAGGCATAATTTCTTTTATATTTTCCTTTTTTCCTAGAAAACATAAATGTGGTCTTTCGTTTCGATTGAAAAATTATGATAACAAAATATCATTTTGTTGTGCAACGTTGTCAAATTCTATTAATTCTAGAAAATCCAACACTCTGAAGATAAGTCATCAAGACTAACAACACTCTAAAAGCTGAAGCTTTAGGGCCTGAAAGATTTGAAGTCAAGATCTTCTGCTCTAATATCATATTGGAAAATCTAATCTAAAAGTTTAAGTTGATAGGTGAAGGGAGACTACATGCATATGAAAAACATCTACAAAACGATGTCAATCAATGTGACATAATATTTCAATAGTTAGGATTTTCGAAAGTATCATAAGTCAAATTTGATGACTAATGACATCCTGAAAATTCACACTAGATTGCATTTACGTTGGACTACTCTACAGCTATGCCACCCTTGCCATCATACGCTTACAACTTGATTTCTCAAGCAACAACATCACTTCTGTTATTCCAAATAACATTGGCGACTACCTATCATTAATTCAGCTTAACTGCCAAATTTGTAAAGTAACACACACACACACACACACACACATAAACTTTCACAATACCTTTCATAACATGTTTCTAAACTTTTATGCAACAAAAATGCCATTTTATAACTCATACTATATTTAATCCATATTTCTTTCGAAATATGAGTTTACAAACTCAAAGAAGAGCCGTCACCACTCACTTGGAAATGCCTAAAACCAAACTACAAAGGTTATTTAAACCGTCGAACTCGCAATTTTATCAAATGAGTGAGAAACAACGGCTAAACCAAGTTCACTAGCTATTGAAATGACTCATATGTGCTAACAAAACTATTGTCCGAAGTGAATATTCAAAACTATCCATAATGCTGAACCTGAGCATGAGACTCTAAATCGATTTTCATCAATACCCCACAGCTCCACAACACCCTAGTCTATCATTTTCATGAAATTTCTCATCTTAACGACTCAAAAATCAGAGTTCACAATTCAAATTTTACATAACTTTGAATTTGTGCCCTAATTCCGAAAACTACTCCAATTAAATGAATAAAAGGCTTAAATCATTACCGGACATTGCAAAATAAAGTTAATCTATCTTGGCATGGCTGCCGTGATGTGTACTTATTTCCCTTTTCTTTCTTTCTTCCCTTTTCTTTTCTTTTCTTCTTTTTCTTTCCTTTCCTCTATCTTGCGTGCTCTGCGTGCTCTCCTTTTCCCCTTTAATAAGAGAGTCCACTTTCCTTTTTCTTTATGACTAGTCAACTTTCAGGTTACAGGTTAAAGAAAAAGGAAAGTGGACTATCCATTTTTGTAATTACCCACTTCATTTGACGAAGTCAACAAACCCAAATATTACAATTGTTATGCTTGACCCGGAGTATGTTTCAATCTTCTCCTCTTCTCGATTGCCCTTTGTTGTCTTAGTGATGTTTCAATCTTCTCCTCTTCTCAATTGCCCTTTGCTGTCTTAGTGGTCAATGAAGTAGATTTGTGGATTTATATCAACGAGAAGATGACTAGGCTGAAGAATTTCGAGATTGGTTCTATCTCTTGCTGCTAAAAAGGTCCTTCAATACAAAAAATTCTTCATGTGTACAATGTAATTGATGAAAATATTTCCAATAGAATTTGCGCAAATCTTGTTGGGTATATAACCTAAAGTAATCATGCAGTAGTTACATGTTAGGGATTTCGGTTGTACTTTCAATTGTATTATTTATTTATTGACAAAGATGTATTCATTCATTGCCCAATTATGTATATATATCAATGATATTATTAGTTTAGGTCTGACTGGATATATTCCTAAGGCGTTAAGAATATGTGTGTTAGGTTTATAGTTAATCTGAATCTTTAAATTACTCCCGATCAACGGATCACTGAGTATTGATGATTTTTTTAGATTGGTGTGTTCTTAGCTTCATTATGAAATATTGGATACCCAAGGGAATGATGAGTTATGAGTCATTTGGTATTGTGATACTCGAGCTAGAACATAGATACTTTATCGGACAACTTCACTGAACATGGCACGCATAGAACGATTGGCAACATGAAAGCTTTTAGCGTGGTCAATGTCTAATCATTTATGCTCCAATTTTTGTGTAAATAATCTTTAGACCTGAGGCATGGTATTGACTTGTGTTTTGGATAGCTATGGTTCACAAATACACATAGTGATGCTTCATCGAACCTCTTTATACTTGATAGCCATAACTTATTTACATACAAAAGCACACATGTAAGCAATGTGGAATTTGTCTTCTTATTATATAAAAGGTACAATAATTATGTCCTATACTATTTAATCATGACATTGTATTGAAATCCTCATCCGGGGTTATAACCAAGAATGAATAGTTCATGCCTCATTAAAAAAATCTATCAATTAGGTCTATGCATATGGTTGAATAGGTGGCTTGACAAGTAATTTCCATTATCTTTGTTCGATTGGGATATAGTAAGAAAAAAGGATTGAATTATATGGTAGCCAAAGATGATGGGTTCATTATGCTATTAAAATATTTACACTATTTGGATAGCAATGACATATTGCTAGATGTCACTCATAGCTTGTAGAAACTGGAGATTGATGAAGACAATCAATTCTCTTAAGAGTGCTAATGTGTTAGTACAAGTTATATTGCTAACTTAGTGATGAACTTAGAGAGGTCACACACCATAACTAATTTAAAATGACATTTGAACTGGAGAACTGTTATTGCAAATATATTTGCAATTACAAGTCGAGCTGAAGTTTAATTAATGGGATTTAATTAATTGTTTTGGGCCATGGTCATGCATGCATATGATGCACATGCATAGTAACGTGTGCACAAAATCAGCACTAGTTATGCCTAAGATTAGTCCTCTGAAATGAATTTAGAGTTAAAAGGGCAGATTAATGCTCTGAAATAGTTTTTGAGTCAAGGGCCAAATTAATGCTTTGAAATGGTTTTAGAGTCAACAACATAATTAATGCCCCGAAACGGTTTTAGAATTAATGGCCGGATTAATTTCAATAAATTGGAGTTTGATGATGTTAGAGTAATCAAATCAAATTTAATTTCACACAAAATTGCTAGCACAATTGAAGTGGTGAACTCTCTTGAATTCTTTCTACCGTTCGACATGTGATTAGTGGTGTGTCTGAACTAGAGGTTTGACATTTGTGAGGTTAGAACTGAAGAGCATCTTGACCAAATTACCTTGAGCACGCTCCAATGAATGTTTGGACCAAATTACTCTGGGCATGTTATGAGGATAATTTGATTAGCCCTCCTTTTATTTTATTCTTTTGTTTCCACCAATAAGAATTAAATTGCACAAACAATACTTTGGAGATACATGTATGGGTTTTTGCTTTCCCTGTAATTTTGATTTATTTCCACCTATGCATGTTTTCACAAAATCCCAACAAATCCATAATCTTCTAGCTCACTCTCGATTGTCATGAAAATCTCGAGAATTTAAATACGGATAAAGGGTACCAAAATAATAAGAAAATCAGTCTAGTGTTGACCAACAAGAATTTTTCAATTTAATGATGTCACCCACAATTAGCCTCACATCTCTGTCGAATCAGTCTATCTCTGATTTCAAATCGATTTTTAACTGTGTCGTAATGGCCTCTAATGATGGACACGGTCGAGAAGCCGAATTCTGGTCGAATTCTCAAGTTTATTGCCTTAAAATTCCTTAATGGTTTCCCCAGATAGTCTAGTTATCTCGAGAGTGATCAGTTCTGAGAATAACCCTATAGGCGCGTCAATGAAATACTCGATTTATTCAATAGAAAACAAAGTTAAAAATCTAGGATGTCACGTGGGCCACCTATGCTCCGGACCCTTCCGCCTCGGACTCCGGTTCTCCACGAAACCATTTGGGATTTCGATGTCCTTGGGGTGAGCTACCTCCCCATCATCGGTTTTGATAGTAGGTCCATCAAAACCCTGCAAAGGACCCTCCTGAATCCTGTTAGGCTCGTTAAGGAATCACGCTTTGAAGCGATGAGGCACCAAGTGAAGGAGGCCCTCGTCGACCCAAATTGTGGTCACCACTAACTCACAGGTCCAGGTGGTCTCGAGAATAAGGAAGAAAGTAGACTCCGACTCCATCTCCCATGGGCACCCAAAACAGACGTGACATATCTCCATACTAGGGACTTGAAAATATTTAACCACGACGAGGTGAGATAAAATCTCATCGAGTCAAAACCCTAAACTCCGATTAGGACGCAAATTCATCCAAAGGCAGCCTAAACAGGCATCACAACAACTTACCTCGCCTCGGCACATCCCTACATATTAGTGCACCACATATATCATATGAATACCACAAGCGTATTTGATACCCGGAACACATCATATCATCTTGCAAACAATCACAAGGGTCCCGATTATAAGATAAAACCGTTATGACACGTCACATTCCATACCACACAATTTTGCCCCATAATCAGGCATAGGTATCACAACCACTCAAGTGTGTTTTCAGTTATTATGACCCATCGGTCACGGCCAACTCAACAGTTGGTAGTCATCCGGCATAACCGAGTGTGGTCCCGCTGCATCGGGCACGGCAACGTCTACGACTAGACGGCATTCCATAAAGGAGCATGGCCCAGCCTCCACCGCGACCGGCATCCGTTGACGTGAGGCATCCAAACTTAATTAGGCATCGCCTCCCCGACTCTCATTGGGTGACGGGTTCCGATAGTGACCACACGCACATCCATACTTGACCAAGAACACCGTGCTTGCACTGAAATACCTCAATTTCAAATAATGGACTTGGCCAATTTTTTCGTATTAAAAATCCAGTAAAATAATTGTGCATGGTCACAGATTTAAATTGAACCATTAAACACAATACGCTACCAATTTAAAATTCCACGATTTTATATAGTACATAAAAATTTGGCATAAAAAACCGACGCTCGGTATTTTTCTATTTAAATACCATAAAATCAAATTTTGCAATAATAATCCCTAACGACCACCAAGCACTCAATTGCACAAATAAGCAATTTAATTCACATATAAATTCAACCATGAGAACGAGCGTAAAATTTCACTAAACGGCTATTGCGTCACTAATTATGCTAATTACGATTAATTAAATAAATTGTGATTAATTGAGTTAATCCAACTTAATTAAACTAACCATGATTAATTAATCTAACCATGGTTAACTAACTAACCCAAGTTAACTAATCTAACCTAGGATAGACTAACCTAACTAAACTAACCAACTTAACTAACTAGTTGATCTAACTCACTAACCAACCTAACTAACTAGTTGCACTAACTAGGATTAACACTAATCCTAATTAACACTAAACTAACCACTTAAGTGTCATTAACAACCTAATCCGGGATTAGGGAGTTAACTCATCGGAATTGGGCGGCGGCGGGTTCATGGTGATGGCAGCGTGACGGCGGTAAAAACCCAAAACAACCGAGTGTCCATCGGAGGCTTAACGGCGCCTAAAAAGCCCTACAAGGCTCACAGCCAAGGGCTACTTGGCGGTTTTGTTTGAGGCTGAGCTGGTCGGTTTGGATGGAGCTGGTGATATTGCTAGTATGAGTACCTAGAGGGGGGTGAATAGGTATACAAAGATTTTTCTTGATAATTTCTGTATACTTGCGCAATACTTAGACAGTTGAAGAATTCGCAACAAGTAATAATCAACGCAAGACTAAGCAAGGAAGAAGAGAATTAAACGCGCGGTTTATAGTGGTTCGGCTTGATTCAAGCCTACGTCCACTCTTCTGCACTGACAGCCAATTTGGCTGGATTCCACTATGAACAAAGAGATGTTACAGTGTTTATCTTCCTTGATTTCTCGGTGTAGATGATCTACCACATTCGCTCAAGGTATCACCAAGTATAGACACTCTCTGTGTATACAATTTCGCTCAGACTGTATCGACTAATAATCAAGGTGCTTCAGACTCTGGAATTTTTCTATCGATCACGCACTCAAACAACTAGAACGACTTCTCTTTTATACTCCTTTATGCCATCATACCCGTTGGCACTTTCTAAAGGAATTCCTCCAATCTACCCGTTGGACGGAATCAATCAAGAAGATCATTCAAGCTATAAAAGGAACCTGACGATAGCCCATCAATCCTGTTTGCCCATACAATCAGGATCTTGGTTTCCAAGAATAGAACTTTCCAAGAATACTTCGTCGACCAACGGATCTTCAATTGATAAGAATAAAAGAATCCGTTATCTTTATCCAACCAAAAAGAATCTTCTCCAGACGATAGGATAAAATCCTCAACCATATACTTCAGCTTCAAAATATTCTGGAAAGATTTCTCCAACAATCTCCCCCTTTTTGATGGTGACAAAACTTTCCTGTAGATTTGAACCACTTTGACCTGCAAAAACATTTCTCAAGCAATATGTCTATCTCATAAAGATTAACAAAACAACCAGACTCTGCATCCACAGAAAATTGGTTAGTCTTTCGTGAGTAATACCATATAACAATACTTGAAATGAATGCAAACAGTCAAGCATTTAAATCCACAGCCAATTCAGTCAGATTCAAGTTCATATCCCAAGTTCACTCAAGTTCAAAAACAAACACATTCAAACAAATTTAAAGTCAAAGAAAGTTGGTTGGTTCAAATTGCTTTCTCCCCCTTTTTGTCAGCATTAAAAAGGTGAGAAAGATGTCATGTCTGCTTGGGAATGCGCACAATCTGGAAATCTCCCATGGAATGGACTACGCCTTCTAGCCTCTTCAAGTCCTCCCTTAGATGAGCTACCTCCTCTCCTTTGGCATTGGCTTGAAGTTGCAGAGCGAGGTCTTTCATTTGATCCTCCAGGGTAACTGAAGATGCTTGTCCAGCAGTCTTCATGGCTTGAATTTCACAGTCCAGAGCATAGATTTGGCCACGCATTTCCAGAAGAATATCCATGATACGACGAAAATCTGCAGAATTGTCCGTCTGAGTACTTGCATTTGCTTTCTCCGATGGAGTGAATTCAGACGATGGCGCTTCTATATAGTCTTGCAGACTTGGTGCTGACGTATTGTGTCCTTCTTCAGGCAATTGAGAAGCCTGAATTTCTTCTGGGTCTGCTGGAGATTGTCGTAGGCCTTCACTATTGGCAGCATGAGGTGAGGACCTCTCTTGCTCGCCAACTCCCCCTGTCTCTAGGACATCAAGAGGAGAAGAGTGATAATCATGCTCTTCTGTATCCTTCTCTCCAGATTCAGCTATAGACTTTTCTTGCTCTTCTTCTCCTTCTTCTTCGGCTTCTGTCTCCTTCTCTCTCTGCTCTTCTTCTTCTCTGTTCTTGACTTCTTCTTCTTCTTCTCTCTGTTTCTTCTGCTGTTCTGTTGATTGGGGAACAGAACGTCTTGTCCTTATCAGGGCAGTGATTGTAAGATCTTCCTCCTCCTCTTCATCTTCCAAGATGAGAGTTCTCTTCTTTTTGGTGGGAGCACCAATGGCTTCCTTTCCTTTCTTTTTGAAGCGAGAGCTGAGGCTGGAGTCTTCACTCTGAATTTCTCCATTGCCTTAGAAAGTTCTTTCAGACGCATCTTTGTCAACATCTTTAAACCTACCACCATCTTATTGCACGGTCGAACACAGAGAGTGTGTGGCGGTTCAATATTCATGTGTTTGAAGATCCTGGTCACCAGACCTGGATAAGGCAATTGTCCCTTGTCTTTTGACATTGCTCTGTACATGTGAAAGAGAATAGTGTGAGGGAGAGAGAACTTCTTCCTAGAGTTGATTGCGTACATCAATTTTGCTTCAGAATTAGACACATCAGTCTTTGATGTAGACTTCGGTCTAATGCAATTGATAACAATTTTGTGCAACACAATGTTGATGGCACGCATCCTTGAATAGATGATTTTTCCCTCAATATCTCTATCCTCGACAAGATCCATTGTGGCACGAGCAACTGAGACTTTGACTGGTTGATATCGTGCCCGTTCAACTCCAAGTATGTCCGCCAACATGTCCACATCCAACACATAATCCTGATCTCGAACACTGAAAGATATTCTATTCGCATCGATAAAGCTAAGATTTGAATAGAAATATGCAGTCAGTTGTGCATATCCGTCCGTGGTGTCAGTGCAAAAACGTTCCAGTTGAAGCAGACTGAACTTTTCTCTCAAGTTCACATTCACAGCATCTAGGAAATCGAAGTTGACACTCCTAAGGTTTATCACCTCTCGTTTCAGCAGTTTGAAGAACAAAGTTTCCTGTTCCTTCGATTTAAATAACTCCATCCTCTTTCCCTTCACCTTCGCAGCAACACCCAATCTCGGTTGAAAATCAGTGAACATTTTGTCATCGTCGTTCCCATCAATCAAATTTGGGCCCGACATCCGAGGGTCACTCGGAATATTTGCAATCGCTTCTTCTGCTTTACCTTTGGGAGCAATTCCCAAATCCTCCATTTTCTTCAGAAAAATGTACTCATTCCCATAGTTCTTTTCTTTAAGAAAATCATCCACATATTTCATCGGAGTCCCAGTACTTTTCAATGCACGGTAGATTTTGTAAATATAAGAGGGTTTTTGGACTCTTACGAGTGCAACGTCCTCGATTACCTCTTCCTCCGGATGTTGACCCGCACCTTGTGGGGTAGAAGGCGTTGAATGACGTGGTGGAGAATGAGTTGGGTTCTGATGCTGACTCGATAAATCTTCTTCTTCGGTGAGATCGAAGTGGGTAGGTCCCTCCTTCATCCTCTGTGGTCCCCTTGACGCGATTCTTGAAGATTTCCTCGAAGAAGACATTCTTCTTGTTGCTGAGAGATTCCTTTGCTTGCTTTCCCAAGAAAAGATGACAACTTTCTCGAGGATGAACACGAAGTAGAAACCGGATTGAGAGTAGAATGCTTTTAGGGTTTTGAAGATTGAAAGAGAAAACTGTGTATATATAACTCAGTTTTGAAAAAGGGAAGTTCAATCGGTACAAGGAAAGTGTACGAATACCTCTTTTCTAAATCAATAACTGCCAAAATTAAACCTTTTGAAAAGACAAGTTTTTCGATTTTCACGGAGACTATAAAATAACTAAACGAAAGATCATACCTTTTCGATTTTAGATAAAGTAACAACTTACAGTCTATAGACATCAACGTCTGAGTCTGAGAGATTTGAGTCTGAGATATTTGAGTCGACGGTTATCAACTTTCGAGTGCGAAGGTTGGAGAGTCTCTAGACTTTAACTTCTTCGAGCTTCAAAATGTTGAGTCGGAGCGGATAAAATCAAATTGATTTTTCTCCGGAGGCTTTGTGAATATATCCGCTAGTTGACTTTTTGAATCAACAAATTGAATCGAGATTTCTCCACTTTGAATATGATCTCTAATGAAGTGATGTCAAATTTCTATATGCTTTGCTCTTGAATGAAGAATTGGATTTTTGGTGAGATTGATTGCTTATTTGGTGTTGTCACATTTGATTTCTGTGCATGAGTCTTTAATGCCAAAGTCTTGTAGCTGTTGTTTTATCCATAGAATTTGCGAACAGCAGCTTCCAAGAGCAACATACTCTGCTTCTGTTGTTGAGAGAGCTACAGTGCTTTGTTTCCTTGAAAACCAAGACACCATCCCGCTTCCAAGCAAGCGGCAAGTTCTGAAGTACTCTTTCTATCGACTCTGCCGCAGCCGGCCGGATCTGCGTCGAATATCCTAGAAGATTAAAGTCTCCCTTCTTAGGATACCAAAGACCAATGCTTGAAGATGAAGCAATGTATTTAATGATACGTTTTGCAGCCGAGATGAGATTCTCTAGGATCCGATTGAAACCTAGCACAGATACAAACACTCAACAAAATGTCAGGTCTAGAAGCAGTAAGATAAAGAAGTGAACCGATGATGCTCCTATACAGCTTTTGATCAACTTTCTTCCCTTCCTCATCTTTGTCTATCTTCAAAGAACTTGACATTGGTATATCAATCTTCTTGCAATTTTCCAATCCAAATCTTTTGACAAGATCATTAGCATATTTTTCTTGGAAAATAAAAGTTCCTTCTTTCAATTGCTTTATTTGAAGACCAAGAAAGAATGTTAATTCTCCCATCATACTCATTTCAAACTCATCCTGCATAGACTTAGAAAATTTCTCAAATTTACTGTCTGAGTCTGATCCAGAATCTGAGTCTAAGTCTGAATGTGCCATCAAACATATGTTAGCATATTCATTATCACTTTCTTCACATTCTCGTATCACTCCAGGGTTTCGGCTTTGAGAGCTTTTCGAAACTTCTCAGCTTTTCCTCTTTTCTTCTTGAAGAGGACAGGTTGGGTATGATGTGTCCCTTCTTCTTGCATTCGAAGAAAACTACATCTTTGTTTGGTTCCTCATCATCAACAGACTTGGTCTTTGTCTCGGAAACTTTGTTTCTTTGAGTTGAATCTTGCCTTTTCTATTCAGTTTTCTGAATCTTCTTATCATGAGGGCGAGCTCCTCATCGTCCATATCATCTTCAGAATCTGCATCATCAGAGTCATCATTTGATTTTAATGCAATAGATTTCTTACCTCTTGGATCTTCGTCCTCATTAATTCGTTTCACTTCATAAGGCGAAGAGTTCCGATCAGCTCGTCGACGAGATAGAGGCATAATTCTTTGCGTCTCTCTTATTGAAGTCTTTATATGATTCCAATCCTTGGAGAGTCACGCAGAAGCTTGTTCACCTTCATGGGATCATAAATTTTTTGTCCTTGGTTCTCAAGACCATTGACAATATCGTAAAACGACTAAACATGTCGTTATAGATTCTCCCGGCTTCATTTTGAAGGCTTCGTATTGACCGAGGAGAATGTTAATTCTGGTCTCCTTCACTCGATCTGTTCCTTCATAGGTGATATGTAGTCTGTCCCATACTTCTTTTGCTATAACATAAGAAGATATTCGGTTATATTCAGTTGGAGACAAGGCACAATATAAAGAGTAAATTGCTTTTGCATCGAGTGCTTGTCTCTTGTTTATTTCTTCCTGAGCCATTCTGCTGGTATCAACAGTTTCTTTCCCTCTTTCGTAGACCGATGCAAAGAGGAATAATTCCTCTTTCCACAACATCCCATTCCGGAGGATCCTTGGATCGTAGGAAGGCTTTCATCTTGTTCTTCCGGATGTTGTAATCCTTTCCGTCAAAGTAGGGTGGTCTGGTATTGCTTTGCCCTTCCATCAGCCCTGGTGCTAGCATACTAGCCATGGATCTTTTACTCTGAAGTAAAACACTTCAAACAAAGTAAGAACACGAGCTCTGATACCAATTGATATTGCTAGTATGAGTACCTAGAGGGGGGTGAATAGGTATACAAAGATTTTTCTTGATAATTTCTGTATACTTGCGCAATACTTAGACAGTTGAAGAATTCGCAACAAGTAATAATCAACGCAAGACTAAGCAAGGAAGAAGAGAATTAAACGCGCGGTTTATAGTGGTTCGGCTTGATTCAAGCCTACGTCCACTCTTCTGCACTGACAGCCAATTTGGCTGAATTCCACTATGAACAAAGAGATGTTACAGTGTTGATCTTCCTTGATTTCTCGGTGTAGATGATCTACCACACTTGCTCAAGGTATCACCAAGTATAGACACTCTCTGTGTATACAATTTCGGTCAGACTGTATCGACTAATAATCAAGGTGCTTCAGACTCTGGAATTTTTCTATCGATCACGCACTCAAACAACTAGAACGACTTCTCTTTTATACTCCTTTATGCCATCATACCCGTTGGCACTTTCCAAAGGAATTCCTCCAATCTACCCGTTGGACGGAATTAATCAAGAAGATCATTCGAGCTATAAAAGGAACCTGACGATAGCCCATCAATCCTGTTTGCCCATACAATCAGGATCTTGGTTTCCAAGAATAGAACTTTCCAAGAATACTTCGTCGACCAACGGATCTTCAATTGATAAGAATAAAAGAATCCGTTATCTTTATCCAACCAAAAAGAATCTTCTCCAGACGATAGGATAAAATCCTCAACCATATACTTCGGCTTTGGATTTCCTTCGTCACTGGATCAGAAAGACTGTCAATGAGAATAGTCTTGAGTCTTGAGTCTTGAGTCTTGAATCTTGAGTCTGGTGATCAGAAAGTCTTCAGACTTTAAACTAGACGATCTGCAGATATCCAGACTAGACTGAAAGAAACGTTTTGTCAGCTTCAAAATATTCTGGAAAGATTTCTCCAACAGCTGGCTATGGCGCGGCTGGGCCAGCGAGCTAGTGGCAATGACGGCGCGAGGACAGCATGTGAGGTGGTGCTAGATGGGTGGAGCTAGTTGCTAGCTCGGGGTGAGCTGAGGCGGCCTGGTGGTGAGACGGTGAGGCGGATGGTGAGACTGGTGAGCTGGACCAACGGACGGTGAGGATGAGAGATCGTGGGGTGGTGCGGTGGTCGTTGGAGTTGGAATTGGTGGTAGCGGCTGAACTGGCAATCAGATGGGCTAAAGGCGGCTGAGGTTTCTTGAAGTTGAAACGGGCGGCTGCTAGGCTGAGCTGGGCAGGCAAACAACAGCTGAGGCGGACAACAGCTTAGGACGGGGCTGTGGGGTGAGATGGTAGTGGTAGGCGTGAGGTGAAGCAACAAAAGGGTGGGCTAAAATGGTGGAGGGAACAAGCTGAACCAAGGGAAAAGGGAAGGAAGCGTGAAGAAGGAGAGAGGCAAAGGGGCTTCGGTCGGCTGAGGGTGAACGCAAGAGAGGGAAGAGGAAATTGGGAAAGAGAGAGGAAGAAATGAAGCCAATCACATGACTTGCAAAATATCCAAATGATGATTAAAATCCCCTAAAGTCTTCAGCTCAAAGTCAATTGCTCATCCAATGGCTATTTTCCTTCCATTTTCTCACAAACAAAGCAATTTGGGCAGCCAAAAATCCCGTTAGAGCAGCCCATACGAATTTCCCTTGTTTTTCCTTTTTTTGCCGAAATCAATTTTCCGTGAAAATCCCAGACTCGACCAAAATTCACCGAAAGATCAAACGATGTCCTAAAAATGAATCATGACACCCTCGAACGTCCGATTCCCGAAATTGAATTCAATTTCCCGAATGCGATTTTAGTACAATCTAACCTACCGGGTAGCGTTTACGGATTTTAGCATGTTTGACTCGTGGTCGATAATTTTTTATCCATATTTGTGCATCTCCGACTCGTAGGCAACTCTCGGTTGTTGTAAAAATCGCAAGGTTTTAATTACATGTCCCGAGTATAAAATCGATAAAAAATCAAGTTAGTGCCATTCGACATGAATTTCGCAATCCCGAGGAATCACCCGTAATTCAGTTACATGTTTATCGGTCAATTTCCGATCGAATTCTCTAGTTTGTCGTGTTTATATCCCTTAACGGCTTCACCTAATAGATTAATTAACTCGTGAGTGGCCAACTCAGAGTAAAATGACCATAGGCGCATCAACGAAACAATAATTTCATATTATCGAGACAGAGTCGAATTTTCAGGATGTCACATGGGAGGCCATGGTACTTTTCTAGCGTGCACAACATATGAGTTAGATAAGCATTTCTATAATATATAGTAAAAAGTTGCATCAAGGAATGAAAGTATGGTAATAGCCCACTAGAGGTGGGGGGCCATGGTACTTTTCCAGCGTGCACAATGGATCAATTGAATGTGCTTACAGTTCGCTTTGTCTTTTCTTTCTTTTAATTTTATATCTTTTCGGATTTTTCCCTCTTTTTATTTTCCTTTATACTGTTCTTAATACCTCCAATTAAAGATAACGCCCATTTTCCATTGTTTTACTAGTGCCTTTTTTTTTTTTTTCCTTTTTCTTCCATTTTTTTCTTTCTTTCAGTTTAATATGGAGAAATTATCAACTCATTTCAAAATTAGGGTGCATTGCGTAACTATTTTGTTATCGGAAAAAAAATTTACTCATAAATAGTTTCTTCTAATTATGCTCCCTGGATGAATTTCTAGGTACTCAAACACATTCGGTAACTGCATAAAATTTATATTCTTAGAATAAAAAAAAGGAATAAGAATGTGTTTGGTAAAATTCTCAAAAAAATTTGTGACGTAGAATTTCTTTTAATATTTTAATAATTTTTTGAGATTTTACTCTTCTTTTTTTTTTCTTCTCTTCTTCTTCCTCCTCTTAATAGTCGCTGTCGCTTAGTGATGGCCAACAATTGGCCAGAGAAGAGAGCCGGCGACCTCATCGGCCTCGGGGGAGCCTTGCCATAGTCGGGCGAAGCCCAATCTTGCCAAGGGCCAACAAGATTGCCGGACCATGTCTCTAGCTGGTCGCTGGCCATCACCCAACTTGGGCAACCAACTAGAGGTGGAAGAAGAAGAAAATAAAAAGAAAATGGCTTGTTTCTAGAATTGTTTCCAAACACAAAAAAGTATCTTTTTTTCAACTTTTTTATTATGTTCCAAATCAATTCCTTTGCCATTGATTTGTTCCCAATAGTAGAAAAATTAGTTAACGTTATTAAACGGATTTCCATTCTTTTTTTGTTCAGGAAAACAAACGAATAGAAATAGCAAAGAATTAGCCAATTGCCAAACAAACCCTTACCAACTATTAACCATAATTTATCAATGGAATTTAAACTTATAGCCTTTTTTATGAAATCATTAACTTTATTTAACTCAATTACTAACCTCTATATGATTATTTATTAATCAACAATTAATTCGATAATCTACAACCTAAAGCTACTAAACTTTTATTAAAAAAAAAAATAGACGCTTATGTGTAAGCTTATCATGTTTGTATTTGACTTAATTAAATTTCATACACTATTGAAATGGTTGTTAAATTGGAAAAATAAGATAAATGTTGCTAAGCTACTCAAATTAAGGTTGGTAGTTTTGTTTTGAAAATTTGTAACTTTAACAGGCTTGTAGCTTAAGAAAATTAATGATGGTAAATTAGAGAATAATCATTAACTTCAAAGAATCAAATAAAGCCGGTACTTAAAAAAATAAAAAAATAAAAAGCTGACTGAACGTTACTAACGTACAGACCAAGCAAGTCACCGGTCAATTTTGCGACCAACGGGGTTTTACAATCGCCAACTCTTACACAAATTCAGCAGCATGGAACAGTGTTCCGTATTGTGTTTCACAACCAAAATTGTCCAAAAGTTGATCCTCTTTGTAGCCTGGAAATTATTAAACAAGAGAAGATTGCAAAGTAGCTATCATATAAAATGCCCTGTACAGTGGGACCGAAGAAAATGGCATGGAAACCTGTACTCATTTTTGGGTCATGATGAGTCGTCTAAGGATCACGAAGAAGTGTCCAACATTCCGTTTGACCCACATGGAATAGTTTTCATTCAATAGTAGACCTGTAACACCATCCATAAATTTGAAATAACGGTACTTAATCGTCCAACTTGCTACCTATTGATTAAGTAAATTAACTTGATTGTGCAACTATGTTGGGCACTTTCGATTGTCAATGTTCTAATAGCTTACCACTTATGATATATATTTACTATTGAGCTTGTGAATGGTAAAATATTATTTCATTAGTAACTTACAAACAGTTATGTGCCTTCTTGTAATATATATATGTGTGTGTGTGTGTGTGTGTGTGTGTGTATATATATTAAAAAGTGCTAATTTTACTATTAGATTTGTAGATACATTTGACAAAGTCGTCCCCTCCGGCAGGCGCTTACTTTGACTGTTCCTCGTGTTCCCACTCTGAACCGTCCCCTGTTTTTCCTCCTCCTCCTGCTAGCCGCAACATGGGCTTTGGGTTTCCTGAACTCAGAGCAGCTGGTTCTCTCAATTACAGGAGTGTCCAGATCTGCTCGAAACAAATGAGGATTTGGCTCCTCCTATGGCTGGTCTTAACACTCGCGCAAACCAACCCCTTCAGCATAGGCAGGATTTTGGTTTCGGGGCAGTGTCTCGGCGATCAGAAATCGCTGCTGCTGCAATTGAAGAATAGCCTCAACTTCACTGCTTCTTCGTCCTCGAAATTGGTCAGATGGCCACAGAGCAATGATTCTTGGGATGGCGTGACCTGCGAAGGTGGCCAAGTTACGGGTCTTGATCTGAGCAACGAGAGCATTGCTGGTGGACTTAACGACTCATCGAGTCTTTTCAGACTCAAGTATCTTCGGAGGCTGAATTTGGCCTTCAACCGCTTCCAGTCTCTGGAGATCCCGTCTGGGTTCAGTAATCTCACCAATTTGGTGTACCTGAATCTTTCAAATGCGGGCTTCACAGGACAGGTTCCAATTGGAATATCACGTTTGACAAGGTTGGTTACTCTTGATGTATCTGCATCCCTGATTTATCTTCCTGGGCTTACTTCACTGAAACTCGAGAATCCGAATCTGAAGATGCTTGTTGGGAATCTTAGAGAGCTGAGAGAGTTGTACCTTGATGGAGTGAACGTGTCTGCTAAAGGCAATGAATTGTGCAATGCCTTGTCTTCTTCACTGCCGAAGCTTCAAGTGTTGAGCATGACGAATTGTTATCTATCAGGTCGCATTGAATCTTGCTCTTCCCTCATGAATCTTCGTTCTCTGTCGGTGATTAAACTGGACGGCAATGATCTGTCTACCACCGTCCCGGAGTTCTTTGCCCACTTCTCCAATTTAACTATTCTGCAACTCAGTTCTTGTGGTCTGCAGGGAGTATTCCCTCATAAAATCTTCCAGGTACAAACACTTCAGACCCTTGACCTATCATTCAACGAACTCCTTGAGGGTTCTTTGCCCAAATTTCCGGAGAAAAATTCTCTTCAGACACTGGTTCTTAGTTTCACAAATATTTCCGGGAGGCTCCCAAATTCAATTGCTAAACTCAGAAATCTGTCAAGAATAGAACTGGTGAATTGCAGCTTTGGTGGAAATATTCCAAGCTCTTTCACGTATCTTTCGCAACTGACTTATTTGGACTTCTCATTCAACAATTTCAATGGTTCAATTCCATCACTAAGCAAGTCCAAGAATCTGACACAAATCATCTTGTCCCACAATAATTTGACTGCTCAGATTGATTTAACCCAATGGGAATATCTTTCAAATCTTATTATTCTCGACCTGCGATTCAATTTACTGAAAGGAATAATTCCTTCATCTTTGTTCACACTTCCATCGATTCAAAAGCTTCAACTTTCCAACAACCAATTTTCTGGTCAAGTGAAAGAATTTTCTAATGCTAAACCGCACAAACTGGATACACTTGATTTGAGCAACAACAATATAGGAGGAGAACTACCTATATGGGAATTCCGAGGGCTCAAGTACCTCTCACTTTCTTTCAATAATTTCAGTGGCTCATTCCACATTAATTTGGTTCAGCAGCTGAGAAATCTTTCTCATTTGGATCTTTCTTACAATAGTTTTTCCATTTATGCCACAAATACTGCTTCCCAGGCGTCTTCATTCCCTAACCTTACAACTTTAAAGTTGGCTTCTTGCCAGTTGACGACTTTACCGGAGTTCCTCGCTGAGCAACGCAGATTGGTATATCTAGACCTCTCTAACAATCAAATTCAGGGCAGGATACCAAAATGGATATGGGAGCTTCAACATATTCTATATCTCAATATTTCGTATAATTTGCTCGACGATATTGAAACACCGTTGCCTAGTCTCACTTCTTCTCTGTTTGTTCTCGACCTCCATAAGAACAGGCTCCGTGGACAAACGTTGCCCCTGCCGCCATTTGCTGCACACATGGACTTCTCGAGTAACAACTTCACTTTAGTCATTCCACCTGCTATTGGTACGAGACTTTCCTTGGCAATATATTTCTCCCTGTCTAATAATAATTTCCAGGGGTGTATCCCAAAATCAATTTGCAATGCTGAATATCTCAAGGTGCTCGACCTATCTCATAATAATTTGAGTGGAAATATACCTGATTGCTTAGTGATGGAGTCTCTCAAGGTATTAAATCTGCGAGACAATGCCTTCAACGGCAGCATTATCAATTTCCCCGAAACATGTGGTTTGAAGACTTTGGATCTCGGCTCTAATCTATTACGAGGGCAGTTCCCAGAGTCATTGGCAAATTGCACAACTCTGGAGGTTTTAGACGTCGGAAACAACCAGATTGATGACGTGTATCCATGTCAATTGAAGAGCATTGCAAGTCTACGTGTACTCGTGTTACGATCCAACAAGTTCCATGGAGGGGTTGGATGTCTGGAGACTAGTGGCATTGGGAAGATGCTTCAAATTGTGGACATATCTTCCAACAATTTCAATGGCGCTCTGCCTTCTAAATACCTCACAACTTGGGAGGCTATGAAGGCTAATGTAGACATGAATCGTATCCAGTATCCATTCCTTCTCTTTTCCGGACTCTATTATCAGGACACGGTAAGTGTCACCATCAAGGGTCTGCAATTGGAGCTGGTGAAGATCTTGACTCTTTTCACCTCAATCGACTTCTCATGCAACGATTTCGAGGGTCCAATACCTGACACTCTTGGGGATCTGAAAGCGCTTTATTTCCTCAACTTATCAAAGAATGGATTCTCAGGGCCAATTCCTTCATCCCTAGGATACTTGCAACAGCTTGAGTCCTTGGACCTTTCATGGAACGACTTCAATGGGACGATTCCCCAACAGCTTTCAGATCTTACTTTTCTAGCCTTCCTGAACCTCTCATACAATAAGCTTGAAGGTAGCATTCCAGCAGCCAAACAATTTTCCACCTTTTCAGAAGATGCCTTCAAAGGCAACGCCAGATTGTGTGGACCACCGCTACCCACAGAATGCTCAGATCCCGATAGCAAGGGAACAAATCGCTCAGATTCCTTTGAAGGCAATGCTGGCGACAGTGATGAGAGCGAGAAGTGGTTTTACATGGGCATATCGCTTGGATTCGTGGTTGGCTTCTGGATATTTTGTGGTCCGTTAGCGTCAATCAAATCTTGGAGATTTGCTTATTATCGATTCTGGGATAAAGTATTGCTCAGACACTTACGTCCATGAAGATTTCAGCTAAGGTTCAGTTATTAAACTCAAGAAAGAGTATTTTCCTTTGTTTGGTCTCTTCATAATTCTCCATCACCTTTAAAAAGACGTTTTGTTTATTGATCCGCATATAGAGTATTTACACTTCTGTTGCTTGTGCAATTGGATCCTTCAATATTTATATATTTTTGATATCAAGTCCTCTAACTCTACCCAATTCTTCTTAAATAACTCATAGTATGTTAGATGTGGTATGCTAAGATGATATTTTTCTTGTTATAAAAAAAGTACAAGTCAATAATGTTAAAATCAAAGGAAATTAATTATATTTTATAATAACAAAAAGGAAGCAAAATGTAGAAGACAAAAGTGGGATCCTGAGATCCACGAGAAGGGGTGGAGGACTTAGTGGCAGCAGCCCCCACCAGCGATAATTGGCGATGGTTGGAAAATATGAAGAACTTATCACAAGATTGTTTGAGCAACCAAGTTTTACTGGAGCCTACTTACCAACCTTTTTGTTTTTGTTTTTGTTTTTTTTTGCATTATTTCACAATGTTTTAATAACTTATGATTATTAATTTGGGAGCTCAGCAATGGGGGCGGCACCGACAAGAGTTTGCCCCCTTACCCTTAGCTCTTTTCTTTTTGGTTTTTTTAAATACTTTTTATTTTATTTAATTTTAATTTTAATTAAAAAATTAAAAATTAATCCAAAACAATATTTTTTTAGCTTTGTGTTCCATGTTTTTGCCATGTCATCGCCACATAGGAGAGAGAAAATATATATAAAAAAAAAAGGCAACATCAGCATTTTCCATTAATCTAAATGGATGGAGTTAACACAATGACTCAATTGTACTAATTTATCATGTTTTAGGATTTAATTGTATTTTTTGTAAATTTTAGGACTTTCAGAGCACATATCCCTTATTTCACGGAACAGTAGAATCGTCCAAAACTTATCCTCTTTGTAACTAGAAGAATATAAAACATGAAATATTTTTCAAAGTAGCTATCACAAACAATGTCCTATATAGTAGGACAGAAGGAAGATGCTATCAGAACCCTGTACTCTTGCTTGAAATTCAAAATCGTTCCTGTACTTTTCTTTTGTTCAAAATGGTCCTCATACTTATAAAAGGGTCTCTGTCCAATTTTGAGGAGTTACAGCGATGATTTTTTTTTTTCCTCAAGTGGATTAAACGCCGTTAAAAAAAATGTTGATTTGCTGTTAGGGATCAAACTGACGTGGACACTCCATAGGGATGTGTGTGGACGAAAGAAAACTAGAAGAGGAAACTTGCTAATGTTGAGACTTGAGACTAGGGAAGGACGGTGCTACGTTTTTTTTTTTTTTTTTTGGTCACAATAAGTTGTCTAAGAATCACGAGGAAGTGTCTAGCATTCCGTGGCCCATACAAGAAAATTCCGTTCTACAGTAAATTTGTAGCAACATCCATAAATTATGAATAACGGCGGTAAGATCGCGCAACCTGTCACCTGCTGGTCATGTATATCGACTTGATTTTGCAACAGTATTAGCAAGTGACGACCATCAATGTTCTAGTAGCTTTCCAATTATGTTGTGTATTTACTACTCATAGCTCAATCATAACACAATAAGTGATAATCTACCAGTGGGTCTATGGATAGTAAATTTGTAGTTTCGTTAGTAACTTTTAAATTGCCATGCACTCACTGGCAAATTATAAAAAATCAGTGCGAATCTACTATTAAGATTTTTGGATGGTAAAATAATTATTTCATTAACAACTTACAGACGTTAAAAAACAAAAAACAAAAAACAAAAAACAAAACTTACGGACGGCTACCTGTCCACTTGTATAATCTAAAATCAAGTAGTAAATTATTTTTGAGTATGTCCGTAATGTGGTAAAATTGTTTTTTTTTTGGTAAGAGAATGTGGTAAAATTGTTATTTAATTAGTAACTTACAAATGCGCCCCCCTTGTTAAATAATAATAATAATAATAATAATAATAATAATAATAATAATAATAATAATAATAATAATAAAAAACAAGTGGTATGCTAATATTGTGTTTTATGAGTGGTTAAGTTGATATTTCATTGATAACTTAGAAACATTTATGCACCTGCTTGTAAAATGTAAATAAGTGATAATTTACTATTCAGTTTGGTGATGGAAAAATTATTATTTAGTTTGTAATCAACTCATCATCGAAATATCAAATTTATTACCGTCGTTACGAACTAACAACGCACGGAACAATTTCCATTTTTGTCCGTCTTATGCGGAATTTTAGAAATCAGCCCATCAGGGCGCACCACAGAAATGTCAATTTTGCGTTCTCTAGTCAACTATGAGGTGAATGTCTTAAGTAGGGTAAAAAAAATGAAAGAAAACAGCAAAGGAAATGAAGGAGCAAGAGCTAGAAAACTATAACTATTGGAATTGCTTAAGTGACCACTCTTCCCACTTAAAAATGCGGAGGTATGGAGTTCATTTTCCATCCTTCTCGGCATTGAGGTGAGGATGTGTAAGTGAGGGAGCGAGGTTTCGCAACCTGCTCATGACACACTGTATTGTGAAATATGTATAGGATAGGATCAAACAAAAAGAAAAAGAAAAAGAAAAATGGGCTACCAAAGTACTCGCGCGCCATTTGTTCCGGTGGTATCTACACTTGCCCATATTACTCTGTCAAGTAGCTCAAGTTGATATTGAATGTGGCAACGTTAGCGAGATCATTCAAAAATTTGCATCCACAGTCAGGAACCACTGAAGGCCAGCACTGGCTCAACCAAGTTGCTTAATGAATTTGCAATCCAAGTCAAGTCAACTTAAGATAGTCGCGCATAAGGACCAAAAAATTAATGATACGATGTGATATGAATTAGACCAAATACAGCTCCATTGGAATCTCATACGAGGAGGTTCATGTTCACCTGCCTTCCCATAACAACAGCACTCCTTGCATGAGTAAACCCGCAAACTCTGTCAAACAGTATCGAAATTGCACTCAATGAGAACCTCGCATTTGTTGTGGCTTCTCTTGCCATTCATATGCACCAATTTCTTCGGAATCTATTTGGTAACGGCTTCTAGTCTATGTTTCGGCAATCAAGAATTGCTGCCGGTTGAGTTGAAAAATAGCCTTATATTTGATGCATCCCGATCTTCCAAGCTGGTCATGTGGAATCATAATGCTCGCCCTTGGAATGGTGTGACGTGCGACGAGGACAGAAAGGTCATCGAACTAGACTTCAGCTTTGAATCAATCTCTTGCAATATTAACAGTTCATCGACAGTTACATCTTGACGGCATCTTCAAAAGCTAAACTTGGCTTTCAACGATTTCAAATTCTCTGCAATTCCGTCTGGCTTCACAAATCTCATTGGCCTGGCTCATCTGAACTCGTCCAATGCTGGATTCTCCAGGCAGATTTTGATGGAGTTAGCGCGGTTGAGGAAGTTAAGCATTCTTGATCTTTCTCTTCTTTATTTCCCTAGAACTGATACACAAAAGCTCAAGAATCCCAATTTGAAGACCATGATTGGAAATCTCATGGTGCTACGACAGTTACATCTTGACGGTATCAACCTGTCTTCCCGGGGAAATGAGTGGTGCAATGCATTGTCCTCTTCAGTGCAAAAACTTGAGGTGCTGAGCATGTCTAATTGCTTTCTCTCTAGTCCTGCTGACTCTTCTCTCGTGAATCTTCATCATTTGTCATTCATTTAACTCAATGGCAACAACCTGTCAACCTCATTTGCTGAGTTCCTTACCAGATTCACCAATCTAACTACTCTGCGTCTGAGTTATTGTGGGTTCTATGGGGAGTTTCCTAGTAAAATCTTTCAGCTGCAGATACTCCAGATCCTTATCAGGCAACCAACTTCTTCAGGGTACTCTGCCCAATTTTCCGGAGGATAGTTCTCTTGAGACTCTGGTGCTGAGTAACACGAGTATTTCAGGGAGGCTTCCAGATTCAATGGGTAATCTTAGAAAATTGTCGAGATTAGAATTTTCTAATTACAGATTGAGTGGATTGACCCCAAGCTCGATGGAGAACCCGTCAAAGCTGACTTATTTGGACTTGTCTTTAGATAATCTTACAAGTTCAGTTCCTTCGTTCAGTGTGTCCAAGAATCTGAGACGGATTATGCTATTCCACAATTCTCTAACAGGAGAGATTAATTCCCCGATGGGAAAAACTTCTAAGCCTTGTGAGTCTAGATCCGCGGTACTTCCTTTGGTCAAGATCACTGGAAGGCAGCATTCCCGTCTCTCATTATACTTCCTTCGGTCAAGATCATAAATTTGCCCAACAATCAGTTTTCCGGGGAGCTGCGCAGATCTCTAAATCTCATGTGGCATGACCGGTGATGACATGAATAATTTTTTAAAATTTTGTCTAATTTTTTTCTTTCCATTTTTTTTATGACCCTCGTTGTCCATTAGCAAGGGCCGCGAGGCGCTTGCCTAGTCTAGGCGGGGCAAGGGCCTCCTCACCCTCATTGGCCAACATGTTTAAGATTAAATTGACACAAATGTAATAGGTCTAGGATTTTTTTGATAATTTTGTTGAATTCTACCAATAACCATTTAAATTTAAGGGACACTACAATTGCTTCGCCTTAGTTTGAAAAATATGTAATCTATAAAAGACCAACGAATACAGAACAATTAAGTTTCCATGTGATCTCGTCCAACTGATGTTCTTTTTCTTTTCTTTTTTTCAAAAATTTTTATTCCAAAATCTTTCAAATATATAAATAACAAGAAATTCGGGTGAAATGGAGATTTTTGGTCTGAGGGATTGCTAATTTTTCAGAGGATAGTTATCTTGAGACACTGGTCCTAAGTTACGCGAGTTCCATGTTCAATCGGTAATCTCAGAAACTTGTCGAGATTAGAATTGTTGGAGGTTATGGGTTTGAGAGAGATTAAGCAGTTGCTTGAAATATTACACCAAGAAACGTCAAGTTTGAAACGCTCAATAGTGTTACCTCCAGTTTTATATGCATGTTATTGGGCTTCGGTCTATATGGATCCAAATAACTATGCTTTCACCTATTTGGGCTTATATGTGAACATATTATTTTGGACTATATTAATAATATATCCAATAATCTCCTCCTATGTTCATCATATAGCACAATCCAATAAGGTGATCAATGTAATGTTCACACAAACATGAATCATCTACATTTAGTCCAAGACAATCAACTCTGATCGGTCAAAGAGTATTTCAACAATAAAGTATTAAACTAAATCATCATTTACTCATCATTCTTATCATGAATCTGTTCTGAGATTAACAAAATCCAAATCCCAAAATAAATCTCAAACTCAGTCCACAACTAATATATGCATAATAGTCAAGTATAAGTAGGCCAATCAAAATAGTCCAAGGCCTTACAAATATAAGAAACAAGTATAATAATGTCCACAAAATTGAAATAATAAAATGCAAGTCTCAAGTAAATGGACTTCATCAAAATAGGCAATAGCAGGTAAACTGTCAAGTCCCTACACACTTTAAATTATATATATTCATTCATCAAGTAGGTCATCCTGGTCAGGATCCCACTCATTTAGCTCTCCTCCATCTCTGCCATCCCCTGTATAATGTCAAATATGAATTTCATATTATCATGAATTCAATCATTTGAATAAAAACTTAGCAACATTCTATCAGGCAAAGAAGAACATATATTGATGTCATAAAGCATCATAATATCATGTTCATAAGCATCAATCAAGTTTCATATATTATGAACAAGACCTAAAAAATGCAATTTACAAAGAGCCATCAATTTAAGTTTATTTGTAGGAGAATAAGTATTGCATAGTTTCAAAGAACATGACCAATAGTCAAGTCACCTATAATAACCTAGTCATGTAATATCAAGTTTCAATTAAGAACAAGATCAGCTGGCTTCTTATGTAAACAATTGTTTCTATATTTCAATTTGGAATGTCACAATTACTAATTCCTTAAAGTCAAATAATCTAGCATCAAGTTTGGAATGAGATCATTTAACTAAAAAGTGAGATAGCTAGTATAAGCACCTAGAGGGGGGTGAATAGGTGTATAATAATTTTTCGTGATATGCAAGCAGTATTAACCTGACAATAGAAAGGAAGTTCTCGATTGATTAACAAAACGAATTACGATCAAAGTAAAACAAAGAGTATGGAAGAGAAAATTAAACACAAGGTTTATAGTGGTTAGGCTTATTCTAAGCCGACGTCCACTCTTCTACACTGACAGCCCATCGGCTCTATTTTACTATGAACAAAAGAGATGTTACAGCACAGTTCTCTCTTGATTCCACAGTGTAGATATTCTACCACACTTCCTCAAGGTTTCTCGCGAATATAGACTCTCTTTTGCGTACAAGATTTCACTCAAATAAATTGACTAAAAATATGGAGCTTCAGACTTTGGAATTCTTCTATCGCACACTCACTCGAACAACTAGAACATCTTCCTTATATACTCATTTATGCCATCATACCCGTTGGCACTTACCAAAGGAATTCCTCCAATCTACCCGTTGGACGGAATTAATTAGGAAGATCATTCGAGCTATTAAAGGAACATGTCGATAGCCCATCAATCATGTTCGTCCATACAATTAGGATCTCAGTTTCCATAAGTAGAACATTCCAAGAATATTTCGCCAATCATCATATCCTTAATCTTCGAATCAATCATGATCAAATAAAGGATTCCGTTATGTCATATCCAACCAAGAGATCTTCTCCAGTCGATAAGGTCACATCCTTAATGAAACATCCAGTTCTGGATAAGCCTTCTTCGACAGTCTAGAAACTGTCAATGAGAATAGACTTTGAGTCTTGAGTCTGGCAGTCCGGAGGTCTTTAGACTTTAAATAGTAGAGTCTGCAAATCTTCAAACTAGACTGAGGGAAACGTTTTGTCAGCTTCAAAACACTCCAAGAAGATTTCTCCAACAATCTCCCCCTTTTTTATGGTGACAAAACTTTCCTGCAGATTTGAATAACTTTGACCGCAAAACATTACTTAAACAAATATTGATATCTTATAGAGATAAATGACTTATTAATAACACTAGAATCTGCAACCACAGAAAATAGGTTAGACTTTCATGTGAGTAAAGCCATTCATAAGATATCAATATAGTACTTAATAATATAAGCAGTCAAATCCAAATCCCAAATTCAGTCCACATCCAGATACACAAGTCAAGTCAAGTCAAACATCAAAACAATCCAAACAAACCAAAAGTTCAACAAATTTAAGTTCAAAGTTTTCAAATCTCACATCTCTCCCCCTTTTTGTTAGCATAAAAAAGTTTTAGATGGGAAGAGAATAGAATCAAAATTCCTTGGGAACACAAACAAGCTGGAAATCTCTCATCGACTGAACGATGCCTTCAGCCTTTTCAAGTCTTCCTTCAGTTGTGCAACCTCCTCACCCTTAGCATTAGCCTGAATCTGAAGAGAAAGGGCTTGGATCTGATCATTCAAGGAACCTGAAGAAGCTTGACCTGCATTCTGCAAATTTTGAACTTCGCATCCCAGAGCATATATCTGACCTCGCATTTCCAAGAGAACATCCAGAATTTTGCGAAAATCTGCTGAATTATCGGTCTACATACTGGCTTCGGCACGATCTGATGGAGTGAAGACAGATGATGGCAGATCAGCATAATCACGCAGATTTGGCGATGAAACATCATGTCCTTCCTCAGGAAATTGAGAGGCATAAATGTCATCTGGATCTGCTGGAGAGCGATTGACTCCCTCACTGGTAGCAGGATATGAGGACATTCCTCTTTTCTCTTGGTCTCCCCCTATTTCCATGCCTTCAGGAGAAAAGTGTTCCTCACGTTCTCATTCCTCTTGATCTCTTTTCTCTTCTTCTTCTTTTTCAACTCTTTCCTTCTCAGCATCCCTTTCTTCAGCTTCTCTCTCCTCTGTTTCTTCCTTTTCTCTTTCTCGAATCCTCTATTCGGAGTCTTTCTCTAGAGCAGAACGGCTCAGGTTTTTCAACGCCATTGCAGAAATGGTGATGTCTTCCTCATCATCTTCATCTTCAACGATGAGAGCTCTTCTTTTCTTGGATGGAGCAACCATAGGCTCCTTCCCTTTTCTTTTTGCTGCAGAAGATATTTGATGAGTTTTGACAGGAGTCTTCTCCTTGAATTTCTTCAACGCCTTGCTTAGTTCCTTAGACGCATTTCAGTCAACATTTTCAATCCTACCACCATATGATCACACGATTGAGTACAAAGAATTTGTGGAGGCTGAATATTCAGATGTCTGAATAACTTCGTCATAAAACCTAGATAAGGAAGTTGACATCTGTCCTTCACCACTGCTCTATACATGTGGAACATAACAGTATGAGGAAGAGAAAACTTTTTCCCAGTGATGATGGCATACATCAGCTTTGCCTCTGAACTTGAAACATCAGTCTTGGAAGTTGATTTCGGTCTAAGGCAATTGATCACAATCTTGTGAAGCAAAATGTTAAACGCGTTCATCCTCAAGTATGAAATATTTTCCTCTATTCTTCTATCATTAACAAGTTCCAATGTAGCACAAGCAATAGAAACATTGATAGGTTGATATCTCCCTCTCTCAACCCTAATCACATCCCCCAACATATCCTTATCCACCACAAAGTCCTGATCTTGGACACTAAAAGAGAATCTATTCGCATCCAGGAAACTAAGATTCGAATAGAAATATGTAGTTAATTCAGTATGGGCTTCTCTGGTGTCAGAACAAAACTGCTCAAGTTGAAAAAAACTGAACTTTTCTCTCAAATTGACATTTACAGCATCAAGGAAATCAAAATCCACACTTCTAGGGTTTATCACCCCACGCTTCAACAATTTGGAGTATAGATCCTTCTATTCCTTCGATTTAAACAACTCTCCCATTTTCCCTCGAATTTTCGCTGCAACACCCATTCTCAGTTGAAATTGGCTGTACAATTTGTCATCATCATTCCCATCTATCGAATTAAATCCCCCAACACGCGAATCACTTGGGATATTTGCAAGGGTTTTTTCTGCCACCCCTTTAGGAGCAATTCCCAAATCCTTCATTTTTCACAAAAAGATGTACTCATTCCCATATCATTTATCCTTTAGAAACTCATCGATGTAATTTAATGGAGTACTAATCCTCTTTAAAGCATGGTAAAGCTTATAAATAAAAGAGGGCCTTTGAATTCTTACAGGATCTGCGTCTTCAACAATTTCTTTCTCTTGTTGATGACCAACACCTTGTGGACTAGTTGGTGGAGAATGACGCTGCTGAGAATGCTGTGGGCTTTGTTGCTGATTTGAAGCCTCTTCTTTCTCGGTGAGATCAAAGTGAGTAGGCCCCTCACTCATTCATCGTGGTCCCCTGCTTGTGATCCTCGAAGACTTTTTTGAAGACGACATCTTTCTCAGTCTTTGAAAGATTCCTTGCTTGACTTTCCCAAGAAAGATGACAACTTTTTTGAAGATTAAACAAGAGAAGAAAACAGGATTGGAAGATCGGTGCTTTTTAGGGTTTTGGAGTTAAGCGAAGAGAAAGCGACTGTATATAGCTCAGTCGAAAGGAGGGAATACTAAACGTCGTAATGGAAAGTGAAAAGATGTCTTTTTAAAAATAACTGCCTTTTTCGGGAAAATGGTCATTTCAAAATAACTCCTTTTTCAAAAAGGAAACGTTGCAATAATCATGTCAATTAAATATAGCAATTGAGATAGCAATAATCAAACACGATTGATGATTGTACCTTTTCAAGATGAGATTTGAGAGAGAATAACTCACAGTCAAGGTTTTGTATACTTACAGTCAAAGTCTTGTTTGTCTGAGTCTAAGAGTCTCTAGACTTTAACTTCTTCAAACCTCAAAATGTTGAGTATGGAACGAATGATTTCAAATTGATTTTTCTCCAAAGGCTTTGTAAATATATCTGCCAGTTGGTTCTTTGAGTCAACAAACTGAATCGAAATTTCTCAATTTTGAACATGATCTCTAATGAAGTGATGTTGAATCTCTATATACTTTGCTCTTGAGTGAAGAATTGAATTTTTGATGAGATTGATTGCACTGGTGTTGTCACATTTAATCTCCGTGCATGAATCTTCAATTCCAAAGTCTTTTAGCTATTGTTTTATCTACAGAATTTGTGAACAACAACTTCCAAGAGCTACATACTTTGCTTATGTTGTAGAAAGAGCTACTGTACTTTGCTTCCTTGAAAACCAAGACACTATCCTGCCTCTAAGTAGTTGACAGGTACCCGAGGTGCTCTTTCTATCAACTCTGCATCCGGCTAGGTCTGCGTTTGAGTATCCAAGAAGAGTAAAGTCTCCCCTTTTAGGATACCAGAGACCAAAGCTTGAAGTTGATGCGATATATTTGATAATACGTTTTGCAGCATTTAGATGTGATTCTTTAGGATCTGCTTGAAATCTTGGACAAATACAAACACTAAACAAAATGTCAGGTCTAGAAGCAGTAAGATAAAAAAGTGAACCAATGATACTCCTGTATAGCTTCTGGTCAACTTTCTTTCCTCTTTCATCTTTGTCTATCTTCAAGGAACTTGACATTGGTATATCAGCCTTTTTGCAATTATCCAGTCCAAACTTTTTGACAAGATCATTAGCATATTTTTCTTGATGAATAAAAGTTCCTTCCTTCAGTTGTTTCACTTAAAGCCTGAGAAAGAAGGTTAACTCACCCATCATGCTCATTTCAAATTCATCCTGCATAATCTTAGAGAATTTCTTGCACAGATTTTCATTAGGGAATCCAAAAATAATATCATCGACATATATTTGAACTAGTACAAAACTTTTGCTTTCTCTTTTGATAAACAGAGTAGTGTCTACTTTACCTTTTATAAAGCCGTTTTGAATTAAAAACTTACTCAGCCTGTCGTACCAAGCTCGAGGTGCTTGTTTTAAACCATATAAGGCTTTTTTGAGTCTGAATACTGAGTCTAGTTTCCTTAGGTCTTCAAATCCAGGTGGTTGTTCCACATAGACTTCCTCATGGATAAATCCATTCAGGAAAGCACTTTTGACGTCCATTTGGAATAACCTGAAATTTTTATGACAAGCAAATGCAAGTAATAAACGAATTGCTTCTAACCTTGCTACTGGTGCGTAAGTCTCGTCATAGTCTATCCCTTCTTCTTGCGTATATCCCTTGGTCACGAGTCTTGCTTTGTTTCTTACGACCTTACCTTTCTCGTCCATCTTGTTCCTGAAAACCCATTTAGCTCCAATAACAGACTTACCTTTCGGTTTAGGAGTCAATTCCCAGACATCATTGATATTGAATTGCCTAAGCTCTTCTTGCATAGCTTCAATCCAACTTTCATCAGATAAAGCTTCTTCTATGCTTTTGGGTTCTATTTCAGAGACAAGAGCCACAGCACTAGACTCTTCATGCCTTTTGGATCTTGTGTGAATTCCTTCATTGATGTCGCCAATAATAAGATCTTTGGGATGACTGGACTTATGCTTCCAGTTGCTGGTTAATTTGTCAGGTTGATTATCACTTCCTTCACTTGAATCTTCAACAGTCATTTGTTGCTGGTCCTTCAAAGTCTGAGCTGCTTCTTGCAGTTTAGACTTTGTAAAGTCTGCAGCAGGTTCAGATTCTTCAAGATGAGTCTGAATAGATTCATTTTGCATAGAATCTTGGAATTTGACATTCATTGATTCCTCCACAGATTGAGTCTTCTTGTTGTAGACTCTGTAGGCTTTGCTTGTGATTGAATATCCAAAGAAGATGCCTTCATCTAACTTTTCTTCAAACTTGCCAACTCGATCATTTGCATTTTTCAATATGAAGTATTTGCATCCAAACACATGAAAATATGAAACAATAGGCTTCTTTCCTTTGAATAACTCATAGGGGGTTTTTTTCTAGAATAGGCCTTAGAAAAACTCTATTAATAATATAACATGCTGTAGAAACTGCTTCAGCCCAAAAACGTGAAGAGATATTGCTTTCTATTAAAAGAGTTCTAGCCATTTTTGGAAGCGACCTATTCTTTCTTTCCACAACTCCGTTTTGCTCTGGAGTATATGGAGAGGAGAACAAGTGCTGAAAACCAGATTCATCACAATATTTTGTGAAATCTTGATTTTCAAATTCACATCCATGATCTGTTCTTATACTTGAAATAACATATCCCTTCTCATTTTGAACATTTTTAGCAAATTTTTTAAAGTACGAAAAAGTTTCAGACTTACTTGCCAGGAAATACACCCAAGTAATTCGTGAGTAGTCATCCACAATTACTAGGCAATATTTCTTACCTCCAATGCTCTGTGTTCTGGTTGGTCCAAAGAGATTCATATGCAGAAGCTACAGTACGCGGTTAGTGGAAACTTGATTTATTGGTTTAAAGGAATTTCTTACTTGTTTTCCCAATATGCATGGTGTACATAGATCAGACTTTTGGTAAGATAAATTAGGTAGACCACGAACAAGCTTCTTTGTTGAGATTTTGGCTATCTGCTTCATATTGATGTGCCCAAGCTTTCTGTGCCATAAGCTTGCTTCGTCTTGGATTAAGATTAGACATTGCGATTCATCTGGTTTCACATCTAAGAGGTAGATATTTTCATGTCTTCGACCCATGAATGATTAAGTAGAGTCTTTACTGGTTCCTGAACATATTCCCTCTTTTTGAAAGTAGATTTTAAAACCGGTATCACACAACTGACTGATACTTAGCAGATTGTAGTTGAGTCCTTCTACTAAAGAAACATTACTTATTGTGAGATTTACAATCTTTACAGTTCCAAATCCCACAATTTTTCCTTTGTTGTTTCCTCCAAATGAGACTTTTCCATCATTTACTCGAATAAGCTTTATGAAGCAATTTAAGTCTCCTGTCATGTGTCTTGAGCATCCACTATCTAGATATCATTTTACCTTTTTCTTGATAGTGACCTGCATTAAAAAAAGAAACTCAAACTTTCTTTGGTACCCATATTTTCTTGGGTCCATTGGTGTTAGTATGATATGTGGTTTTTGCCTAAACATTTTTAACAAGTTTCCAAACCATAGGACATTTTTTTTCAAAATGATCTGCACTTTTGCACTTTGAACATCTGAGAGCATTGCGACCTACTGGTTTTATAAAGGTTCTTTTCAAATGATTTTTGTAAGCATCTCTTGTGGGTCTTTGTTTGATTCTTTCCTTCACTTTAGGAAAATCAATTAAAGGAATGGTTTCATTGATTATTCCCAAACCAAATTTATTGAAATAAGGTCTTTGAACATAAAGTATTTTTTCCAATTTCTCAAATCCTATAAAAAATCTTTTGGAAATATTTGAGATATCATTTTTCAATAATGCATTTTCTTTTGAAATGTTATCTTTACTTTCTCTAAAGGAAGAAACATTCATGTCTAAACATTTCACCTTAACTTTCAAAACATTTTCCTGTTGTTTCAGTGTAGAGTTTTCTTTTTTGAGTTCGGAAATCCTTTTAAAAGAAGTCTTAAGACTAAAACACAATTCATCAATGTATTTTGAAACTTTAATAGGGATTTTGAAATTACTTACCTCAAATCGCTTTCTGAATCTGTATCTGTCTCGAAGTTCGAATCTGAATCCGATTGTGCCATTAGACATACATTGGCATAATCATCATCACTTTCTTCACACTCTGTATCACTCCAGGTTTCTGCTTTAAGAGCTTTTCGATATTTTTCAACTTTTCCTTTCTTCTTCCTCAGAAGAGGACAGTTGGGTCTGATATGTCCCATTTTTCTTACATTCAAAGCAGACTACATCTTTGTTTGATTCATCATCCTCAACAGACTTAGTCTGTTCCTTTTGAAAACTCTGTTTCTTTGGATTGAATCTTCTTCCTTTTCTATTGAGCTTTTTGAATCTTCTTATCATGAGAGCAAGCTCCTCATCGTCCATATCGTCTTCAGAATCCGTAACATCAGAATCATCATTGGATTTTAATGCAATAGATTTCTTACCTTTAGGATCTTCGTCTTCATTGATTCGCTCCACTTCATAAGACTGAAGAGTCCCAACCAACTCATCAACAAATAGTGGCATGATTCTTTGTGTCTCTTTTATTGAGGTCTTTATGTGATTCCAATCCTTGGAGAGTCCACACAGTAGCTTGTTTACCTTCATGGGATCCGAAATTGGTTGACCTTGATTTTTAAGACCATTCACGATTTCTGTAAAACGACTAAACATGTCAGTTATAGATTCTCCTTATTTCATTTTGAAGACTTTGTATTGACCGAAGAGAATGTTGATTCTAATCTCTTTCACTCGATCGGTTCCTTCATAGGTAATATGTAATCTATCCCAGACTTCTTTAGCTGTAACACAAGAAGATATTATGTTATATTCAGTAGGAGATAAAGCACAATATAAAGAATAAACGCCATCATCCATTTTCTACAACGTCCCATTCCAGAGGATCCTTTGATCTTAGAAACGCCATCATCTTGTTTTTCCATATGTTGTAATAATTTCCATCAAAGTAAGGTGGTCTGGTATTGTTTTGCCCTTCTACCAGCCTTGGAGCTAACATACTAACCATGGATCTTTAACTCTGAAGTAAAACATTTCAAACAAAGTGAGTACACGAGCTCTGATACCAATTGAGATAGTTAGTATAAGTACCTAGAGAGGGGTGAATAGGTGTATAATAATTTTTCGTGATATGCAAGCAGTATTAACCTAACAATAGAAAGGAAGTTCTCGATTAATTAACAAAACGAATTACGATCAAAGTAAAACAAAGAGTAGGGAAGAGAAAAGTATACACAAGGTTTATAGTAGTTCGGCTTATTCCAAGCCTACGTCCACTATTCCGCACTAACAGCCCACCGGCTGGATTTCACTATAAACAAAAGAGATGTTACAGCACAGTTCTCCCTTGATTCTACAGTGTAGATATTCTACCACACTTTCTCAAGGTTTCTCACGAATATAGACTCTCTTTTGCGTATAAGATTTCACTCAAATGAATTGACTAAAAACAATGAGCTTCAGACTTTGGAATTCTTCTATCGCGCACACACTCGAACAACTGGAATATCTTCCTTATATACTCCTTTATGCCATCATACCCGTTGGCACTTACCAAATGAATTCCTCCAATATACCCGTTGGACGGAATCAATTAGGAAGATCATTCGAGCTATTAAAGGAACATGTCGATAGCCCATTAATCATGTTCGCCCATACAATCAAGATCTCGGTTTCCATAAGTAGAACCTTCCAAGAATATTTCGCCAATCATCAGATCCTTAATCTTCGAATCAATCATGATCAAATAAAGGATTCCGTTATGTCATATCCAGCCAAGAGATCTTCTCTAGTCAATAAGGTCACATCCTTAATGAAACATCCAATTCTGGATAAGCCTTCTTCGATGGTCTAGAAACTGTCAATGAGAATAGACTTTGAGTCTTGAGTCTGGCAGTCCGGAGGTGTTCAGACTTTAAATAGTAGAGTTTGCAAATCTTCAAACTAGACTGAGGGAAACGTTTTGTCAGCTTCAAAATACTCCAGGAAGATTTCTCCAACAAAAAGGATAGTCCAATCTAGTTGAATTGTATCATCAAGTTTGGGATGACACAATTTTCCCCGATAAATCATTTGAATTAAGTTAAAGTCATCTTCATCAAGTTTGGAATGAGATAACTCACCCTTTTCAAATTAGTCAGCAACTATGAATATCGATGAAACATATAAAATGTGCTTATCATTGTAGCCAATAAAGAAAGATTCAATAATTCAAAACACACAATTAGAACGTAAGTAAATAGTAGTTAAAACTTGTCTATATAGTCTTTAACCTCAATTCCCCCACTATTTTGAATAATCAATCTTTAGGCATAACTTTGGTGAGAATATCGGTTATGTTATCATTCAATCTCACATCGATCAAGGTGATAACCCATTGTTCTCTAAGATAATTCAACAACGCATCTCGCAGTCTCACGTGTCTCTTTGAATTAAAGAGAGCATTCTTGATGACTTGGACAGCTGCTCGATTGTCACATAATAGGCTTAAAGAATTAATCTTTAGCTGAGTTAAAGGAATATCCATAATCAGATTATTTATCTACTTTGTCTCTTCACCAGCTGAGGCTAAAGCAAAAAGTTCCGATTCCATAGACGACAATGCAATACAAGTATGTTGTTTGGATTTCCAAGTAATAACAGCTCCACCCAAAGTGAATACATATCCACTAGTGGACTTACTATTTTCAATATCTGAACACCATGAGGTATCAAAATATCCATCCACAGTTGGAGGATAACCAGAATAATAAAGAGCATAATCGTTAGTATCTTTAAGATATCTCATTAGCCTATCGAGGGCATCTCAATGCTCTTTACTAGGATTACTAGTAAAACGACTCAGCATGCCAACTGTAAAGGCTATGTCAGGTCTAGTGCAACTCATAGCATACAAAAGACTACCAAGCAGTTTCGAGTACTTTAACTAATCAACGCTAGTTCCTTCATTAGGATTTAGTCTGTTATTATAATCACATGGTGTCTCACTCGGTTTACACTTAGCATATCTCCAAGTAGAAAGTAGCTGTTCGATATAATGAGTTTGGCTAAGGGAGATGACTTATCGTTTAAAGCTTACTTTCATACCAAGAATGATATTAGCAATACCAATATCTTTTATGTCAAATTCTTTAGCTAAAGTAGCTTTCACGTCACTCACTATAGAATGATCGGAACCAAGAATTAACATGTCATCAACATACAAGTAAATGATGACTATCTTATTTGACATAGAACGATGGTAAATGTATTTATCTGAATAACTAGATTGAAAGTCATAACTCTTTACCATTTCATCAAATTTAAGATGCCACATCTTAGGTGCTTGTTTAAGACCATAAAAAGATTTATTCAGTTTACAAATTTTGTCCTAAAGACCCTTCATAACATATCTTTCCAGTTGTTCCATGTAAATTTCCTCATTTAAATCCCCATTTAAGAAAGCTGTTTTTCATCCATTTGATGCGCTACAAAGTGTTAAATAGATGCCAAAGCAAAAAGAATTCTTATTGTTGATAGATGACACACAGGTGAATAGACATCAAAATAGTATATTCCACTTTACTGTTTATAACATTTAGCTACTAAACGCGCTTTATATCTAGCTATTGATTCAGCACTATTCAGTTTTTTCTTCAACACCCATTTACAGCATATAGCTTTAGCCCCTTTTGGCAAATTTACTAGCAACCAAGTGTGATTCTATAGCAGGGGGCTCATTTCATCATCTATGGCTTCTGCCCATAGTAAAAATTCCCTATATCTTATTGCTTCCTGATAGGATAATGAATCATCATCAAGATGATAAGCAACAAAGTCCTCACCAAAACTTTTGGGAATTCTCTCTCTTGTAGATACTCTAACTGGAATTGGTTCAATAGCCAACTATGTGGAATTAGTATTAGAAGGGCTTGCTTCAGATTCTACAGGAGATTCTGAAATCATATCTGTAGATCCAGAAACATTCAAGCCTTGATCTCTGAGAAACTTGTTTTCAAAGAACACTGTATCTCTAGATTCTATCATTGTATTAGTAGATTGATCTAAAAATCTATTTGCAACACTATCTTCTGCACTACCTAGATATACACAAGTAATGGTTCTAGATCCCACATTAGGTTTATTAGGATCTGGTATACTTACATAAGCAATACAACCTCATGTCTTAAGAGTATCCTATCTACAAGGGTGTTTATGCCATATCTCATAAGGTGTCATAGACAATTTAGAATGCAGCAACCTGTTCAAGATGTGATTAGCAGTTAGAACAGCTTCTCCCCAATAGGAGGAAAGCATGCCAGCTGTAAGTAACATAGAGTTTAACATTTCAGTTAACGTTCTATTCTTACGCTCGGCAACACCATTTGATTGGAGTGAATAAGGAGCAGTAGTTTCAAGTATTATACTTTCTAAAACACAAAATTCCTTGAACCTTGACATAGTATATTCTCCTCCTTTATCACTCCTAAACTTCTTAATTTTCAAGTTGAGTTGATTTTCTACTCTAGACTTGAAAATATTAAATTTTTCAAAAGTCTCATCTTTCGATTTCAACAAATAGACATGACAATATCTAGAAAAATCGTCTATGAATGTTAGTAGATACTTCCGACCACCTCTAGTAACGTAATTCATAAAGTCACAAATGTCATAATGTATTAACTCAAGAAGTCGTGTGCTTTTAGAAACCAACTTAAAGGGTTTTCTAGTGATTTTAGCTTGTGCACACACTTCACATTTATCAAATCGAATAGAAGTATCTAATGGAATGTTGTGAGTTTTAGCTAGATGTTGCATTTTCCTGTAATTCACACGTCCAAGTCTATTGTGTAGCAACTTTGGATCAATCAAAGTAGAATTCACATGATTTATGCTATCAGTATTTAAACTCAACCTATACATACCATTAACCATGAATGCACAATAGGAATAATATGAGTTAACAGATAAAGTTACTCTACCATTCATAGTTGAAAAAGATATACCGGCTTTATCAAGTAAACTCATAGATATCAAATTCTTCTTAAGTAAAGGTACTACTCTAACATGTTTCAGAGTTAGTAATTTACCTGAAAAAAGCACCAAATTTACAGTTCCAGCATGAGTCACCTTTGCCTCACCACCATTGCAATTTTCCACAGTGTCTTTCACTTTTGTGACCTTAGTGAGTAAGTTCTTGTCATTTTTAGCATGACAAGTAGTGCCACTGTCCAACAAAAAAGACGTTGGCCTTTCCATTCTTCATCATTCAAATGAAGGCTCGAGGCTCAGATCCTCTAATTAGCATATTGGCATCATTATGTGGTGTGTCATTATTTAGCTTCCTCGGCAACTTACACTTTGCTGCCCAGTGACACCACTTTCCAAAGTTATGGCACTTGCCATTCTTCTTCTTTTTTAAGATAGTTTTTTTTGCCCTCTAACTGTAAAGAAGATTCACCTTTTGGTGACTTTGACTTTTTCTAAGGTTTATTGGAGTGTGAAACTAAGTTGGCAATTAACTTTTGTTGTCTCACTTGTTCCAAACTCTTCCTAGTTATTCTGATCCTCAATATGAATATACATCTTTAATTCATCCAGTCCCATCTGTACCTTCAGTCTGTACATTTCAGTCTTGAAAGAACTCCATTCAGTTGGTAGTTTGCTCAGCACAAGACCGACAAAGAGATTATCGGATATATCAGAGTTATCATCTTTTAGCTTGTTTCTCATGTTCTCAAATTCAACTAACTGAGAGGTGATGCTTGAATTCATAGTGAATTTAAAGTCAAAGAATTTATCCGCTATGAAAGTTTTAGATAGCCCCTCTTGTTTTTGGAACTGAGCGTTTAAGCGATCCCATATCTCTTTCACCGTCTTATACATACTATAAGTCATCACCAGATTAGGATTTAGAGAGTTCAACAAGTAACCTCTACAAAAATCATCATTTTTGTTCCATTGATATTCATCCATATCTTCAGTGGTAGATGCAAAATCACTCAATACAGTGTAGAATATGTCACATTCTTTCATGCCAAATTGAACATGTAATTTCCAGCCATGAAATTCAGTAACATCAAAAGATTGCAATTTTATAATATCATAGGAACTACGCTTTGTCATTTTAATCAAAGGAAAGTATTAGAAATAGTGTACCTTGAAGTCCTCAGAGCAACAAAGTCGAATAACTCCCCTAACCTTGATCAAACCGCTATGTAGAGATGGAATTTGCCAAAACAAACCTCAAAAACATATCTAGAGTGCCCAAAAACCTTTAGATGGACTGCTCTTGTTGTTGAAACTCGCCAGAAATCTCCACTGCCGAAATTCGCTAAAATTTCGTCCCCAAAATTCGCAAGAAATTCATATGGAAACTTTCGGGTGCCATAACTTCTCTGTCCGACCTCCAATTGACGCAAGTGACCACTCAAAATGTTCGTATTGACGAGTAGAACAAAACCCAAGTAGTTTCACCCTCTAAAATTGACTATAATTTTTGGATTCTTGAATCAAAAATTTCGGTCACCCGAATCTTCAAACTTAGATCCCAACCAATATCACCGTCGAAATCGAAAGTAAATTACACCCGTGAGTTCGTCTTAACAAAATCTTCAAGAAGACACCTTACTCACTCAAATCCAACACACGAACATAATACTTTAAGATTGTTGGAGGTTATGGGTTTGAAAGAGAATAAGCAATTGCTTGAAGTATTATACTAAGAGACGTCAAGTTTAGAACACTCAATAGTGTTACCTCCAACGTAGGGAAACCTTAAAGTTTTTATATGCATGTTATTAGGCTTCGACCCATATAGACCCAAATAACCATGCTTTCACCTATTGGGTTTGTATGTGAACATATTATTTTGGACTATATTAATAATATATCCAACAAGAATTGTTTATCTACAGTTTGAGTGGATCGACACCTTAATGTGGAACCGTTCGGAGATGACTTACTTTGGACTGGTCTTTAAATAGTCTTATTGGGTTCAGTTCCTTCCTTCAGTATGCCCAAGAATTGCAGACATATCATGTTGTCCCCGCGATGGGAAGGACTTCTAAAACTTTGTAAAACTAGATTTGAGGTACACCTCCTTGGAGGGAACCATTCGACCGTCTCTTTTTACACTTCCTCCAACTGATGTCCCCATTCTTTTTCATTTTCGGTGTTCATTCCAAACGTAACATGAAAATGAGTCTAAGAGCTACATCGTTAATTTCCTTTTTTACCCAATAGTGTGCACAAAATCGGGTTCTAAGCGAAATCAACCTCGCAGAAATAAAAAGGGAGCGCAATGAATATCTATTCTCTTGAAAGGAGCTTGTACTGTAGAAAGGGAAAGAGATGCTGATGTTTTTTCTTTCTTTATGGACTTCCGTTCATCAACAGTCAAGAATCATTGATGGCCACCGCTGGCTCGACTACGTCCTTTAAGAAATTCGCATTTGCAAGTCAACTTAAGATTGTCGCACGTAAGGATGAGATACGAATGATACAATGTGATAAGAGTCAGACCTAAGTCCTTCCCCCCCCCCAAACGTCATTTATCGTCTGGCTGCTGAGTGTACATTAGCTGCTGTTTTTTCTGGTTGACAGAAATCAAATTTACGTCAGCATGTGAAGGCTGTTCATCTTGAGGTGAGGCCATTTGTATGCGGCCATAAGAATTGTGGCAAGAAGTTTGCGTATAAGCACATGAGAGACCATCGTGAGAAAACTGGTTGTAATGTTTACGCTCTAGTAAGTCCTATTCTCTTATTCTCTCAAATATTGAAATTCAATTTTACTGCTCTTTTGAAATCCAGCTTTTCACTAATGAGATTTGGATAATCCTCATACCTGTCAATTTGCCTCCTTTGCTTTAGGGTGATTTTGAGGAGTTAGATGAGCAATTTCGATCCAGGCACAGAGGCGGGAGAAAGAGGAAATGTCCGACAGTCGATTCCCTACAGTGAAAACAGAGTTGCTCTACCCAAAGATCTAGATTTCCTATCAGATTAGTGGCTGGAGTCTCTTGGCGGCGCTTGGTAGCAGCTGAGGATATTGTATAGGAGCTGTGGTTTTTTGCCTCGTAGGGCCGAGCAAAGGCGACAAATTCACTCATCATCCTCCTGTCACTTGTTTGTAATTAATAGTTGATAGAGTTTGCTATTGTTTTGTCTACGAAGATAGAGAGCTTGCTAATCCTTAGCAAAAGATGCTTGTGATGAGCTATTGTCAGCTGTATATCATGCAATATATAGTAAATTCAATTGAGAATTCATTGGTGTGATACTGATCTGTCACTGTTCACTTCATCCATTTTTATCGTTGAAGAGTTGAAAAGTCCTGGTCGATGTTTTCCTTCCCAAGATTGTTGAAGGCTTGGAAGTCCGATTTCTACTATCTCCTTCGGTAATACTCAAAGAAAATTAATAATTGTCTGTAATATTCATCCATCTCTGTAAGTACATAAGCTTTCTTACTTTTCATTTAAAATGTCAGGTCAAATCCTAAGAAAGATAATTTTCTTTTTCCTCAAGAGATAAAAATAACTTCACCAAACGTCCTGAACAAATCACGTAACAAATCAAAATCAACCGTCGTCATCATTTCCATGTAAAACTATTCTTTGTGGCGGATGACATGGCTGATGGTGCTCAAGTGGTGCACTGACGTGGTGCTTTTATTAATTATTAAAATTTTAAAAATTAACAAATTAAGAACTGAATGATGTTGGCCAAAATATATTGAAAAGGAAACCAGAGTTTTTAAGGGACGAAAAAACTGAAAAATAAAATAAAATACTAAGACACGTTGAATTAGAGAATCGTCTTCTTCAGATCATTGCCTAGGATCGTCCCTTGAAAGAGTCAGAGATGGGTTACTGCCGCAAGCCTCATGCGTGAGCCCAACGATGGTTACTGGACACCCCATATCGGTTCCCATGGCTGCGGCCGTGGATGCCCGCGAGCTCTTCATGCAGAGCTTGAATGCACGTGAGCTTTGTCCCAGAGGGCTTTGCAGCCTCCACGAGATCGTCCATGACGATTGAGAGCGGTTTCAGCGAAGTTATTCAACTGCATTCCTGAGCGTGGCTGATGGTGTTTTGTATTTTGTTTCACAAAAATCAAACTCGTCAGGAAACTCAATCGTCTTAGTAGCCAGAAAACAAGAGGAAATTGCAAAGTAGCTTATCACAAACAATGCCCTGTAAAAGTAGCACAAAAGGAAAATGCACCAGAAAGTAGCCGCGATTGTGTGTCAAAGGGAGATGAGTGGTTTTGTTGTCCAAGAAAATTACACAACCAACCTTCTATTCGTGAGATGCTATAACTCGAAATATGGATTTGGATGGCAGGATTTGTCTAAACGAAACTAGTCTAGGGGCAAAGTAGAAGGAGGTGCTCGATCGTCTCAACTTCATGGTGATAGGATGGGTACCCTAGGTCAGGTAATTTCACCTAAGCAAGTTATCTTTAGTCAGCAAGACATTTTGGCAAATGCTCCACAGGACGATTCTTAATTGCCAAATTTGGTTCCATGACTTGTGGGGTAGCTGGAATGATGATGACGCTAGTGATGTTGATTGATTTTTCCTTTGTCCTCACATCCAGTTATATGCACTCTTCACTGTAAAAATCCCTAATTTTGTAACAGTCCATACCAAATTGTTCCGTAGAGTTTGAGTATTTAAGGACACTGATAGGATATCATTCACAATCTGCTCATCAAATAATTAGTGAAGAGTCTGCTTATCCCATCTATTTTTCTCATGTAAAATCAATTCAGTAACACTAAGTGTAAGGTATTAAAAAGCTTACTTTCAATGGACACTGACATCCACAAACCACAACCGTGAGTGTGGACACTGGGATTGGAGGATTGGACATCGCGATTGGACTCCTCTACATGACCAATTCGTGAATTCTTTGATCCAACGTGGCGGATTTGTTTCAAGGTCGATACGAACTCAAAAGACTTAAGTTTTAGGCACTAAAGGCACTAAAACAATCATCTTCGTGTGTACTTTCCAACAATATACTGCTCGCAGGCTGATTCTAAAACATATTGCGCTCATTCAACAATACATTGCGCAACTTCCTACCTACTGCTAATGCATATTGACTTGATTTTGCAGCAATATTAGTGATTTACTTTGGGGTAATCACAATACAAGTATTATAATTTTCGTACAACGCTCACTTAAGTGTCATAACATTTTTCAACCACTTGAGTTTCATAACTTTATTAAAAAAAAAAAATGGTCGGTTTTAGTACCATATCTCTCAATTGATCACTTGAATGTCATAAATTTTTCTAGAACGTTCAACTAAGCACCAGAAATCTAACGTAGCATGATACTTTGTAAGAAATATCTTCAAAAAGTTATGACACTCAAGTGATGACTTGAAAAAGTATATGACACTAATGATAAAAAAAAACAAAAAACTATGGCACTTAAGTGAATCTGATGTGGCATGACACTTATATGGATTGTTTTTGAAATATTTTAGCACTTAAGTAATCGATTAAAAAGTTATATGACATTTAGATGATCAAAAAATAACTTATAGCACTCAAGTGCTACTAACATCGGAATTTTTTTGGTCCACAAAATCATATATGCACATATAGGATAAATAAATCTGAAATAAATATATATATATATATATATATATATATATATATATATAATATTAGAAAGAATAAGAAAAGAGAGGAAGAAAAAGATCATTTTTGAAGCCCATTTGACCATTGAGTTTAAATTTGGCCCGATAGCTTGATCCAAACCCATCAATTCAAGCCCAAACCCATTTGCTCATATGAATGTGACCCATAAGACTTCAAATCAACGTGTGGGCTCGCTTGACCCATAAACTTTCCCTCCTCGATTTCCAAATCGGAGCCCATTTCGGATTTCCCTCAGGAATCGATTTCCAGAGACTTCTTTCTCATTTCTAGCTCATCACCGCCCAAGGCGACGCCGCCATCGCCGGACGGCCGCCTCCCGGGAAGCCCCCTGTCCAATTCTGTTTTGTGGCTGTGAAGATTGAAGTGGCCGGAACTCGCTTGAAGCTCTTCTACCGGTCTTCATTTTAACCAACGACGACGATCATGAGAGCTCCCTGAGCTGATCGGACTGCCGACAGCGACTTAGCTTGGCTCCATTGATGAGGTAATCTCCGATTCTCCATAATGCTGTGATTCCGGCGAAGGTGAAGCGAATGTAAAGCTCGTTTTGCTTCGATTAGGATCGGTCATGTTAGAGTCATGTATTTGATTCTGAACTTCGCATGTTAATTTCGTTTGCGTAAGGTCACAAATACGAGTTTGAAATCGCAAAAATCTGCTCCTCAATCGGTTGACTGCAATCTGTTCGACGAAATGTTTATTAGGTTTCAATGCAGATTAGTTTCGTCCTTTTCGGAATCTGAAAGTATGCTGACATAGATTAAGTGATATTAATTGATTTTCAAGTCACTTAAGCATGACTTCTGATGTTTTCATAATGGCCGAATACATTTCTTAACCATTATAATTCTTCGTTTTGTGCTACGTTGATGGTGATTCCCATGGTAGTGGGCGATGAGTATATGATCTGGAGTTATTGTTCTCGACCTTCAGTTCTGGTGACATTCTTGACCGAGGCTTCTGCCGCGTAAGTCTCTCACGCTTGGTTTCCTTGCGAGTCCATGTACAAGTCATGGTGGATTATAACGGTTAAAGGCGGAGGCTGGAGATTGTGACCAATCTCGTTGTTTGTGTAAGAATACAAACGGTCGATGGCTAAGTTTGTCTATGTGCAGCCTGGAATCTGGGTGTCTTGATCCCAAATCGTAGCTTTGAAACTCATGTAGGGTTTTGAGTATAATCTGGTGGTTCTTGATCTGTAAGAGGAAAAGGTCAAGAAGGACAAATATCTGTCAATGAAAGAAAACAAGAATAATGTACCTCGTGCCAGAACTTATTGTTACCTTGTGCTTCCAAATCGTCGTCAACCTCCAAGTCCATTGTGAAAATCTACCTCTGCAATCTCTGCGACGAAACCTCACGGTCGCTCTCTATACATATTCATGCTCGTATTTAATAATGTGCGCAACAATCGCGAAGTAAGCAGCTTACCGGGCCGGGCCTAATTTGGGCCCAAACTGATCATAGCTTTGAACCCAGTCAAGTTAGGCCCAGAACAACACCGATCCAGGCGTCTCTTCCAGTTGGTGGCTTTAGTACAGCGAGCACTGCGGGATCTGCAGGTCCAGGAAGTCCCTCGTCACTTCTCACATCCAGTCGCGCCACGAGGTGAGTTCTCTTCCCTTCATTGCCTTCCAATGGTTCCCATGCAGCTCGGTTCGTTTTGCGTTTGTGGAATATGCTCGCGTTTGAATGTACGCCGCGATGGGAATATGGGAACCGAAGCGAAGTGGTTTTCGTGTTGCTTTGGTCTTCATCAGGATGAGGTGGAAGCGGCAATGGCTGAAGGGATCGAGGGGAAGGAGGGAGCGAAGGCTAATAATATCAGCGAAGAATGGGGCGCCACTTTTAAGAAACCCGCGTACTTGAGGTAGCATATGCAGGGCCATTCGCTCGAGGTATGTTGAGTTCTCCGTTTTGTTATTGATGCTGCAACATGAAAGCTAGTTCTTTGAAAATTTTAGTCACTTCTCGATTATATAACACCTGTCATGGAGGTGGTCGACTGTGAGGTACAGTTTGTAAAGTGGACAGGTTCTGATCACGGTCGCACTGGTCTTGTTGAGCAGATGGTTTTGATGCGCAATGCTTGGTTGTGGTCTTTGCCATCAAAATTTTCACATTTGTAACTTCTAATGAGGCGTCAGAAACAGCAATTCGGATATTATCGTTGGGGATGTACATGATTTTCTGGGCCGTTGAATGGTGATTACCAATTTACCTATAAATATAGTGCTGTAATCTTGTGGAACATCATAAAATGGAAGCACCATTGAAAAAGCATCAATCTTTTAGTGTGTTCTAGTCTCACAGGTAGATATTTTATGATAAAAAAAGTTTTGATTTTGGTTGAAGAATGAAGCTGTTTTGTTCTTTTCCATTTGTCTACTGTGAGTTTGCCTACACTGAAATCGAGAACTTGCAGGATAAAGTTTGTTGGCTCATCTGATTATGATATGATAATGGTGTGAAGCATTGGATCCCACCAAAAAAAACTCTAAAATGCAAGAGGCTGCAATCTTGTATCTTGATTGGACTAGTATCAGGTTGGGGGACCACCTGAGAAGATCCATCAAGTCAGCCTCGGTCACGCATGTTCTATCTTGAGGTTTGAAGCATCATTCATTTTTTTTCCCTATCGATGTCTAGAAATTTGGTATGCTTTCTATCTATGGGTCAATAGAGGATTGCTCTCCTAGCTATAGGAGAAAAGACCATTTGGCTTGTCACTTTCTTCATTGTAAAGGCAAGATTTTCAGCTGTCCTGTTGATGGTTGCGATAAGTCATTTGCATATCAAGGGAACATGAAGAGGCACTTGAATGAAATTCACAATGATGAGGAACCATCGACATCTGGTGAATGTAAGAGTCTGAAGCAGCATGTTTGTCTAGAGGTTGGGTGTGGAAAGGTTTTCAAGTTTGCATTAAAGTTGCAAAGCATGAGGATTCTCATGGTGAGTCACTTAATTATGAAGGTGTCTTGGTGAAGCCAAATGATATCTATAAACTGTTTAACATGCTATTCGATAATAACGTCATTTCAATTGCTGCAGTCAAACTAGAGACTGTGGAGGCTTTCTGTTGTGAGTGCATGAAATACTTCAGCAATGTTGATTATCTAAAGGAGCACATGCGGTCGGCTCACCAATTAGTCAATTGCGACATATGTGGGACTAAGCAGTTGAGGAAGAATATCCAACGGCATCTCCGCACGCATGAGAAGAAAAATTCGGCTGATTCAGAAGCATTCAGATGTGATTTTGAGGGTTGTCAACGCATTTTTTCAACAGTAAGATGCAGTCACCTACTAAGTAGATTCTGGCTGGTTATGGATCATAATCTTTTGGAACTTTGAAGCGTAAGCTCATTTATTGTGTGCCTGCTGAGTGTAAATTAGCTGATTATTTTCTTATTGACAGAAATCAGATTTACGTCAGCATGTGATGGCTGTTCATCTTGAGGTGAGGCCATTTGTATGCGGCCATAAGGATTGTGGCAAGAAGTTTGCGTATAAGCACGTGAGAGACCCTCACGAGAAAACTGGTTGCCATGTTTACACTCCAGTGAGCCCCATTCTCTCGTTCTCTCAAATGTTGAAGTTCAATTTTACTGCTGTTGAATTCCAGCTTTTTACTACATGAGAGTTGGATGGTTCTCATTCCTAGCAATTTGGCTCCTTGGGTTCAAGGTGATTTTGAGGAGTTAGATGAGCAATTTTGATCTAGGCCCAGAGGCGGAAGAAAGAGGAAATGTCCGACTATCGAGTTCCTACTGCGAAAAAGAGTCACTCTACCCAACGAGCTAGATTACTTTTTCGATTAGTGGCTAGAGTCTCTCGGCAACGCTCAGCAGCAGCTAAGGGTTATGTACAGGAGTTGTGGTTTTTGGCTTTATAGGCTGAGCAAAGGTGACAAATCGACTCATCATCCTCCTGTCACCTGTTTGTAGTTAGTAGATAGAGGTTGCTATTGTTTTGTGTATGGAGATAAAAGAGCGAGTTAATAATCCTTAGCAAAAGATGCTTGTGATGGGCTATTATTAGCTGTAAATCATGCAATATAATAGTAAAATTCAACTAAACCATTGGTCTCATACTAATATGTTGCTGTTCACTTGATCAATTTCTATTGTTGAATAGTTAAAAAGTCCCGGTCGATATTTTCCTTCCCGAGATTGTTGGGGCGTGCATGGAAACGCTCCAAAAAAACGTTTCTGGAACACTTCTGTACGGATTTTGTTCCCGGGAACAAAAAAAGAACATAAACGCGTTTGGTTGCGTTTCTGTTCTTTTTTTGTTTTTTTGTTCCCGGAACAAAATTGGAGCAAAAAAAAGAAACACAAAAAAGTTGTTTCTAGAGAAAAGAAACACTTCTTCAGAAATGCTTCTCTTCTTCTCTCTCTTCTCTTTTCTTCTTCTTTTTTTCTTCTTTTTTTCTTCTTTTTTCTTTGGCCAGTCGCCGGCCTCGGCCATGGCCGGTAACCGGCCGTCGAGGGCCGGCGACACCCTTGAGGGTCGGCGACCTCGCCGGATCTGGGCGAGCCCAAGCTCGCCCAGAGCGTCGCCGGAGAGCGTCGCCGGCGAGGGCGAGGTCGAGCTCGCCCAGCCAAGGCGAGGCCGAGCCTCGCCCAACCACGGCAAGGCTCGGCCTCGGAGGGCCGCAAGCCTCACCGTGGCCGGGCGAGGCGCCGGCCGAAAAAATAAAAAATAAAAAAGAAAGGAAAAATGAAAAATAAAATAAAAATATTTAAAAAATTAAAAGAAACAAAAAAATAATAAAATTTACCAAACGTGTTTCTATTCATTTTTTATTCCCGGAACAAACGTTACCAAACGCGTTCTTTTATTCAAAAATTGTTCCCGGAACAGAAACACTTTTTTTGTTTCGTTCCTGTAACAAAAAAAGAACGTAAACGTTACCATTCGCACCTTGAAGGCTTGGAAGTCGGATTTGTACTCTCCTGTCTGGTAACTTTTAAAAGAAAAGTAATAGTTGTTCATAAACATAATTTCTGTTAAAGCACCTAAAATTTCTTACTTCTAATTTAAATGTCAGGCTAAATCCCAAGAAAGATAATGTACACATTTTAAGGGGATAAAACTGACCTCACCAAATGTCCCGAAAATATGATGGAGTTACTGGAGGGACAAAAGTGACCGTCATTATCTTTTTCCATAGCGGATGATGTTGGCGCTTTAATTTGTTCTTAAAATTATTAAAAAATTAAAAATTAAAAACTAAAATGTTTTTGGCCAAAATATGTTGGAAAGTAAACCAGAGTTTTAAGGAATGAAAAAATTGATTAGTGTCAATGAAAATATTGAAAATGGTTGAATTATAGAATCATCTTCCTCATATCATTGTCTAAGATCGTCTCTTGAAGAGTCCGTGAGCGTCACCCAAATCCCAATTATGAGCCCAGCGATGATTACTGCCCGAAATCTGGTCCAGATCGAGGTTGGACGACCTTAACCAGTGGACCAGATTGGGTCCTATGGCTGCAGCCATGGATGCCCACGAGCTGTTCGGGCAGAGCTTCAATGGATGTGAGCTCTATCCCAGAGGGCTGCGCAGCCACCCTGAGCTTCAGGCTCGTGCCACAGGAGTTCTCACGGCCACGAGCAATACCTCGACTGAGAGAGTGTGTGTGCGCAACGAGGGGGATGGGCTTGTCGGTGATGATTAAAAGCGGCTTCAGCAAGTTTTCAACTACGCTCATGAGCATTGCGATGGTGTCCAAAAAATTTTCCCTCTTTGTAGCCCAGAAAACGAGAAAATTGCAACGTGATTATCACAAACAATGCCCTGTAAAGTAGCACACAAGGAAAATGGCGTCGGAGCCTGTAATATTCTTTGAAATTCAAGATGCATTTGTTTTAAGATAAATTCAAGATGTGAAATGTATTTTTTTGAAAAAATTATTGGTTATATCAATTAGAAAAGTTAATCAATAGAAAATGTTTTTATGATCGATAGCAAGCTATGCCTAACTATTTTCGTTTGTGATGGAAATATTTTTTTTTTTTTGTAAGCAACACAAAAGATTATTTCTCGAAAAAATGTATTCTAAATTTTGTGTTTTTTATGGAACAAATGCAACTTTGAAATCATTCATTTGCTTTCCGAGCTTGCGACTACCCCTCCAAGAGGATACTTGCTACATCGAGACAAGGGAAGGGCGGGTGTTTTCTTGTTTCTTGATGATGATGAGTCATTTATAATTAGAAACAAGTGTTTAACCTTACGTCTAGCCCAAATATAACAATTTTCCTTTCAATACTAAATTTCTAATACCATTCCTGAAATTTGAAATAATGGTGTATATTGATGATTCTACAACAATATTAGTGAATTATAATTGTCAATGTTCTAGTTATATATTTACCACTTAAACTAAATCTCATCACGGTAAATGGTTGTCTAATATTGAGTTTGCAGTTTGTAAAATTGTTATTTAATTGATGACTTAACAATTATGCACCCACTTGTAAAATATAAAAGTTAGCGTCAATCAACTACTAGATTTTTGGACAATAAAATTATTATTTCATTTGCAACATATACTTATGCGTCCATTTGTAAAATAAAAAAAAAAAGAAAGTGGAAATATAATATTGAGTCTATCAATGGTAAAATTGTCATTTCATCGCTAATTACAAATGAGCTAATCAATAAATTATTGATAGCATTTTACTTACCATAAGTATTTTGAATTTATTATCAACATTACATAATTACAGTCCACGGAAAAATTTCTGTTTTATTCGTTAACAGAATTTTATAAATCACCGGATTGAGGAGCTATGCTAAAAGGAAAGTTTTGCATTCCTAGTCAAGTCAATTGAAAACAACTAGTCGTTATGCTCGATTGTAGTTAGTAAGTTCAATGTTTTTCCTCTCCATAATTTTCTAAGAAGGTGTGTACCCGCCGCCGTGTACGGGCCGCCAAACTGGACCAAAGGCCTTCCCAGCTTTTCCTAAGAAGGTGCATGGAAATTTTTGGTTTGAAAATTCCAATTCCAAAAGGTTTTCAAATTCCTGCTCAGTTCACGAGCTTGAAGTTCGACCTAGTTGACTGCATTTTATAAATTGCTGAATCAGAGAGCTCACTTAAACGACAATTTAGCATTCTCTAGCTATCGCGTGAAGTTTGGTCATTATGTTTTATTGGAGTAAGTTCAATTGTTTTTCATTTTCATAATTGCCTACTGTCGGAAAGTCCGTCAATTAGAAACATTCTTTACATTTGGATAAAATAAAAATTCTTTACGCATGTGCTTGTTCTATTCGGGAACAAAATTTTATAAATCACCAAATTGGGGACCTCACTTAAACGATAATTTTGCATTCTCTAGTCAAGTCAACTGAAAGCTATTGCACGTAGTTGGTCGTCATGCTTTATTGGAATAAGTTCAATTGTTTTTCCTCTCTGTTATTGTCTATTGTCGGAAAGTCCTTCAATCAAAAAAGTTCTTCAACTTTAAACAAAATAAAGATTCTTCACACATGTCCCCACCAAATTGGACCAAAGGTGTTATCTTCCTAGCTCTTACTCTTAGAGGGTGCACGGAAATTTTGGGTTTGAAAATTTCAATCCCGAAAGGTTTTCGAATTCCAGCCCATTTCATGGGCTTAAGGTTGGACCTGGTTTGATTGGTTCACTACATCGTTGGTTTGACTAGTGATTACTATCGCTTTCAAGTCAACTGTCATGTTGTATGAAAAATATGGTCCGCTAATTTCGATTGGTTGCAATAACATTTTGTAAGTTTTCTAAAAATATAAAATCCCAGCGTTAATATGATGCTCTTTGTCTGTCATGGACTAGTTCGATGTGGCAGCACAGCAAAGAAAATGCAAGTTATAAGCAATCTAGCCAATTACGAGTAGCAGCCGAAGTGATATCAAAAAATGAAACCGAGCATGTTACAAATTTATTGGTCTCAAAAGATTTTTCTAATTATGTTTTTGAAACTGAGTTGTTGAGGTTGGTTAATTCTTGGAATGATAAAAATATATAAGCAGCAAAGAAGGCTTTAATGACGGTAAGAACAAAGAGAACGTAAGTAGTAGTAGCTGGACCAAGGGTTGCCAAAGTACTCACGCCCGATTCTCTCCATTTCATGTGCCAATTGTTCCAGTGGTATATGGCCACTCGCCTAAATTACTCGGTCATGTAGCAAGAGCCAATATGGAACCTGACATCCTTAGTAATTTTATGGCGCAGTGTCGCAATTTTTCTCAGTAATTTTCGAAGTGAAATAAGTCAAAAGAAACTAGTTTTATTTTAGGAAAGATAAGAAAGTAAAATGTAGAAGACAAAGGTGGAAAAGTGAAAGATGCGAGAAAGGGTGGAGGATATCGTGGCTGCAGCCACCACCAGCGATGATTGGTGATGGTTAGAAAATTTGAAGAACTTATCACAGGCTGACTTTCGGAGAAGTGGTCGTGGTGGACTCCAACTATCCACCGAAGTGGTAATGGCTTGCCTTCTTGAGGACGCAATCGCACAAATATTAAGAAATAGAAGATTAAAAATATATTTAACCCAATTCAAAGAAAAAATTAACTAGATTGAAGTACACGACACTCAAGATTGAAACGATTTTGTGCTTTCCTATCATTTTCTCACATGCTTCTTTGAAATCAGGTTTTAATTGCTTCTTCACGTGCAAACTAATCAAGCTACTTCAAATTGCCTAAATTATTTACAAATTCAAATGCGAGATTGAGTCAAGTCCAAGCCTCATCAATTCAAATTTTATGAAATTCGAATTTGAGCTCAAGCTTGAATCAAGATCCCACAAAAAACTCATTTATAATAACCCAAGTCAAATCCCACCGAGTCATTTCAAGTTTTTTTTTTTTTTAAATTCATGAGTCAAACTCGATCCAAAAAGTTGAGCTTCTACACGATTGAGTCAAGTATATATATATATATATATATATATATATATGCCTAACACCATTTAGAAATTAGTTTTGGTTACCACTAGACATTCATTCAAAGAAAATCTTGCGTATTGTGTGACTTTGTGCAAGATGACATTATTTAGTGTGGCAAGGCAAAGAAAATTTGGACATGAAATATTACTTTACATGTACTATGGAAGTCAACCTTAGCGGATACGTTCCCAATGTAAACACACAATACGATTATGATATAATTAAATTGAGTATGCTAATAAGAATCATTTGCCCACTAGTCAAGATTACTAAAATAGTTGGAACACTTAAGTAGACACAAGCACACATTAACAAAAGAACAATCATCAATCGATAGAAAAAATTTTCGTTTTCCATTAATTATCAAGCTTAAACAAGTGAACAAAAAGTACTTTCCTTTATTAGAGAACTTCTGAAATATATATATAAAGAAAGTAAAATGTAGAAGACAAAAATGAGATCCCGAGACACACAAGAAAGGGTGGAGGACTTGGTGGCGACAGCCCCCACCAGCGATGATCGATGATGGTTGGAAAATGTGAAGTACTACTCATCACAAGATTGTTTGAGCTACCAAGTTTTATCGGAGCCAACCTACCAACTTTTTTTTTTCATTATTTCACATTGTTTTAATAACTTATGATCATTAATTTGGGAGCTCAACAATCAAGTCAATTGCACTTTTTGAAAATTTGTCCAAATGGTTTAATCAAGTCCTTAGGTTGATTAAACTTTTTGGAAATTTTAGAACTCAATTGAATTTTTGTAATAAGTTTTAGAACTCAATTACACTTTTTGAAAATTTTAGGACTAGAATGCACTTATGTAATAAGTTTTGGGACTTAATGGCATTTTTATAACAAGTTTTATGACTTTCAGTGTTCTTGTCCCAATATAAAAATAAAGTGTTAATCTACTATCGTATTAGTGGATGATAAAACTGTTACTTCATTGGTAACATTTACTTGCGCGTTCATTTGTAAATTCTAAAAACAAGTGGTAATATATTGTTGAGTTTGTTAATGATATAATCGTTATTTTATTGCTATTTTCAAATTGCTAACCGAATTAAGTAGCCATTGATCACTTTTTTATGTATCATCATCAGTAGTTCGAATATATTGTCAATGTTACATAATCACCTTCCGCGGAAAAAATTCCATTTTATTCATCAACGGAATTTTAGAACATTGAATGGAAGAGCTCCACTGAAATTACAATGTTGCATTCTCTAATCAAAAGTGAATTGAAAGCTAATGCGTGTACTTTGGTTTTTATGCTTTATTGGAGTAAGTTCAATTTTCTTTCCTTTTCATAATTGTCTATTGTTGGAATGTCCTTCAATCAAAAACATCCTTTCAAAAACATTCTTCCCGTTCAGATAAAGTAAAGATTCTTCACGCGTTTGCCCGCCAAACTGGACCAAAGGTGTAATCTTTCTAGCTCTAAGAAGATTCCTGCTCAGTTCATGGGCTTGAAGTAGGACCTGGTTGGACTTGGTTGATTGGTCTACTGGCAGAAGTCCAGCTCAAGTGCCATAACTTGGCACGGGGGGACACTTAAGTGCCATAACTTTAAAATGGACACTTGAGTGCCAGGTTTTGAGTTAAATGGGACACTTAAGTCACTCCGGCGAAGATGATGTGGTGACTTTCCATGAGCTTTCGGTCCAAAGCGGCGTCGTTTTGCGAGGCGACGTGGTGGAGAAAATCAAAACGACGTCGTTTAGTGTCTACGTGTAAATAATAATATAAAAATTAATTAAATTAAATCTAAAATATTCAAAAATTTTAGAAAAATAAGAAAATTTAAAAAATTTAAAAAAAAATTTAAGAAAAATTTAATAATTTAAGAAAAATGTAAAAATTTTAAAAATTTTAAAAAAAATTGAAAAATTAAGAAAATTTAAAAAAAATTAAGAAAAATTTTAAAATTTTAAAAAATTTTTAAAAAATTAAGAAAAATTTCAAAAAATTTTAAAATTTAAGAAAATTTTAAAAATTAAGAAATTTTAAAAATTTTAAAAATTAAGAAAAATTAAAAAAAATTTAAAAATTAAAAAATTTAAAAAAAAAGGGGGGTGGGAGCGGGGGGCGGCCGACCCTCCCCCTCCGTCGGCCGACCCCCTCACCCCTCCGTCGCCGGTCCTTCCCGGCGACGGCGGGGAGGTGGCGGTGGCGAGGAGCCGCCCCGTTCGGCCTCCCCCCTTTTTTTTTTTAAATTTTTTTAAATTTTTCTTAGTTTTTAATTTTTTTTTAAATTTTCTTAATTTTTTAAAATTTTAAAATTTTTCTTAATTTTTCTTAATTTTTCTTAATTTTTAAATTTTCTTAAATTTTCTTATTTTTTGAAAAAAATTTTAAAATTTTAAAATTTTCTTAATTTTTTTAAATTTTCTTAATTTTTTAAAATTTTCTTAATTTTTTATATATTTATAAATTTTTCTTAATTTTTTTAAAATTTTCTTAATTTTTAAAATTTTAAAATTTTAAAATTTTCTTAATTTTTAAAATTTTTTAAATTTTCTTATTTTTTAAAAATTTTAAAATTTTAAAATTTTTATTAATTTTTTAAATTTTTTAAATTTTTGTTTTTTTTAATTTTTTGAATATTTTAAATCTAATTTAATTAATTTATATATTATTATTTACACGTATACCTAAAAGCGGGCGTTGTTTTTGCGTTTTTTCCGCCACGTCAACACGCAAAACGACACCATTTTGGACAAACTCTCCTAGGAAAATTGCCACGTCGGCCATTTAGCCGGATTTTTTCGCGGAGTGGCACTTAAGTGTCCATTTTACTCCGATATTGGCACTTAAGTGTACCATTTTAAAGTTATGGCACTTAAGTGTCCATTCATGTCAAGTTATGGCACTATAGGTGTCCTCACCTCCTGGTCCACTACATCATTGGTCGGACTAGTGATTACTGTTGCTTTCAAGTCAATAGTCATGTTGTATGAAAAATATGGTCTACTAATTTCGATTGGTTGCCATAAACATTTTGCAAGTTTTTTGGAAGTATTAAATCCTAGCGTTAATATGACGATGTTTGTTTGTCATGGACTAGTTCCATGTGTTAGCACATGATTTAACCACAATAAAGAAGTAAGTTCTTTAACCAATCTAAAATTAATTACGAGTAGCGGCCGAAGCGATATATATATATATATAAAGAGGACATGTCACATATTTCATTGGTCCAATAAGATTTGTCTAATTATGTTTCTGAAAATGAGTTTCTAAGGTTGGTTAGTTTTTGGGATGATAATACATATAAGCGGCGAAGAGAGCCTTAGTGACAGGAAAAACAAAGAGAATGAAAACAGCAGTAGCCGGACCAAGGGTGGCCAAAGTACTCGTGCTCGATCCCCGTTCATTTCACGTGCCATTTGTTCCTGTGGTATCTGGCCATTTGCCCGAATTACTCGGTCACGTTGCTCAAGCCAATATCAAGCCTCACATCGTTAGGGAGATCATTGAAGAAACTCGCAATCTCACGAGGTTCGCGTTAGTGGAGATGAGCTTGGACCAGTAACCGTAGCAATGTACCGCTGCTCGAAATCCCAACATATTGCTTATACGTTTCACAGGCGGCTAAGGAGTGCAGCCTGAATCAGGAGACCGGAAATCAGAGAAACTATAATTCAATAAATTGGAGCGAAATGAATATCTGTTCTCTAGAAGGGTACCTGTACTGTAGAAAGCAGGAAATGATACACAAGGGGAAGAGATGCTCTTGTTTTTTCTTTCTTGGCTTCATCAACAGTCGAGAGCCACCGAAGGCGACCACTGGCTCAACCAAGTGATTTGTTGATTTTGCATTTGCAAGTCAAGTCAACTTTAGACAGTTGCGCATGGGGATTAAAAATAATATACCATGTGATAAGATTTAGACCAAATACAGCTCCATTGAAATCCCGCACAAGGAATTCATGTTCATTTGTGTCACGTCCTGAACCCCAGGCACATGCACATCCCTCAATAATTGATTTTAAATTTGCAATATCCAGGAACTGTTGCCGACCAGTTCATTATTTTGCACATGCGAAAACGTAAAACAATCTCCATACAACAAAGCAATGGAATAGAAATGTAGGATAATATTTTTTTACAAGCCACACCTACAATACCGTAGTACTTATGTATATAGACCAGTTTAACACACCAAGGTCTTATACAAAAAGTGAAGCTGTTCGGTTACCCACCAACTAAGCTTCTATTTACAAGACTAGGGTTCACTACTACACTATCATACTTCTCAATCTCTCTGGGGTGAGCCGTCACCCTACATCCAGTCTTGACGGAAGACCCGTCATCACTTGGAAGGAGATAGCGAGAGTCCTACTTTTCCTTTACTGCAACCGACTGTACACGACCTGGCCTTCCTCCATCTAGGAACCTGAAAAATTTTAACTCACAACGAAGTCAGATCACATCTCAGCGAGTTAATCCCCTAAATCCCGAGTAGAAGAAGGGTACACACTGTATGTAATCTAGTCACGTTTCTTACCACTCTTTTAATGCCAGCAAGTTCCTGCATATTAGTATCAATTAAAACATTCCTAATAGTATCGATTTCACCCATTATAGGAATACTTTAACATGAGTATATGCAAGGACGTGAATGTCAATGTAAGCATACAGGCCACAATCAATGCAACGAATAACAATCTTCCGATAAAACCAGGCATCGCCTTATACCGTCGAGCATGGCAACATCTATACTTGACATTCCGATTAGGAGCATCGGTCCAACATCCAATGCAACCGGCATTCGTTGACTTGGGGCATTCCCGAAGGAATATCGTCCGGCCTCAAGGCTCGTGACGGATTCTCATGTCGTGTATGCATTCATTAAATGCCACAGTTCAACGCTCAATTGCACAATTCATTCACAACATCAATCAAACAATTTTTACAACAATAAGCATCCCAAAACAGTTATGAATTTCTACTAACTAGAATTAACATAAACTGTCCAATTGCGCATTCTCGGGTTCAAGGTCAGAAATCAACTCATATGAGTTCGAAAAATTCTAAAATTTGAACACGTGCTAAAGGACTTGTAAAAAAAAATTTCATGGAGACATCGAAGCCCAGATCCCTCAAGATTCAGCCCAGTAATTCACGCAATCTAGCACTAAAATCGGGTCCGTTCTAGTGGTTCTGTTTTCCCGAAATCAGCTTGGTTCATGGTCTGAAACAAGTCTGTTTGATTTAAAATTCGAGTATGTTAAATACAAGACATGAAAACCAACTTTACGAAGGAATCGTTTGAAGATTCGAACTCTAAATATTGGTAAAGACCCGTAGAATCCTTATCGGTCAAAATTTTCAGTGCAGTCTAACTTTCTATTTAAAGCTAACGAAGCTAAAATTGTCTCCTTTTTAGTTTCTAAAAATCCTGGAAAAATTATATGTTATACTTGAAGATGTGTAAAACATTTCTTCAAAAGGAAATTTCTTCAAAGTTGCAACACACATCAGTATACAAAAATAGTAAATCGAGCATGTCCAGAAAACAATTTTAAGAAACAGTCCCTGTCTTTGGCCGAATCATCATCTACGGTTCTTATCTTGTCCTTTAAACCACAAATAAGCCTCACTATGGCCAATCTAACATTTCCAACTAACACCCATCCATATGTAATATCATCTATACATTTCTTACTTGTATGAATTTCTAAATAGAGGTACACAACCCCTAGTCCAGATTTAGAAGACGAGTCACCTATTTAAAACTAACGGCAGCTCTCGTTGATGGCTGGACAGCAACACAGAGACCAACCTTGGGTCTCTCGGTGATGGTGTTGAGTCGAAACAGTTGAGGGGTGTGCTATGGTGCGACGGCAACAACAACACACGGATTTATAAACTTTTCGATAGAGAGAACCAAATGTGGAGTTTGGTCGGTTGCGCGGTTCTCCTGCGGGTGAGGGGGTTTTATCTCACTCGAACTCCAAGACCAAGATATAAAAAAAAACATGGTGGTAGTTGGTCGACGTTTATGTGGGTCCAGAAATTTTGGTAACGTCACGATCATGCCTTGTTCTGTTTTTTTCTTAGTCGCCGATTTGTCGTCCAAGAGGGAGCAGAAATGGGAGTTGCACATTCAAAGAAGAAGAAAGCAACAGCTTGCACGGTTGAAATAGACAAGGGAAAAAGAAAAGGAACCGAAAGAGAAAGAGGTAGACATGCGCATGGCAACAAAGGAAGAAGAAATACATGCAAAAAGAAAAGAGACAAGGAAAAGAAAGGACCAGCTTTTTCGGCTAAGAGAAAAAGAAAGGAAAGGGAAAGAAAGAGAAAGTGGGAGAGAGAAATGAGTAGTCGAATGGGGCCAAGGAAAGGAAATTACACGAAAGGGGGAAAAGAGAGTGAGGAGAAAGGACTATGAGGGTCCCTCTTCTCATTTTCCACAACCTTTTGTAAATTTCCACAAGAGTGTTTGTATTTTTTCCATGGAAAGATTCCCTCCTTTTATTGTTGAGAGGCCCACCCTACCTAGACATAGCTATCTCTTCCAAATGAGATGAGAAATGGGTTGGAATCCATCATAAGGCTGCTGAATCCAAATTTGAAGCTAGTTCTCATAACTTTTTCCATGGAAATTGAGTTCCTATCACTTTCAAGTGGTCCCCCTACTTTATGCATCCTTATCTTCACACAAATGGAATGCAAATGTTGATGAAATCCTTGATGGCACCCATCCGAATTCTGCAGCTTATACCCATAACTTTTCCTTTTCCATTTTATCATTTTCACACTCTAAATAATAATGATAATCCCTCATTTAAACTTCTATAATTCTTTCTCCAATTGTTTCATAATAAATGCCCAAAACCTATTTAAAAAGTGGCAGATTTCTTTTATTCTTTTAATTTATTCTTTCTTGCCCATTTTCCGCTAATAATTCCCGTCGTCCGTCGTCCATAAATTTTGAAAAGATGCAACAACATTCCCTAGGATTAATTCTGACACGTGGAAATTCTCAATTTCTGAAATTGACATCATTTCCTCGGTTAATTTTAGTCAAATGTAATTTTAGTGCAACCTAAACTATCGGTTAGTTTTTGGAAATTTTCGATGCAAGTGACCCGTGGTCAATTATTCCAGAGCCACAATGTACATCTTCAACGCATTGGCGACTCTCGGTTGTTGTGAAAAATCTCAAGGTTTCAATTACGAGCACAGGGTACTAAAACAATAGAAAAATCGGTTTAGTGCCAATCGACAAGAATTTTGTAATTAGTTGGAATCAGCCAAGCCTAATTTTATCTTTATTGAATCGACCTATTTCCAATTTCTGATAGATTTTCGACTGTGCTGAAATGATCCTTGTAGACTAACACGGTCAATAGTCGATTCCTGGTCGAATTCTCAAGTCTATTGCATCAAAATCCTTTAATAACTTTCCCAACTAGTCCAATTATTTCATGAGTGATCAGCTCAGAGAATAGTGCTATAGGTACATCGACGAAAAATCGGATTTATTTAATTGAAAACAGAAGTAGAAAATCAAACTGTCACAATCTGCCTTCCAATAAGAACACAAATCCTCCACAAACTCTATAATATAGTATTGAAGTTGTATTCACATTTATGTAAATCATTTAACTTATGTACTTGAATCTACTTATTTATTGGACAAAAGAGGACATCATAGAAGCATTTTGGTGGTATGGTCAAAAGTTGGGGTATCTATACTAATTACTTTTAGTCGATCTCTACATCCTTAATGTGATGTATAAAGGGAAATTTGATTCACAAAGTAACTATATCAAGTATGAAACCAACACCATAAGCTCATTTTTTTGGAACAAAACTCCCCACTATTGTATGAGTGACCCGAAAGTACCCAATTGCCATTGCCCTACATTCACCAAAAACTCTAAACATTCAATGTGATACCAATACTTCAAACTTTAATTTTTTTTGTTGCCTATCAACAATACCCCAAATTTGTACCAATGACCCAAAGGTACCCAATTGTTAATGGCCTAAATCCAGTTTGATGTACCCATATCCCTTGTCTAGTGTAAGATTTGGCTTACGTGGTGCTTTGTTCATAGACTTTGAAAGAAAGTTGCACTAACTGGATGCTCCAACTCGAGGAGTGTTGAAGTATATTTATTGATATTATATAATAACCTGTTATACTGTGGATACAACTTGATTGTGACAAATTATAAAGTCAAGTTATAAGTAAAAATATAAACTCTGAGTATTTTCTCTCTCCATTTCAGAGATATTCCTAGGCTTTCAATTTCTTGAACTGAGAACAGCTGATTCTCTCAACTACATGAGTGTTCCCTAATCTGCTTGAAAAATAATGAGGATTTTCCTCCTCCTATGGCAGGTCTTAATCCTTGCGCATGCCAACCCCTTCAGCATAGGACGGTTTTGGTCTCAGGCAGTGTCTCGGCGATCAGAAATTGCTGCTGCTTGAATTGAAGAATAGCCTCAACTTCGATGCTTCTTTGTCCACGAAATTGGTCAAATGGAATCAAAGCAATGATTCTTGGGACGGTGTGACCTGCGACGCTGTTTAAGTCACAGGTCTTGATTTGAGCAACGAGACATGCTTTGAACACAAACAGTAGCAGTGTAGCGCCATTCGAAATCCCAACATCTAAGGCGGAAAGGTACCTCAGGATTTCAGCTCTGAATCATGAGACAGGATAATTAGTGGAAACGGTTTGACCTTTGATTGTACATTCCATTGGCACAGTAAGGACATGACCTTTGTTTGAAAGGAAAACAATCTGATATATGGGAATTAATGCAAAAGTGAAGACCATTAAACACGAATCACTTCGTTTTATGGGTGATGTCCTTCGACTAATGTCTCCATTTTCCTTACTATTCGAAGGTTTGTCAAAATGTAACATGAAAATGAGTAATGAGTGCTCCATCTTCGAGTGTCTCATCTTACTAATAGTGAACATTAATCAGAAAATCAGGTTCCATGAACAATGAACCTTGTAAAAACAAAATGGGAGTGAAATGAATACCTGTTCTCTAGAAGGGGACTTGTGCTGTAGAAAGCGGGGAATAATATGTGTTAAATTAATGTTTCGAGTTTGAATTCGGATAACGATTTATTAAATCGAATTTGTCGATAAAAAATTTTCAAGTAGATTTCAAATTGGATAAAGAAACTCTTATTTTCTTGGACTCCTTGAAGCTGCACAAAAGAGAAAATAATTCAAAAAAAAGGAATATTCCCCTTTGGAGTGAAGCTGCCAAAGTCCTCTGCACCTTTGGCGTGAAGACGAAGTCCACGCGTGGAAACAAAACGTGGTGGGCCCAGGTCAAACTTTGACCTGGGCACACGAATAAAAGCAGAAACAATTGCAGGTCTTCTTTTGCTTTTCCGTAAGAAGCCGTTGAAACCTACGTAGCGCCGCACGTTCGAACCGCTTGGGAAAGAGCCGCATGTTTTCCTTGAAGCCACGTGAAGCTTTCCAAAAGAATGCGAAGATTTACATACGTGGACCAAAGACGAACGCTGGAGTTCTTGATTTTGTCATACGTAGAGTGTTTTGTTTTGAGCTTGAACGCGCGGTAATTTTGTGTCGTGAGTTTATATCCAAGTGAGTTGTTTATTTATAAATACGTGAGTTGTTTATTTATAAATACTTTGAGTTTGGGGTTAAATATAGGTGTGAAAAACACTCGAGCGTGTGTCTAATTGTAAACTCTGATTCTCCGATTATAGTGGATTATTTGCTATTGGCTTTTCTTATGGACGTAGGTACCGATACTCGGATCGAACCACGTAAATTTCTGGTATCTTTATTATTTCTCGTTTAATTATCTGGCGATTTCGCGTTGACATAAATTGCAAGACCATGTCGTTTCCGCATATTCTATTCCAACAATATGCAATGGAAAGGGTTGCTCATCTTGTTTTTCCCTTGGCTTTTCTCCATCAACGGTCGAGAACCACCGAAGGCCACCACTCGCACAACCATGTGACTAGATGATTTTGCATTCGCAAAGTCAAGTCAACTTTTGATATCCACACGTAGGGACTGAAAAATCGATAATAGGATGTGATGTGAATAAGACCAACACAGCTCCATAGGAATCTCATACAAGGAAGTTCATGTTCATCTGCCTTCCATTAAGAACACCACTCCTTGTATGTTTTCACTCACAAACTCTTTAAAATAGCGTTTCCTAATTTGCTTGGAACAAATGAGGAATTGGCTCCTCCTATGGTTGGTCTTAATACTCGCACATACCAACCCTTTCAGCAGAGGCACAGTTTTGGTCTCGGGCCAGTGTTTTGGCAATCAGAAATCGCTGCTGCTGGAATTGAAGAATAGCCTCAACTTCAATGCATTATTGTCCACGAAATTGATCAAATGGAATCAGAGCAATGATTCTTGGGACGGTGTGACCTGCGAAGGTGGCCAAGTCACGGGTCTTGATCTTAGCAACGAGGGGATCACTAGTGGACTTAACGATTCATCGAGTCTTTTCAGACTCGATTATCTTCAGAGGCTGAATTTGGCTTTCAACAACTTCCAGTCTTTGGAGATTCCTTCTGGATTCGGTAATCTCACCAATTTGGTCTCCCTCAATCTTTCAAGTGCCGGATTCACAGGACAGGTTCCAATTGGAATATCACGTTTGATAAGGTTGGTTACTCTTGATGTATCTCAGTTTTATTTTCGTGGGGTCACTTCATTGAAACTCAAGAATCCAAATCTAAAGATGCTTGTTGGGAATCTTAGCAAGCTAAAAGAGTTGTACCTTGATGGAGTGAACATGTCTGCTACAGGCAATGAATTATGCAACGTCCTGTCTTCTTCACTGCCGAAGCTTCAAGTGTTAAGCATGATGAATTGTTATTTATCAGGTCCCATTGAGTCTTGCTCTTCCCTCGTGAATCTTCCTTTTCTGTCGGTGATTAAATTGGGCATTAATAATCTGTCTACCACCGTCCCAGAGTTCTTTGCTCACTTCCACAATTTAGGGACTCTAGATCTCAGTAATTGTGGCCTGCGGGGAGAATTTCCTCAAAAAATCTTCCAAGTACAAACACTTCAGAACCTTGACCTATCATTCAACAGACTCCTTCAGGGTTCTTTGCCAAGATTTCCAGAAAATAGTTCTCTTCAGACACTGGTTCTCAGTTTCACGAATATTTCCGGGAGGCTCCCGGAATCAATTGGTAATCTCAAAAATCTGTCAAGAATAGAATTGGAGAATTGCAGCTTTGATGGAAATATCCCAAGCTCTTTTACCAATCTTTCGCAACTAGCTTATTTGGACTTGTCATTCAACAATTTTACCGGTTCAATTCCATCACTTAGCAAGTCCAAGAATCTGACACAATTCACTTTGTCCCACAATAGTCTAACTGGCCAGATTGATTCAACCCAATGGGAATCCCTCTTGAGTCTTCTTATTCTTGACCTGCGATTCAATTTACTAGAAGGAAATATTCCTTTATCTCTGTTTACCCTTCCATCGATTCAGAAGCTTCAACTTTCCAACAACCGATTTTCTGGTCGAGTGAAGGGATCCTTTACTGCTCCATCGCACAAACTGGAGACACTTGATTTGAGCAACAACAAAATAGGAGGAGAGCTCCCAATGTCTATATGGGAACTCCGAGGACTCAAATACCTCTCACTTTCTTCCAATAATTTCAGTGGCTCATTCAACATTAATTTGGTTCAGCAGCTGAGAAATCTTTCTCATTTGGATCTTTCCTACAATCATTTTTCCATTGATGCCACGAATACTGCTTCCCAGGCATCTTCATTCCCTAACATTGCAACTTTAAAGTTGGCTTCTTGCCAACAGAGGACTTTACCTAATTTCCTGGCTGAGCAACACAGACTAATATATCTAGATATCTCTGACAATCAAATTCAGGGGCAGATACCAAAATGGATATGGAAGCTTCAAAATCTTGTGTATCTCAATCTTTCATCTAATTTACTGGACGATATTGAACCACCGTCAGCTAATCTTACTTCTACTCTATTTGTTCTTGACCTCCATAAGAACAGGCTCCATGGACAAACGTTGCCACTGCCACCATTTGCCGTATACATGGACTTCTCGAGTAACAACTTCAGTTCAGTCATTCCACCTGCTATTGGTATGAGCCTTTCTATGGCGATATTCTTCTCCCTGTCCAATAACAGTTTCCAGGGGTCAATCCCAAAATCAATTTGCAAAGCTGGATACCTAAAGGTGCTCGACCTATCTCATAATAATTTGACGGGAATTATTCCTGATTGCTTAGTGATGGAGTCTCTCAAGATATTAAATCTGCGAAATAATGCCTTAAATGGTAGCATTATCAATTTCCCTGAAACATGTGGTTTGAGGACTTTGGATCTCAGCAGTAATCGATTACAAGGGCAGTTCCCAGAGTCTTTGGCAAATTGCACAAATTTGGAGGTTCTAGACGTCGGAAAAAACCAGATTGATGACCTGTATCCATGTCAATTGAAAAGCATTGCAAGTCTACGTGTCCTTGTTTTACGATCCAACAAGTTCCATGGAGCGGTTGGATGTCCAGGGCCTAATGGCACTTGGAAGATGCTTCAAATTGTGGACATATCTTCCAACAATTTCAGTGGCGCTCTGCCTTCTAAATACCTCACAACTTGGGAGGCTATGAAGGCTGATGTAGACTTCTATTACATCCAATATTCATTCCTTGGCGCTTCTGGACTTTATTATCAGGACACGGTAAGCGTCACAATCAAAGGTCTGCAAGTGTTGCTGGTGAAGATCTTGACTCTTTTCACTTCAATCGACTTCTCATGCAACAATTTCGAAGGTCCAATACCTGATACTCTGGGGGCACTCAAAGCGCTTTATTTCCTCAACTTATCAAACAATGCATTCTCAGGGCCAATTCCTCCATCCTTAGGACACTTGCAACAGCTTGAGTCCTTGGACCTTTCACGGAACGACCTCAATGGGACGATTCCCACACAGCTTTCAGACCTCAATTTTCTTTCCATGTTGAACCTCTCATACAATAAACTTGTGGGATGCATCCCACCGATCAAACAATTTCTCACCTTTTCAGCAAGTTCCTTCGAAAATAATAGCAGACTGTGTGGATTTCCGCTGGAAACAAATTGCTCAAGTTCTTTTGGAGAAAACGTTGGATTCTGCGGGATTGTGCTCGACAAAATTTGCTCAATTACCACATATGGGACGGAAGAAGCAGGTTGTGTTCCATCTAAAAGTGACTCAGATGATGATGGTGACAACAATGATAACGAGAAGAACTGGTTTTATATGGGTATACCGCTTGGATTCGTGGTTGGCTTCTGGGCATTTTGTGGTCCGTTAGCCTTTATCAGATCATGGAGGTTTGCTTATTATCAACTCTGGGATAAAATGTTATTCAGACACGTCCATGAAGAATTCCACTGAGGTTCAGCTATTAAACTTCAAAAAGAGCATTTTCGATCTTTCTTCTCTTCATAGTTCTTCATCACCATTAAAAAGACAGGTTTTGTTATTGATCAATAGAACTCTTGCTTACTAATCGAAATAGAAAGCGGATCTGCGTCTATCATAGAAACCACCACTACAAAAAAGTAGGTATTCGTCGGTAGTATCTACTCTTTTGTTGCTTGTGCAATTGGATATTTTATTTCTTTTTCTGGGTCAACTCCTAAAACTCTACCCTAATCTCGATTAAGTCCTTCTTGAATAAATTTTAGTATGTCAGATGCAAATTGCTAAAATGATATATATATATTGTTACTAAAAGTAATAAAAGTCAATAAAGTCAAAATCAAGTGAATTGTAGAGGACAAGTGGGAGACTGAGTGAGACGCGAGAAGGGGTGGACTTGGTAAATGTTATCAGGTAGACAAGAACTATTTCATACCATTTTGAAAACTTAAGTATATGAGCTTCATACTATACTATTTTTATGGGTTGAATTTACTAATTCTTATAAGAAATTATCAAGTGATTGTAAATAACTAATGGATAATGATACAAATAAGTCCTCAACTTTGGCCCAATTTATCATATGGTTCCTAAACTTTACCCCAATGTGCAATGTGGCCCGAACTTTTAGTAAATATTTAATTTAGTTCCTAAACAATATGAAAATGCTTAATATTGTCCTTTCATTAATTCAAGTTCAAAAGCAACATTTAATATTTTCATAGAGTCTAGGAACTAAATTGAATATATACCAAAAGTTCAATGACCAAATTGAACAATTCATATAGCCATGGTTTCATTTGTAACATGATCTATTCCATGCACTTAGCAAGTGAATCTAGTATCGAGAAGATTTTTCTATACCATGACTGATCCTGAAATACTAGAAGCTCCAATTACTCTTGCTCCCTCCCCATCTTCCTCATTTCTTTCGAACTTTCATGTGTCAAATGCTTAGGTCTCTCTTAGTGATGAAACCCTAAATCTCTAAAACTCAACTCCCTCTTATGAATCCATATTTTGCCTTTGCTAAACCTGTCTCATCATTTTCTCCCATCCGCTCTATTCAACAATTTATTCATCAAACTTCCAAAGAAGTGAAAGAGTAAGTACAGTTCTCCAAGTTTGATCAACATCTAATTCTAGCAACTAAAAATGAATATTTCATTGCTTTTCAAATTCTGCCAGAATTTCTCAAACAATGGATCCAGTAGGGATACTCTCATGTCCATTATGGAGCTGACCGTCTTGCTCTCACCTTTTAATGGCCGTAAAGGCTTGCCAGTTGTGATCAGATTGGCCCTATTGAATACTTGGTTTCTAGAATACCATTGTATTGGCATTGTCCAAGCCACTTTGAATGCTAGAACAATCTTTGTAACCTTACATCTAAACTTCAATGTTGCCCTTTCAGACCTTCAGCTGCCTTCTTTCTTGAAAGTCCAGATCCAACTCGCTGGAGCACCCCAGACTGTTGACTCTATAGCAACAACACTATATTACCAGATGGTTTATCGAGTGCAGAACCATACTCTTGATTTAAATTTCCAAAATAGAAATGAAAATGCTTTATTCATCTCTATGTAGAATGATCAAGCATCCTGCATTCATATTCTCAAACAGATTCCAAAGGAGAAGCTGGTCAAGCTTCTTTTGGAGACTTGGATTATCAACTATGAAAGTTACATTAGAATAAAGAGCCTCTCTAGTCCTCGACCTCCGAATTTGTAAGAAAAAGGGATGACACTATTGCCATCAAATTTGGCAAGGAAAAGGAAGAGAATCCTTCCATCTTCCAAACCCTATTCATGATTGAAAAATGTGTTCCAGAATCAATTTTCAACCCAGATCCCAAAATGCTTGTTCAGTACTTTCAAAGTAATGGAAATCATATCCATTAGTACAAGGACCGATATGGTCATTGTTTTTTTAACCACTTTTGTTGATATTCTTACTGCATAAATTCTCCTAACAAATTCTCCTAACAAAGTAGACCCGAATGCAAGACCCAAGCGAAAACCCAAGAAACCAAAGGATACTATGTACCAGAAATACTTAAACGGAGACCCCTCCGTTGATACCATTGGTGAGTGTGATAAATATCAATTATGGTTTCTTATACTCCAACTCCATCACCGAAATTCACTTCGTCACCTCCGGACTCACTAGCCTTACCACCAACATCACCTCCCCCTCACAAAAAATCATTGTTTCTCCATTCTATAAACAATCTTAAAGTGGGCAAATAAGCATTCATACCCACTTGAGGCTTTAGGAGAAACATCACTCAACCAGAAAATATCACCTAGCTCTTTTATCGCTATGTTTGAGGAGACATACTTTCCTCCTCTTGCTCAAGAAAGTCAAGAAAGTTCAAGACTTTCTTTCCCTACCCCTGAAGAATTCATTGACTCAACCAGAAAATATCACCTAGATATTGTCATGTTCCAAAAATACCCGTCCCCACTGACGTGGATGAACATGGAAGACGAAAGAGAATGTTGCTGAAGCCGTCTTGAACTAGCAATCAGAGACTCTCCTAGCACACAACAATGCTTTCAAGACAATTGATTCCAAACTTGTGGATGTGCAAAGAGATCTTAAATGATATCATGAAACCACCAAGAAAATGTTGTCAAACTTCTAGAAAAGGCTTCATACCTTGGAATCCAGACAACATTTGGGATGTCATCATCTCAAAAGCCCAAAAGCAAAAAATAGGGAAGCTCAAAAGGTAAATCAAACTTCTTAAAGAAGGAAAATCCATGACTTTTGATCCATTTCCAGCTATGCTGCGAACCAAGTATTTACTTCCACCACCATCTCAGAACACATCTATCTTTGCTGCTCTCACAGAAACCCCTACTAGACAAGACAAGACTGATGTGGTAGAGATGTGAAACCGCCTTAAAGAACTCAATTGATTAAGGAAAGAAAAAGGGAAAGAAAAGATTCCTAAAGAATCCTCGACTTCTGTAAGGGAGAAGCTAGATCAAATGATGCCATCCAACCTGTTAAAATCATTTCTAAGAGACTTGGACAATAAGGAAGAACAACATAATCTTGCTACATTAAATGGACCTATACATTAGATGATTCATGGATGGTATTGAACAAATTAAAAATTTATGAATCACATTACACATTAGGCCAAAGTTCATGGACCATTTGTGTCAATTTCTCAATTACTAACCGTGATAGACAAGAAAGTCCTCTGTCAACTTTTGCTAACAAGGGGTTTTCCAATTGTCAACTCTTTTCCGAAATCAACAACATAAAATAGAGTTCATATTTTGTTTCAAGAACACTAGAATCGTCCAAACACTTATCCGCTTTATAGCCAAAAAATATATTAAATGGTAGAAAATTGTGAAGCGGCTATCACAAACAATGCCTCACATAGTAGGTTAGAAGAAGAGTGTGATTAAAATCATGTACTCTTACTTGAAATTCAAAATAGGTCCTTTACTTTCTCTTATTCAAAATGGTTTTTGTACTTTAAAAATGGTCTCTATCCAATTTTGAGTCACTCCATTGACAATATTTTCTCATGTGAGTTAAATGCCGTTTAAGAAAAATGTTGACTTGCCCTTTAGGGGCCAAACTGACCTGGACACATTCACACGCACGCATTATTCTCTCTCTTATGCACATCTATCTAGAGTGCACGGCCTTGCAGTGGTCATAGGCCCAGGGGATGACAAGTCGACGACCAAGTCTTTGATACGAGATCTAAGAGTGTGCAACTACCACTCCAAAAGGAAACTCGCCATGTTGAGAGATGGGAAGGACGGTTGATACTTAATTTTCAGTTGACACTTCAGGCAATCTTTATTCGAAAATAATGAAAATTATATACAAATAAAACAAAAATAAATAAATAAATAAATAAATAAATAAATAAATAAATAGAGGGCTTAATTCGGTCTTAGTCTTGTTTGTGCAGCGTGTGAAAGTGATCCTCAGACTGGTCACGGCCCAAATCCACCAACATCAGAAACGGTCCAGTTGACATGATTGAATCCATATTACTATAACATTGAGGTCAATTTGCATGGGCTTATTTTAACTGATCAGTTTTTGAATTACACATGTATGAGCACTTCAACATCGAACGTATCTATTCTCTTTATTATACTGTCCATGCTTTTCAGTCCTCATTGATTCCCAAAACGTACACTGAATTGAACTCACAGAAAGCAACTTTGAACAAGATTATCTTAAATGACAGGCAAGAGGCAAGGTATCAACCTATACAAGAACAAACGGACAATCAAGTCTTAACACAAAGCAATGAAGACTGACATCAGACTGAAATGTGTGTAATGCATCTTGGCCATCAAATAACTCAGATAGTTATTGCATTATAAGATTGCTATCTGCGTATCATGTCAATATGTTCTTATGTCAATCGACAACAAGAACAAATCCGCACTACTCTGGTTCATACGTATCATCAAACAGGCAATATGCATCCAGTTGCAATTACAAAACAGGAATCCATAACCAAATCATCTCAGCATCATCAAAACAGTCTCAAGTCGCAAATAGATACTCAATTAGAGATGATCTTCATCTAATCCAGACCTTTAGTTCTCAGTTGAAGCTCGGTTTCTGTTTGACATCAACTATACATCACGTGATTGATTCAGGCAAATTAGCCAACGGGTGGTGAGGGTCTGGTTGAGGAACAAAACGAAACGACAGCGATCATGTATTCAAGACCAGACTAACACTAAAGCAATGCACGACATTCACAATTATAGAGATCAACTCAGACACGATTGGCTTTCGCACGAATCTACGACCTTGAATAAGAACAATAACTGAGCCCGACTGATGATTAGAAAAGATGGAAGAGGACCTGGAGATGTCAGCAATAAGTTTCGACGCCGGTGATGAAGGAAGGAACCTGAATCTGAGTGCTCCAACGATTTTGACTAAAAGGCAAGGGCAAACAGAGCACTTCTCGTGACTGCGATGCTGGAAATGTAGAGAGGTAGCCGCCTCGGAGCTCCAGAGCCGGACGAGGATTTTATTTTTAACTCCGTCCGGAGGTTCTTCAGTGACTGTAGAGGACTGAGAGGAGCACTGGTGATCCAAAAAAGATACAGAGAAATCAGTGGTATTGATCGAATCGAAATCGGAAACCAGCTTTTAATCCTTTTGTGCTCGATTTATTGATTAGGAGCTCGAAGTGAAGAGTTCAATTTCGATCAAGCTTCAGTCACCGCCGTTTTCCTCCATCGGAGGACGAAGATGATGGAGATCAGACGCAGATTACGAGAATCTCTAATGGCGATGCTCGGCAGTGATAAAATCCATCCAACGGAGTTCATCTGCAACTGGCTCTAGTCTGAGATCGATGAAGAAGCTTCGACCGGATGTAACGAATTCGAGAAGGACCGAAGCACCCTGCGGAGATTAGTCACCGCGGGCTAAGGCACTGGATTTGATTCAGAACGCTGAAGAAGAGAGAGATTTTCTCAGTCTCCGTGTGTGTTCCTCGCGCCCACGGAGTGCACGTGAGAGAGAGAGCGCGCGAGAGGCCCCTTCTATTTTTATACATCTGTTTATTTATTTCGTTCACTTCATTTCTTTTTTTCATTCATATTTGTTGACTTTTTTCTTTTTATCAATAATTGCATGTATGATTTGTTGGACAAAAATTCAGGTGTTAGCAATAGATAACTTATAAGCTCTAGATATCCTATTAGGACAATGGTTTGTACTTCTTTCACATGGTCTATTCAATCCATACACATATTGGTAATCTTTGATTATTTTGTCATCTTCAAAATATTATAAAAATTTTCCAAATGGAAACCTCTTATCGACCCTTTCATGCATGGTTTCTTATAAACATGTACAATAGCACTCATTTGTAAGCCTAATTGTTGTCGAACTTCTTCGGCAAACTATGTAGGGTTTTTGTGTGGATTTGATTGGCCATCTTGCCCCTAGGTAGTAATGCTGGTCTTGCTGGATTATTTGTGTTATTTGAAATGCTAGCCCAACAAGAATTTCACATTGAGTAGTATAAATGGAACCACTAGCATTATATTTTCAACGTTTGGTTGTTGATTGACTTGTTGGCCAATTAGATTTGTCAAATTTTTGTTACCAATCTGGATATTTTGACCAATAATATTTTGATTATCTTTATCATTCTAGCGTTGATGGGAAGATCTAGGCCTTTGCATAACTAATATAGGGGTTATTACTCTGACCAAACTTTATTAGAATCAATATATGGAGAAGGCATCATTCACAGCAGTGATTATCATCAGCCGGATCATGTCATCTCCTCCTACTTTGGAGGAGTGGCTGATGTGGAGGAGGAGAAGCAATACGGAGAGAAAAAAGAATAAGGAAGAGAAAAGTGGGATAAAAAAATATTAACAAAAAAAAAGTCACAAAAGGGGGCAATAGGGTCAACACTATCGGGGGGCACGGATAAACGAAATAGGCGTGGAAAAGTGCGACCCTCCAAATTTAGTTTACTATCCATATTAGGTGTTTACTGCGGACGGAACAAATTCCATTTTGATCGTAAAATCGGCCCATCAGGGAGCACCACTAAAAACGGCACTTTTGCTTCCTCCAGTCAAGTCAAATTTGTAGCGAAGGTGGCCTTAATTGAGTAAAAAACCAGCAACCATAATGAAGGGTCAAGGACGTTTCTCACTGCCGTTCATCTCACACGCCATTTGTTATGGTGGTATTTGGTCATTTGCCCCGATTACTTGATCAAATAAGTAGAGTCAACATCAAAGGTGAGATCATTGAAGAATTTGCATCCACAGCCAAGAACCACTGAAATTAATGACTTATTATGTTCCTTGAGTAAAGTCGGTGATCCTAAAGTTGCGGCAACTAGAGGAAAATGGAGCCAATGGACTTATTATGTTCCTTGAGTCCATTCACTTGGAAGAGTTTGCCGCAGGCAGCACTGCCTCTGGTGAAATGACTTTGGTATGCGATTGTGAAGGTTGAGAAATGAGGCTGAAATAGGGAAATGTTTATCGTTGATGAGGGAAATGGTAATTGTGTTAATTTTTAAAATAAAATGTTAGGGAAAATGAAAAATGGAAAAAGAAAATGTGCGTATCGAGCGTAAGCTGAAAATCACTTTTAATAGAGAGAGCAAATGGGGGCAATTATAGCACGAGATTAAGCTAAAAATCACAATCTTTCGGCAATACTGTCGGGAGTTAGACCGCTATGGCGGTTTCTTTTAGCTAACTATTTAGAGCTTTGCATTACTTTAGTGCAACTCATTGTACCCCTCTCATTGCTTTGAGAAAGGCTAATTTGCAGTTCGTATTATAGATCGGTACTGTATTTTGTTAGATATTTTTGTTCTGTCTTTTCTTTATAGATAAATCCTCCTCAACGGCAGGTGGGTTAGCCCCCAATTTTTTTTTTTTTAATTATGAGATTTTATATGTGTTATTCATTTTTATCCAAATTTGGCCAAACCTTAATCGATTATGACAATTTCATTTGATTTTTGGTTGACTTGACTTTTATATCAACGGGAAGCTTGTGATCCAAACTTTTGGAATGCACACACAATTAAAAGTTGATGGAGTATTAATCAGAAGGCTAATGCAATGTACGAGTTCTTGCTCTTCTAACAAATACTTTTCGTGTTCACTTAATGACATCATTAAGCTCCCTAGTGTGAACAAACTCCCTGGCTAGATCCCTACCGATATGAACCAAAATACACGTACATAGATTTCGTATACAAATTTGTCATCTGCAAAACCCCACTTCATCTCCAAACTAAACTTTCAACATACCAAACTCAAGCGCGATCGAGCTTTAACTTCTCGAGCTCGAGAGGTCAACTTCAATTGGAGCTCGATCTACATGGCTTTGTTGATATATTCTTTTAACTTTGCCTCGAGATTACATTCGATCAGAAATGCAACTGAGTTGGAACCATACAAGAAGAGAAAGCAGGGACTAGCATAAAGGGAAGATGTTAACCAAGTCAAGGAAATGTATTTCAAATGATATCACTTATATCTTACGAAAAATAAATTGATGGTTCTAGATGGTTGTCATTAACAAAGAACCAAATATTTGCTATTATTAGGAAAACGACACATAGTCAAGGGAAAACAATCTACCACCAAAATTTCTGATGCCGTGTTGAAATCATTTCAGACTTAAAATGCAGATAGGAATATGTGCTTCCTTCTCCCCAATATGGAGAATTAAGATTATTAATGAGTGCATTGAGTTTACCTATTGATTTTTTAAATCACTTTCGCTAATTTTAAATTGTAAGGACAAATGGAGTTGTTCGAGACCATAGTTTATCCCAAAAATAGGTTTCCAATGTTGCAATTCTCCAAAGGCAGGAAGAATGTTATGTGCAAGGTTTACTTTGATAACATTATCATTTTGTTCATATCCTTCTCCGTTGCTTCCATCTTACTTTCTCACTTTTGCTGTCTCGGAACATCAATGCCTTGACTTTTTGTTCCTAACGGTACAATTTAGCAATTTTTCCATCATGTATATTACCTGCTGAATCTTTAAAAGCACACTTTTTCCTCATCAACTTGTTGAAGCAGTGAGCATATCTATGATGTTGTTCTTCTTTTCTCTTCATCATATTGAGGTCAAAGTTGGGCAATTTATATCCATTTAATCTGATGATGTCTATCCCTCAACATATTAAGTGGAGTGAGATCGATCTGACAGAGTCAAGGGCTGAAATTTGGTCAGCAAAATTCGTAAACCGGGGTATGCATACTCCCCGATATGTCTCTTAAGTACAAATCTGAAAAATTTATGTTTTTATGATCATTGCGTATTGTCATGACTCGTATAATTGCAAGCACTCAATACCTCTTAGAACTTTACATAGAAATAATTGCAGTTGGGTTTGCATAGTGTATTTTCCCTAGCATAAATCTTGAGTGTTTCCTCTCCTGTAACTTGCCTATGTTGTCACTTGTCACAACTTGCTAAAATCTAAAAGCAGCTTATATATTAATGATTCAGAATTTTGTGAAGGAATAAAATATCTTGAAAACAGAAATTCGGAGTTTAATATATCTAAGTATGTTGTAGTATTGTTTTATTACGCAAGGATATTCTCTCACTGTTGGTGGACCAAAAGGTCAATTGTATTCTTAAGCAATTTTAGATCAAATTCCAACAATCACTTTTCTGGGTTTTATATACCATGTAAAAACAATCTTTAATGCGCAAAGATCAAAATTTGCGTTAGTGTGCTTTGAATGAAATTGACCAACATAATATTCACCACATGGGTTTGAGTACTTGAAGGGACGTATTTCCAAAGTCCAATTTTTTAAATCATGACGTTGAAGCTTCAGCTTCTCAATTATGGAAGGCAATCATGAATGCTAGAAATATACTCAAACCGTTCACCCTTTATGCGACAATTCTTTATACTAACACGTGGTGTGTTATTGTAATAATGGGCTCATCCAACTTGAGTCTCTTAAAGCCCAGCCCATTAGCCCATTTATTTCCTTCTTCTTCAGTAGATGGCGCGAGAAGAGCCCCATCAACAATAACAAAGAAGGGAGCTTGCTGGTGAAGAAAGAAAAAGGGGAAAAGAGAACAAATTTCCTGCGTTCACATCCAAGATACCTTGACAAGCCAAATCAATTGTGAATTGCAATGCAAGACAAGTATTCAAGCCTATTATTCTTGTAATCAAAGAAATTTTGGAAGTTGTGGCACAAATTTGGAGTTATGTAGATTTTGCACTACAAGATTTGATTTAGGAGTTTTTGAGCCGTGATTTTTATAGAAATGGTAGCCTAAGGTGTTGTGGAGCAATGATGTTTGATGAAAATCTATTTTGAAGTATGTTTCATTTGGATTGAAATTCAGAAGTTTCACGTGTGAGTTACGTGTAAAGGATAATACGCATAAAGAAAAAAGATGGAAGTTTGCTTAAACAAGTTTATTCATTAGTGCGTGAGTGTCATGTTACAGAATAATAAGTGTAATTAGTCAATTTGTTCATTAAAATAGTGTACTACTTGGTTTTTTAAATAGTTTTTCAAATAATTTAATACCAGCGTGTTAATTAGAGTAATCACCAGAAGCTAGTTTTCAATTTTTTGTAAGTAAGTGATACTAATTCTTCTTTGACTTTACAAACTCATGTCTTTAAAATTTGTGGAGTTTTAATATAGTATGAGCTATTGAGAGCATGTTCCTTGCATAAAATGAGATCAAACTTTTATTACATTTTTAGTTAGTTGAAAAGGCATTGGAAAGCTTTATTTGAAATAGTTTGAAAGGCTCGTTTGTGAATGTTCTGATTGAATGTTTTGTGAAGGAAATTGCTAAAAGCTGTTCATATTGGTTGCGAAATGATTTATACAATGCATTCTATTTGATAAATGGAAGGGTGAGAGGTTATGTGATTTTGTTTGTGAAAATGGTTTGTGCTTCAGTTCCCCAATCTATAAAGAGGTTTTTTAACAAAATACAAGTGTGGACATAACGGTTTCTCTACAAATCAACAAAAATGTGAAATTTTACAAACCACAATGACGACAAGCATTCTAAGAGCCATTGTCATTTCGATAGGTACTTAGTCAAATTCCAATCATCTTAGGAATCAAAGTGACAGGAGGACCCTCTTTGTGTTCGATGCATGAAAATGCTATTTGGTCAATATTTGAAATCCCCTTTCATTGTCATTACCATAACTCTTTCTATCTCCTACTTAATATCATCCTACTATCTCTTACAATGCAACGATCCCATGATCCTGTGGTAAGAGTACACTGTCATATTTTCTCAACTTCTTGACATCTCTCATCCCGCCTTCATGATACCTATGTACTTTTATCTTTCTAGGTATAATATGCTCACTGAGTTGCATGATCCAAGTGGAAACCACAAATGGAGGGCACACAACTAATGTCGATTTTTCGTGCTAGGCACATCGGATGTCTCATCATCTAAACTCAAAGATGTCACTTTCCAATTGCTAGTCGAACTAGTGTTTCTTGTTTTAACTTCTTTCAAGTTTGAGAGACCCCTTTAGTGGATATACCCATCTTACCCTTTCTCTTAGCCAAATCAAACAGAACCTCTTGATCCCCACATTGTTCACCACGTTTACACCAACTCTATCGAGCCCAAATCCGGATGATATTGAAGTACCAAATTTATCAAAAGCAATCAAAGAAACCACCGGATTTTCTCTAGTAGCCACCATCTTCACATGGAAATGGGGAGGTGGGGAGTTTCAATATCCTCTCCCCAGAATGGGAGGTTCATGTGTTTATAGGGTTTCTCTAGGTGGGCTCACTAGGAATATAGCACCAAAAAAAAAAGAAAAAAAAAAAGAAGGCAATCAAAGAAGTCGAAGTGAGAGTCTAATCCAAGCCTCTTTGATCCACAAAAACACTATCAAAGCCTCATCTAACCACTTATTCAAACAATGGTCGGTCAACACGTTCATGTACTCGCCATCTCTCTCCTCCCAAAAGGAAACAACTTCCCAATATTCTCTCTATGAACAACCACCTCAACCTTGGATTCTAGTGCTCAAAAACACAAACTCTATCACCTCCCTCACATGCTTTCATGACGTGCTTGTGGATCATCTAAATGTTCTAGACAAAAAATCTCATGGTGGCATTGTTTGACATGCCATACTTTAAAGAACAGCGACATGTAAATGCTGCATTTATGGAACTCTTTTTGCATCAAGCTATTCCTCTTTGTAACTTTCCTAGTTGTCAAAACTATATGACTCACTTGTAAGAATTATTTTTCCAACTACTTGAGTGCCATAACTTTAAAATCATGTGTTACATGAATGATGCGACTTTTAATTGATCATTCAAGTGCCATGGTTTTAAAAAATGTTCACCTAAGTGCCGGAATCTAGCATGGATTTTTACTCATGGGAACATTTAAAAAAAAAAATTATGACATTAAAATAATCAATTAAAAAGTTATACGAAGCTCAAAATGATCGAAAAAAAAATAAATTGTGGCATTCAACTGTTGTTGACTCTGGAATTTTTGTGGACAAAATCGTATATTTATATACAGGATAAATAAATTGAAAAAAATAAAAATATATAAATAATAAATAATAGGAAGAATAAAGAGAGAGAGAGAGAGAGAGAGAGAGAGATCATTCTTGAAGCCCATTCGACCGTAATTCAAATTGACCTGATAGCTTGATCCAAACCCATCAACTCAAACCTGAACCCATTTGCTCATGAATTTCACCCATAAGTCCTCAATCAATGTGTGGGCTTACTCGACCCATAAAACCTCAATTCTCTATTTCCAGTCGGAGCCCATTTTGGATTTAAACAAGGCCCATTTGACTTAAATTTCTTCCTTCTCCATCGCCGCTGGTCATCACCTTCGACCGCTGCAACCTCATTGCCATCGTCGCTGGCACGGTAGAGACTAGAGAGACGCGTTCCCCTCGAATTGAGTTCAAAACATTCCGGAGAGCACTTTTGAGAGAGATTTCACCGAAAATTTCACCTCAGGGAATCCATTTCCGGAGACTTCTTTCTCATTTCTGTCTCATCACCGAGCCTAAGGCCACTAGCCATCGCCGGACTACCGCTCCCGAGAAGCCCTGTTCAACTCTGTTTCGGGGGCCAAAACTCGCTTGAAGCTCTTCCGCTGGTCTTCATTTTAGCTGACGACGATCATGAAAGATCCCAATAGTTGATTGTGACTGCCTACTGCGATTCGTTGACGAGGTAATTTCCAATTCTCCATCAAGCCATGATTCTGGTGAAGGTGAAGTGAATGTAAAGCTCGTTTTGCTTCGATTAGGATTGGTCATGTTAGAGTCCTTTAGTCGATTCTGTTAATTCCGTTTGCGCATGGTCACGAACACGACTTTGAAATCGCAAAAATCTGCTCCTTAATCGACTGGCCGCGATCTGTTCGACGAAATGCCTATGACGTACCCTAATATATATCCGGTCATGGAAGCGTGTGTATTGTCAGTTTTGGGATAGCTTGCTATTCAGAATTTTGCAATGTTATCATGTTTGCTGAACTTTGGTCGTTATGCTTGATTGGAGTAAGTTCATAGTTTTTCCTCTCCATGATTGTCCATTATAACTGTCCACATAGAACTGAGGACGTGCATCTAGTAGAAGATGATTGGATTTAAGAAATTCAAGACCTATATGTCTATTGGTCAGAAAGTCCTTAAATAAAGAAAAATTAAAATTTCTCGAAATATGTACTGTGCAAAACTTGACCAAGGGTGCCGTCTTCCAGCTCTGTCAAGGTACGTGGAATTCACAAGTTTGGTGCATGCAATCAGAACTTGGGTGAATCGTTCATTTAATCAATGGTCTGATAAGTGATTCTGCTGCTTTCAAGTCAACAATCACATTTTTTATGAAATATAGTCTGTTAATTTTAATCAGCAGTATTAACTTCTCTAGAATTATTAATTCCTGCAGTTAATATAATGCTCTTCGCTGTGCCTTAAATTGGGTCATGGACTAGTTCATATGTCAGCACATGAGCCAGAGCATTATCCAGAAATGAAACCAATAGTTCATAAATTTTATAGGTTTGATTAGATTTCTTTAAGTATGCTTCTGAAACTGAGTTGCTGAGGTTGGTTACTTGTTGAGACAATAATACATGTAAATGGAATAAAAGGCCCAAACGACAGAATAAACTAAGAGAATGAAAGTAGCGGTGGGCGAGAGGAAGGACCACATGCTGCTGAAGTTCGCACACTTGATCCCCGTCCATCTCACATGCCATTTGCTCTGGTGGTATCGGGTCGCTTGCCTGGAAAACTCCAACAAGTAGCATGCGCCACTATGGAACTTGACATCCTTAGCTAGGTCATCAAAGACTCTCGCAACCTCCTGCACAGTTCCTAGAATTACTATGCACTGAGATGAAAATGTTGATCCCTAGGCATGCTTACTAGGGCATCATCTCATGAGGATCACTTGACTGATGTGCTTGGAACAGTGGCAGCAGCACTGCTTGAAATCCTAACATTGCTGTTAAATATTTCGTCAGTCAACATGTACCTGAGGAGTTTAGATTTGAATTATGTGACAGGATAATCAAAGAATGTGTTCCACCAGTATAATCACTCCATTTATATTGAAAGGAAAAGGAGCATGATATATGTGAAAGAATGCAAAAATAAAGACCAAAAAACATGGATCAATTTGGTTTACACGCGACCTCATCCGACCGATGCCTTTGATACTTAAATTTTCCAAGATCAGTTAGAATCTATAAATTATTAGAAAGTTGGATAAAATGGAGATTTGTGGTCAAGTGATTTGTGATTTTGAGCGTTCATAGATGACTTTCCAGAGCAAAGTCCTCTGGAGACTCTGGTCCTGAGTTATATGAATATTTCAGGAAGGCTTCCAGATTCAATCAGCAATCTCAGAATCTTGTCAAGATTAGAATTGTTCAATTGCAGTGTGAGCAGATGGATCTAGACCTCAATGGAGAACATTTTGTAATTGACTTAGTTGGACGTGTCTTTAAACGATCAAACTGGTTCACTTCATTTTGTCCAAGAAGTCACCACGATGTGAAGAACTTCGGAACCTTGTAAAACAAGATTTGTTGTACAACTTGGAGGGAACTATTTGGCCGTCTCTCTTTACACTTCCTTTGATTAAGACGATGCACATTTCCGTCAATCAGTTTTACAGTCAGTTGAGTATGTCTTTATTGTCTCTTGCTATCAATTGCTTGATTTGAGCAGCACCATTTTGTCTTCTTTTTTTTTGGTCGTTTGAGCAGCACCATTTAGCGGGTTCCATCCTGGCATTCATTTGTGAACTTCGAGGGCTTTAAGTACCTCTCACTTTGTTTCACCAATTTCAGTGGGTCGTTGCATATTGATGTGATTCAGCACCTCAGAAACCTCACCCATCTCAATTTTTCCTCCTATGGTTTGTTGATTAATGCTACTACTTCCACTTCTTCTTTGCACTCCTTTCCTATTCTTTACACTTTGAAGTTGGGTTCCGGCTAAAGAAACTCATAAATTGAGTGGATGAAGTGTAAATTTTCATTGATATGTTGCACAATATATAGAGAGATATCATCATCTATAATTATGGTGAAAGATAAAGATAAAAGATAATGATTATATCTACAAGGAAAACAAATCACAAAAGATCATTAAATGATCAACCCGTTATACTCTATTTGATTTATTATATTCATATTGATTTGTAGAAGATTTTGCATTGCAAATATTTTTTTTCCCTTTTAATTGCTACTTCAATATGTGAAGATTTGGTAAGATCACTACCAACTGTACTAAAAGCTTAAGTTGTTAGACAAATGTGTGGTTAATTAAACAAAAGCATAGGTTAATATTTAATTATTTTAAACTCTCCCTCACATTTAGTTTGGTATATTTAGTTTGGTATTTTGCCAAGTACTAAGCGTGGAAATTTAATTAAGGAGACAAATGGGGTTTGGAAAGATTCAAACTTAGGATTTCCAGCTCTAATACCATGAAGAAACTTAGAAATTGAGTCAATGAAGCACAACTTTTCATTGATATATCATGCATATAGAGAGATATCACCATCTATAATTATGGTAAAAAATAAAGATAAAAGATAACCATTTTATCTACAGGCAAAAAAAAAAAATCATAAAAGATCTCCAAGTGATTAATACGTTGAGACTCTATTTTATTTAAAATAATCACTTGAGTATCAGTCGTTATTAAAATGTAATTACTTCAATGCTAGGCATGCCATATGAAAATGACACGTTGACTGGAAATTTTAAATAATATGACAAGTCATATAAAAGACATGTATTATTTTCGGTGAGTGATCGATCTTTACTCTAATTTGGCACTTAATGGTACATTTGATAACGTTTTTCTCCAAGGAATAATTTTTTAACATAAATAGTTTTTTTTTTTTGCTTTTGTTCTCGGGAAGAATTTATGGGTATAAGAACGCGCTTTGTAATTGTAAAAAAATTTATATTAGGAATAGAAATGCGTTTGGTAAACTTATATAATTTTATTATTTTTTTAAAAAAATTTCAATAATTTTATTATATTTTTCCTTTTTTTTTTTCCTTCTTTCTCTTTGTGGCCGATCACTGGCCACGGTGGCGGTCGGCGACCAACTAGGCAAGCTCCAGCGAGCTCGCTGGATGCTCGCCAGGCCACCGCGAGGCTCGACCTCGTGCTTGGGCACAAGGTCGGCCTCACCTTGGCCTGGCGAGGCCGAGCCTCGGGTCAGCCAGCGAGGCTCGGCCTCGCTTGGGCTGGGCGAGCTCGAGCTCACCCAGATCTAGTGAGGCTGAGCTCGCCCAGCCACCAGCAAGGCCAGGCCTTGCCGGGCCTCGCCGGTGGCTAGGCAAGCTCTGCCTCATTGTGGCTCACCGTCCCTAGGGGTTGGCGACGCTCCGGCGAGGTCGCCAGCCCTCGTCTGGTTGGTTACCGGAATTACTCGATTAGGTAACTCTAGCCAATGTCAAACATGATATCCTTAGCAGCGATCATTCGAGAATTTGCACCCAAATCAAGAACCACTGAAAGCCACCACTGGATCAAAAAGTGATTTGATGAATTCGCATTCACAAGTCAAGTCAACTAAAGATAGTCGCGCATAGGGACCAAAAAATGTATGACAAGATGTGATGTGAATGAGACCAAACACAGCCCCATTGAAGGAAGCTAATGTTCATTGCCTTCCACTTAGAAATGGATTTAATTAGAATGAGACCCACGAGGCTCAAGATTGAAACAATTATGCGCTTTACCAGCATTTTCTCAACCCCTCTTCAAAATCAGTTTTTAGTTGATTCTTCACGTGCAAACAATTCATGCTACTTGTGCTTGCCTAAATTATTCACAAGTTTAAGTGCTACACCAAGTCAAGTTCGATCCTCATCAGTTCGGATTTTACGAAAGCCAAATTTGGGTTCAAGCTTTGATAAAAATTGCTTTATGAAAGTCAAGTCGAATCAATCTTGGTCATCACTCAAATGGACAATCTCACACACCGTCACGACTCTATGCAAGATGACACTAGTTAGTGGGGACAAAAAAAGAAAATTGTGACATGGTAAATTACTTTAGATCTACCACGGAAGTAGCCTAGCAATTACATTCCCCTCATAGACCCACAATACAAGTACAATATAATTGATTGAAAGGTACTTCATTTTTGTTATAATTGATGCGGAAACTATGAGGAAATTAGAACTAAGAAAAGTAAATAACACATAGATTTACATGAAAAACCTTTTTGAGAAAAATCATGGAGAAGAGAAGCAAAATTAACTATAAAAATTCAATGATTACAAAAGGTCACTTAAAAATTGGGACACTTTCTATCTCAACTTCTTTACTTAATAACTTGAGAAAAATAATATTTATACTGCTCGTAAATGCTAATGTTGGCCGAAGCACATAAAGAATTCAAGGCATACTCAACAATTTTAATAGAGATTATATGATACTTTCAGCAACATTTTATCCATCCACTCAACTCATCTTCAACACAATAAAAAACGGGGCCATTCACATGAAAACCAAATATATTTCTGATTCAGTCTTCGGCACCAGTGGCTGCAGTGATTACGGACCAAAGACAGCAACTGACCCTTGTTGACGCGCAAATCTCAATCATCGTAACCTCAAACCACGCTTTGGATTTGGCCGCTATTTAACCATCTCTATTTTCATCATTGACTAGCTTAGATTCCAATTCCCAAAGCTGGTCATATCCCATCGCATTGAAGTTTGATCATATTCGCTACACATGAGTCCACAAAGAAAGTTGCATCGTCAGTTCCGCCATAACTTACTGATATTCGGACAAAATCGTCCCCACTCGTCAGTCCCGCCCTAACTTATTGATATTCGGACAAAATCGTCTTCACCGGGAGTTTACTTTGACCACTCTCTGTTTCCAATCTGAACCATCCCGTTTTTCTCCTCCTACCCGCAATTCTCTGTTCTTGAATTGCACATTTCGCACGAAATTTTCCAGATCCCTCAGTCACGGATCATCATGTTTATGGGCTTTGTTCTAGGTATATTTATTGATATTCGAGGAATTATTAAAAAATATTGTGAGAGATATTATAGTTTCCTTGATAGATAAAGATAAATAAATTTCTTGTTAGATGAGATCACTTTCTTTCATGCACATATTGTTGAGTATGAATTACCCTTGATTGAAGCTTACCAAAAACATGAACAAGGAATGAATACAAAAAGGTTTACGTGGTTGTGTTGAATTTCGATATAGACGTTATGTTTTTGACGGGCACAAAAGAAATTCCGTTTCTGCTGTATACAGATTTTTAGAAATCAGCTCATCAGGGAGCATCACTGAAAGGACAATTTTGCATTTTCTAGTCAAGGCGAAGAAACGCATTAACGTGGGTAAAGACAAACAGTGAAAGCAACGGTTGCCGTGAAGAAAGGACCAAGGACTGCCAAAGTCCTCGTACTTGATCAGTCCATCTCATGCGCCACTTATTCCGGTGGTGTCTGGCCACTTGCCCAAATTACTCGGTCAAGTAACTGGAGCCAATATCAAACCGACATCCTTAGCGAGGTCATTCAAGAATTTGCATCGACAGTCAAGAGCCATTGAAAATCACCGGCTCAATAAGCAAGTTGATGAATCTGCATTCACAGGTCAAGTCAATTCAATATAGTCGCGCATAGGGACCAAAAAATTTATAATAGGATGTGATTTGAACGAGACCAAACACAGCCCCATTGAAATTCCATCCAAGGAAGCTCATGTTCACTTGCCTTCCAATAAGAACACAGCTCCTCTTCCTATGTGTTCACTCACAACCTATGATGAAGTTGCATTCGAAAGTTAATAAATTATTTTATTTATTTTCTTCAATCTAGTTATTTAGTAAAAATAAGGATATGATGGACACATTCTGATGTTACCGTGGGAAAGCTAGGTATATGATGTAGCTCAAAGTCGGTTACTCAAACAATGGGATTAGAAGAGCGACTTACGCATGCGGAAACCCAGTCATAAAATCGAGCAGAAATTTCAATTCTGTGCTAGCTTCGGAAAATCGTCATAACTAACATTTTCAATGCTTGTGGCCATCCCAAAGTGTCTTAATGCAAGCTTCGATGCATGGGAAATGACAAAAAATTTATGATAAAGTCAATGATGAGACTCTTCACTTGTGAATGAAGCTTATCGATATTAGGTTTATCGATGAGAGTATCGTCGATATTGAATGCACGTGGATCTTCTTAGTTGAATGAGTTGGTCTTGAATACCGCCTGTGCTAGTATCTATATATGTTTAACCAATTTCTACATTTTAGTGTATGCACAAAGAAAAATTGATTTGTAATGTCATTTTGCATTATGATGTAAAATAAGATGAGCCAAAAGCATTTTCAAAGGAGATGTCAAGTTCTAATCTCCACATTTTTGCAGACTTGTTTATTTTTCCATTTTTCTCAGAAGATAAAAATATGGTATTTTGTTTCGATTGAAAAATTATATTAAATAAAGAGTACAGTTTTGTTGCAAAGAATTGTGGGATTTCGCTAGTAATTTTGAAAGTGAAGTGAGTCAAAATTTAGTGACTAATAACATCCCGAAAATCCACTCCTGCTGGCACTGACTTCAGACGACGACTCCATAAGTGTCGATTTTGTTTCATTTCTCCCTCTTCCCCCCGCCCTCTTCCTGCGCTCTTCCTCGACCTCTTCCAATGAACGGTTTCATCATCTCATGGATTTTTCTTGCGATATCCACGATATCCACGGTTTCGTCAGCTTGCGTTAGTATCTAGTTCTCTTTTTATCTTGTCAAAATCTTGGACCAAAAGAGAAGACAGAGCTTTTCATTAGCTAGAGCAATGTGGTGCTCATTGGAGGGTTGATTTTTATTTATGAATTACTCAATAGGATCTTTTTCAGTTGATGTAAGATTTTTACAATTTAATTACATTAAAAATCTAACAATCAGGTGTTGTTGTAGATAGCAAGAGAGTTTGCTCCTCTCCTTATGGTCTTGGTTTCAAGTCTTATTGAAAGCTAACTCAGCACTTAAGTGCTCAATCCAAAAAGAACAAAATTAAAAGCCTAAAAAATCTCCATCAAACCACTCTTAGCATAGCAAAACTCACTACAAAGCAAAAAAAAAAGGAAGAAAACCTTCAAATATATCAGTATACAGTACCAAAAGAAAAACTCCAAATCGATTATCAGGATATGCCACGCGTCGATTGCTCCTTTAGCCAACCAACACGCATTTCTATTAAATATAGTAAAAGTTGCATGAAGGGAGTGAAGTATGGTAATTATCCGTTGGCCGGGTACAGGTGGGCCATGGGAATCGTCCGACGTGCGCGATGGATTAATCCCCTGCATCTACAGTACTTCGCTTTTTCTTTTCTTTCTTTTAATTTAAAACCTTTGTGGATTTTTTCCTCTCTTTTTTTTTTTTTTCCCATTATACTATTCGAAGTAAAGATAACGCCCATTTTTCATCGTCTTACTTTTTGCCTTTTTTCCGTTTTTTCCTTTCAGTTTAATATAAGAGAAATCATCTGCCAGCTATTCCCGCAATTACCAAAATTTATCAGTGAAATGTAAACTTAACAATTTTTTTTTTTTTTTTATGAAATTGTATATGAAAGGTGAAATCCTAAAGTTGAAATGATTCTAGACTTCTTTTTTTTGTGGCTTCTTTCACGGTCTTATAAAATTTTACAAATAAAACTCAAATACAAGTAAATCATTTTATTTATCTCCATGAATCTACATATTTAATAAAATAGTTAGATATAATATCGATTAGCTGCAATAACATTTTGTTAGTTTCTGAAAATGTTAAATTCTAGCATCAATATGGTGCTCTTCGTCTGTCAAGATTAGTTCCATGTGGTAGCCATGATCTAGCTGCAATGAAGATGCAAGTTTTAGGCAATATAAAACCAATTATAAGTAGCAGCTGAAGCGATATTAAGAAATGAAGCCAGGATGTCACATATTTCATTGGTTTGATACGATTTTTCTAAATATGTTTCTGAAATTGAGTTCCTGAGGTTGGTCAGTTCTTGGGATGATAATATGCATAAGCGGTGAAGAAGGCCTTAAAGATGCTAAAAACAAAGAGAACGAAGGCAGCAATAGCCGTAACGAAGCACCAAGGGCTGCCAAAGTGCTCGGGCTTAATCCCTGTCCATCTCACACGCCAGTTGTTCCAGTGGTATTTGGCCAATTCCCCGATTTACTCGGTCTAGTAGCTTGAGCCAATATCGAACCTGACATCCATAGGGAGATCACTGACGAATTTCGCAGCCTCCTGGTCAATACTCATTAGACATCTCATGAGGATCAACGTTAGAGGAGACATGCTTCGAACACAAACAGTAGCAGTGTAGCGCTGCTCGAAATCCCAACATTGCTTAGATATTTGTAAGGCGGAAATGTACCTCAGGAGTTCAGCTCTGAATCATAAGACAGGATAATTAGAGAAAACTGTTCGACCCTTAATTGTTCATTCCATAGGCACAATAAGGACATAGTTTGAAAGGAAAAAAAAATCTGGTATATAGAAATTAATAAAAAAAGTAAAGACCAAGAAACACGAATCACTAAGTTTTATTGGTGATGTGCTCCGGCTGATGTCTCCATTTTCCGTTACTTCAAGAACAAACACTAACATCTCACATATGATTTTGTGCTAATCAGCATAACCATCATCCGTGTAGCATGTTTTTATTGAGCACAAAACGCTCCATTAACTCGCAGTTGCAGTTCCTTTTATGAGTTATCGTGACAAAGGGTGCCTCTACAACCTAAAGTCAAGATCCAAAAAGTTCAAGAGAAACTCTGGATCCAAAGAGATACCGACACATTCCCAAAACAGAACAATACTATGGATACAAAGACCAGCATACAAAACTGTTTGAAGTGGTAAAATCCAAGCATTTAGGCAAGTGTATTACAGACATCTAATACAAATCTATTTCACATGTGAGTAAGTTAACCTTTGTCATTTACTAGGACATAACATCTTTAGCATTACTCTGCCAAAAGATGGTGCTTAGTTAAAAAAATGGCAACCTAATTGGAAAAGTTGGTAAAAAATATAAACTAATGAATTCTCACATCTAAGTACATGAACAAATTGTTGTGGACAGAGGCTCTCATAACCAAGGTTAAGCATCACAGATGAGCTCAATGTTGGCTCAATTCACTATCATCTGAGCATGCGCCAGTTATTTTATCTGCTCATTTTCTTCTGATAACTGAGTTTTCATTCTCAATTTTAGCTTGTTGACAGTAATAATAACATAAGAAAGCAGAGTTTCACTTACTACAGCAAGTCCAAGGAGTGGAATTGGTAGTATAAATAAGTCTTAACTTCTCCTAGGCTCAAATAGGGCTATTAGTAAGTAAAAGAGTTGAATATGATTTATTGATACAAAGATTGACTCCTGCAATTATGAGGGATATATATTGAGATCAAGCAGGCAATAAAGTTTTTTCCTTTGAAACAGAGAACATATCTCTATACCTGTTAATTATAACATAAATGCATAAAAATTTCCATACCCATACCTCCATTTACAGTATTCTGAAAGCCCAAACTCAGATCAAGTTCATATTCAAACCAATGATTATGACCTATAATTTTTATTATACGCTTATAGTAGAGATTGCCGACTTGTTAAATCAGAATCAAATCAGATTTTACCTCACCCTTTCCAGCCACTCAATGTTGGTAATCCATATCATTGCATATGATAGGTTCATATAAGAATTCAACATCAGGATATTCTGAAAGATATGGTGTGTCTCAAAATGCGTGAAGCATAACTTACTATAACAAATTCCTACATCTATCTGATCACCATTTAAGACTGTTCTGTGCGATGCTTAAAACTCAATAATTTATCAGAGAAAGGCCAAATGCAAAGGTAATAACGTGCACCTGCAGATGATTGAGGACAACCAGCTGAAGTTCTTTTCCAGCACCACAGACAACTTTTGATACACGCTTCATACCCTATCATTGAACAAACTAGCAGACTAAGATTATGAAAACCAACCAAAAAGAACAGAAGTCCTATAGCAACACCGGAACTTAAAAAAACCAAATGTACCACTTCACCCAGAGAATTAACAAGAAACTGGTGGACTGCAGGACTGGTCCTAGCACCACCTAGAAGACTCAAAAATTCCTCCTGAGGAGAAGAGTCAAGACCTAGATAAGCAAACAAGAACAGTTAAATGAAGAACGATGAAAAGCCATCTACTGCTTTGTATTAACAGGACCACTAACCATGATCATTAATAAGGCTTGTTAACAAATCAAACTTCTCATGAAATATGTTCATGGCATCAGCCCACTGCTTGTGCATGACTGATAATGATGTCCGGACGACATGAAGTAAATCGTCAATGTTGGACGCCTGTTGAGCAACTTGATGAAGTTCATTTTTACTGCAGACAGGAAGAGATTGAGAATCTAAGGAGGCATTCAGCAGATAAAGATTCTCAGATATCTGTTCTCATTTCATTTGAGAATGCAAACAGTCCAGAAAATGTGTTTGGTAACACTTCGAAAACAGTTGAAAGGAAAAATATTATTAAAATCAAAATTAGAAACTGAAGACAACTTTTCAGCGTTCACATGCCACGTGCAAACATGGAGATTTGGAATAACTAAGCCTCTTTTCTTATTGCGATGGAACAAGAACAAATTCTGACAATTCTCATCCTTACAACATACACCATTAAACAAGTTTTCTGTGATAAAACATCGAAAACAGTTTCCATAAAAATGAAAACAAAAAATGTTATCGAAAACTTGGCAGGCCTCTAATTGTAGAGAACAAAAATGTTCTGTGAATCATGCAACGATGTTCAAAATTTTGTAAGAGTAACTCCTGCAATTTTGTCCCACCACTTTCAACATCCGAACTACGTTGATTTCTAGAGGTTTCTACGGAAAGATGGTATGATACTTGAAGGTCGGGTGAAAACCTTATCAAGCATGAAAAAATCATTCAGGCTACGAAGTATGAGGCATCATGTAGTTCAGCTTACGGTGACTCTTGAAAGTCAACTTGGGCATTTAAAATTATCAGAAGGAAAGTTCTTGCAAAGTGTAGATTAAATCCAAGAAAAATGCCTCAAAATTGCTCCATGTTAACCATCAGTTTCGTGTTTAAGGTTGACGATAATATCCTGAGTTAATATGAGTTTTACTTTCCGTAAAACCAGACAAAATTGCCTCTCTGAAACATGTATCAGTGCACATGAACAATTGTAATATAATTATAATACGGAGTCCAATTACTACTGCAACTTAAAAAAAAAGAGAGAGAGAGAGAGAGAGAGAGAGAGAGAGAGAGAGAGAGAGAGAGAGAGAGAAGAAGTTTCACCTAAAATATGAATAACACTAAATGCAAGTGCAATTCTACCTCTTTTGGAATATTGAAGTATCAAGCACTAAGTAATGAAAGCCATGCATACTATCTCCAACTGTTTGACACCCTCTTGATTCAACAATGTCTTCAACAAGTTCTCCTGAGCATGCAACCATCAAATGACAAAGATCCTTGGATAAAGCCACCTAATGATAACAATTACATGGCAGTTAGCTTGCTCTGGTGAAACATCCGACATGATATCTGGACTAAACCAATCACAGGAATAAACTTACAGTAGGTACATTTGAAGTTTAGCAAAAATTCTGCATCTTACATCTATAAAATATTATCGAAGCTGTTTTGACATTTTCTGTGTCAGGCTGTTTGACATTTTTATAGAAACATGTTTAGTTACCACTGAGCTTTTACTCAATAGTTTCTCTATCAAATTCCAATAAGGTGTTCATGAGAAGACAATGTATCTGTATCTGATGACTATAACTTAAATGTCACAAAGTGAATGAAATTCTTTGCTGGTCACCAAAGCATTTTGAGCAAGAAACTATGCACAATTCACAGTAATTTTTTGTTTCATTTAGTCTAGGTTCCTTTGTTTAACTTTAAGTTTAGCTTGATCACCAATTGTTCAAAAGTGTCTCTTAAGGTTTATTTTGTATTTTTCTTTTCCTAATGCATGGAAAAAACCAAAGAAAAGACAACTTAACATATCGTGAAGTTGCAATATATTGGAAGACTAATTAGGAAGGAAAATAATATTAGTCCCAGCAGAGCAAAAAGGCCTCCTATCATTAACCCATTAGTTGAAGAAACATGGAGACTCTTGAGAGGCAACTGTGTTAGTCAGTGTACCTTCCTCACAGACGCATTCAGAAGTCGGCAAACGGTGTCTCTGTCCTTGGTTGTCGTAGGAATATCACATTCATGAATATTCTGGTGCACATTCCCATGCATTATGGCAATCACACGGCAAGAAGCAATAAGCAACTGATTATCGAACTGAAAATAGCAAACTCAATATAACAAAGCAACTATACAAATAAAGTCGACACAGAGAGTTAAAAAGCTTCCAAACTAAAATAACTAGTGGAGAGTGGAACTGTGCTATTTCTACGAGGTCAACTTAAAGATCAACCAAGCACCATAACATTAAATTTTAGGTCAGGTCGATGATGGAACTAGAAAACAGAGAGAAGCAACAACTTCAGCAAAAAATTTAAACTTCATGGGCAACAGCACAAGTGCAGTATAGGTACTGATTCGAATTTTCTGAAGGCTTTTAAATGCAATTACCTCAACACCAGACTACAGATATTAATCACAATGCAACTTGGAAGGCTTTAAATTAGCAGTTCACAAGGGTTCCACAAAAACTTAGTATTCCTCCACTCATCTTTTGATTAATTACATATATATAGGACAAAGAGCTCAAAATGAGCTAAATGAGCTACTTCAATTTTCAAACATGATTTGATACATTTTAATTTATCTAAAATATCTCATACCTTTCTAAAATGATTTTGGACAACGAGGTAGTTACCGATAGAATTTTGATCAAAGTCATTGAAACGCCTTGTATATAATCTGAAAAACTGTTAGGAAAAACTCCACACTTATAGATTGGTGAAAGAAAGTGGTAGGAAGTACATTTGGAAAGTCCCAAGAAGGAATTGTACTATAAGGACTGGTTCCAGTAACTAAAGAGACAACTGATAGGAACCTGAATGATACTGATTAGGACAATTCTTCAGCATGCATTTGTAGAAAATCAAATGTTGTGGAAGTTCATCATGTTTTCACGTCAAACATACTAAACCCAAACATGCACAAATTAGGTAAAAAAGTCTCAATCTTCTAATAGCTGCCAATTATGAGAGTATTTCTACCACAACATCATCTCATAGAACAATTGATAACCAACAGTCGTATAGGCTAGTAAATCTGTAAAAAACACAGAAAAAGGTTAAAACAACACAGAAAGTATGCAAAGGTTAACCCTGACAGACCCCAAACTCCTTTAGGGCTTGGTGAGTATAGACAGAAGCGCACTCAGGGCAAAAACAAAAGCTTTGGATAATTTGCTGTATCGAAGTCGGAGGTGTCATCTCTGAAGTGACCAATGGAAGTGAAATCTAGAAGTTTTACAAAATAACTTCATTAGTATAGTTGTTTAATTAACCAGCCATTATTTCAGGCAATTTATTTCTCCATCAATCCATTTAAACAAAGAAAGCTTATGGAAAAAAAGGAAAGTAGTCATTAAAATCTATAGATATACTGCTAAATACTTGATCTGAACAACAGCAGGCTTTAACATTTGATTGGAAAGACACCAAATATACTGGCACATCCCCATCTTTATTTCACTGGAATAGGATATTGAAACTTGCTTTGAAAATTTGAAGCTCTATAAATGAATCTTGACCATAGTCAATTACAACCAGTTTCCCAGATACTAGTCCAGGGATGCGAAGGGACGTCGTGCTGCGGAGATCAAGTAGCGCGATCTTCGGTGCCAAAGCGTTGCCAGGTTCCTATTAAAAAATGGATATATCAGTCGAATGGGGGCTGGAACTTTGAAGAAGAAGATAAATATAAAAAGATTAAACTTAAGGAGTTCAAAATCAGCAACCTACAAGCACAGCTGACACTTAGCATAAGTTTTCAAAAAACTTCCATAGCGCATATTGAAGCTGTTGAATAAATTCTAAGTTTGAAAAAGAAATATTTTGTACCAGAAAAATACTACAACAGCAAACTTGCATTAGATAGCAGAAAGGTATGAACAGGGCCTTTGTCTGTCAAGTGTCAAGATCGAGAGGTAAGATGTCTTTCTTAGTTGAAAGATGCATACTCCATTCACTGGGCATCCTCATCCAATTAGACACAACAGCTGCATGAGATTCAAGCCGCGGTTTCCATTCCTTAATATTTAAGATTAGAAATAAACGACCACAGTTTATTGCTGCAGCACTAGCATATAAAAAGCAGCAAGTGCATATCCACGGTTCATGCAAGGCGATTGGTACATTTCATATGTAAAAATAAGTTCTCAGGAGCAAACTAATCCATGAAGTGGATAATATTAGAAATGGGTCTCTTAAAGAAACCTTTGGCAGCAGCATCAGCCAAGTTTTAGCAATTGTACCCATGACCAAACAGCTAGCTTAATGACAAACCGAAATCTTGAACTTTTCCACCCACAAGCATAATTGAGGAATACAAATCTGTCATTTAGGAATCACCCGAGGTATTACCTTCCTAATTGACTGAACTGGACATATGCACTTTAAAAATAGAAAGAAACTTTAATTTGAAGAAAATGAGCATGTCATGGATGATGCCTATTGCTGTCGGTCTTGTTTGGATTCTTGAACCACAATCGTTAGTAGTGGTTAGTGAGATACAAGATATCATCAAAAAGATTTGTACGTTTATCTATTCTCGGAAAATTATATGACATTGAAAAGATAGCTTCAGTAGACAAGATAAATGCTGTGTCGGTAAGGCAGGATTGGAATGAACCAGAAGAAAATTAGTTAAATGGGTTAAGAGTCATGTCGTTTGTTGATATATAAAAAGAAAGCATGCAAGAGTGTTCTGGATGGATCTGTTGGCTTTTCACGCTCAGATTGACCTTCTAGCAGTCCACTTTAATTTGAGTTGGCGACAGGACTCGTAAACGTGGTTGCCATCTCTAGCACTATATGTTTGTCGAGCAGCTTGCTGTGGCGCAATGCATCATGAGGGAAAGAAATAAAAAAGAAAAGAAAAAAAAAACCAAAAAAAAAAAGGAAAAGCAAAATAAATAAACAATTAGAAAACTAAAACGGCAAAAGCTGGCCTCGGGAAGGACAGTCGGGCAGAATGTGCAGGGGAAAGGACGAAGTGGGGAAATGATAAAAAATAATAATAATAAAAAAAAGAATCATTAAAAAAGGGGTGTAAAAGGAAAATGAAAAAAAAATGTTTTTTTATTCGGCTGGGTTGATCCGGTTTTGGGTTGGGTCCACGGGCTGAATTGGATTTACCCGGTCCGAACCCATTTTTGTGAAGTATAAAAATTTTAAATATTAAAAATATATTAAAAATTCAAAAAATTTTCAAAAAAAGAGAAAATCAAAAATTTCGAAAAATAAAAAAAGAAGAAAATTCCCAAAAAAATTCTGAAAATCCAAAAACTCAGAAAACATTAAAAAATTCGACCTTCTTCAAAAAAAAAATTAATTAAAAAGGTTATTAATTATTTAAAAAAAATTAAAAAATTAAAAAATTAAAAAATTTCGAAAATTAAAAAAAATGAAAATGATAGAGTTTGGTTAGGAATTGCTAGGTGTTGTCGTTTTAAGTGTAATTATGCATTTATTTCGATTACATCACATGCTTGGATTGTATATCTTGTTATGTTTAATGGTATGTGTGTAGTCATATGGTATGTTTAATAGTACGTGTTTAGATTACACCCGTATGATCACCTTAATATGTTTGTGGATGAGTAAAACCAATCCAAACTGCCTGACAAAAAATCATTTTGCTAAAATGAACAAGATTAGGTACTGAAAGGACACTAATTGGTCAATTAGTGTAATCAAGTCCCCGACCCTAGATTCTCTGGTTGCGTAGGAAGTGTGGCATCCTCCCGTGCCTCACTTGGTTTCTAGCTGACCCCAATAGGTTAGTGGCGACTCCTTTTGTGCAAAAATTCATAGGAAATATCCAAATGTCACGCGGGGTATTGAGGAAAGCTTCATGCTAATCACGGGCCTTAGGTCCGTCCTTCTTAAGCAATACCCTAAACCCGCTCCCTCCCCCCGAGGGTAGGTCGCGACAACTACAAATTTATCCTAAACTATCTTTTTTTTTACCATGAAAAATCCTAAACTAGTACACCTGTGACAAATTTATCACAACTGACCATAAAAAAAAACCCTAAACTTGTACATTTATGACAATTTTACCCCAAAATAATTTATTCGACCGCAAAAAAACCCAAAATTGGTAAATTTGTGACAAATATACCATCTACTAAATTTGATTAATACCACAAAAAAATCACAAAAATGGTAAACTATGACAAATGGAGCGTAAAATCCCAAATTAGTATACAAGTTAGTGTCGGTGTCATTTAACTTAATAATTTAATAGTAAAATTTAATGAAAACTAACATAGAGCAAATTTGTCATAAGTATACCAGTTTGGGGTAAATTTGTCAAAGGTATGCCAGTTTTGGGTTTTTGGTGGTAAAAAAAATAGTTTGGGATAAATTTGTCACAGATGTACCAGTTTAGGGTTTTTTAAAGTATTAACCCTTATAAAAAATCAGTACAAATCTACTATTAACATTTTTGGATGGTAAAATAATTATTTCATTAACAACTTACAGATGGCTACCTGTCCACTTGTATAATCTAAAATCAAGTAGTAGGGATAAGTACACTAATGGTGCCATAGGTTGTGTACGGCGCTCACTTTGGTACCAAAAGTTTCCGTCGGATCACTTAAGTGTCAAAAGATTTGAAAAACGCTTACTTTGGTGCCAACTCCGACGAAATTGGCCGGAAATCCGACGTGGCCTTTTTTTATTAATTTTTGACGCCGACGTGGCTCGTCGGAGAGATGAGTCAGCATCCAAATACCAAAACGACGCCGTTTGGTGTCTCCCCCAATTCAAAACCCTAATCTCCCGGCCGCCGTCCCGACGGTCCTTGCGCTCGGCGGCCACGGCTTCAACCCCGACCTCGACCCCAACCCCGACGATTGCCACTCAATGGCAGCGGCTCCGACCTCGACCTCGACCCTGACCCCGACGATGGCCACTCGGCGGCCGTAGCTCCGACCCCCGCCTCGATCGACCGCGACGATGGCCACTCGACGGCCGCGGCTCAAACCCCAACCCCGACCCCGACGATGGCCACTCGACGGCCGTAGCTTCGACCCCGACCTCGACCCTGACCTCGATCATGGCCACTCGGCGGCCGTAGCTTCGACCCCAACTCCGACCCCAACCCCGACGATGGCCATGGCTTCGACCCCGAAACCCTAATTTCTTCCCCATGTAAGCTAAACGGCGTTGTTTCCATGAAGCCATCCACGTAGGACGGCAAAACGATGTCGTTTTCTTAAGGAGGACCGAAAACGACGCCATTTAAAGGCTTATCGATTTTATAAATAAAAAAAATCATTTTGGCCGGAATCTTTCATCGATGGCACCAAAGTTAGCGTTTTTCCTCCGATTTGGCACTTAAGTGATCCGACAAAAACTTTTGGCATCAAAGTGAGCGCCGTACACAACTTATGGCACCATTAGTGTACTTATCCCCAAGTAGTAAATTATTTTTGAGTATGTCAGTAATGTGGTAAAATTGTTATTTTATTGGTATCTTATAAACATTTACCTGCCCACTTTTGGGTTTTATACATAATAATATTGTTTTTTCATTGATAACCTACCAATAATGATGCTCCCACATTTAAAACTTGCAACAAGTGGTAATGGACTACCATGCTTGCTTATAAACACTTACGTGCCCACACGCAAAATCTAAAAACGATGCCGATCTACTATCTGGTTTTGTTGATGGTAAAATTGTTATTTTATTGACAACATAGAAACAGCTATGTGCCTACTTGTAAAAACCAAAACAAGTAGTAATTTTTTATTAGGTTTGTGGATAGTAAAGGTTCTACTTCATTGGTAATTACAAACATTTATGCGGCCACTTATAAAATCACAAAAAAGTGACAATATATTATTGGCTTTTGTAAGTGATAAAATTGTTATTTAATTAGTAACTTACAAATGCGCCCCCCTTGTTTAAATGTGTATATATATATATATCTATATATACACACATATATATATATACACACACACACACATATATATATATATATATATATATATATGTGTGTGTGTGTGTGTGTGTGTGTGTGTGTGTGTGTATATGTGTATATATATACACATATATATATGTGTATCTATATACACATATATATATATATATATATATATATGTATATATATATATATATGTATAAACAAGTGGTATGCTAATATTGTGTTTTATGAGTGGTAAAGTTGATCTTTCATTGATAACTTAGAAACATTTATGCACCTGCTTGTAAAAAGTGATAATCTACTATTCAGTTTGGTGATGGAAAAATTATTATTTAGCTTGTAATCAACTCATAATCGAAATATTAAATTTATTGCCGTTGTTACAAACTAACAACGCACGGAACAATTTCCATTTTGTCCGTCTTATAAGAAATTTTAGCACCACGGAAATATCCATTTTGCATTCTCTAGTCAACTTTGAGGTGAATGTCTTAAGTAGGGTAAAAAAAAAGTGAAAGAAAACAGCAACGGAAATGAAGGAGCAAGGACTAGAAAACTATAACTATTGAAATTGCTCAAGTGACAATTCTTCCCACATAAAAATGGGGAGGTATGGAGTTCATTTTCCATCCTTCTCGGCATTGAGGTGAGGATGTGTAAGTGAGGGAGCGAGGTTTCACGACCTGCTCATAACACACATTGTATTGTGAAATAGGTATAGGATAGGATCAAACAAAAAGAAAAATGCGCTACCAAAGTACTCGTGCGCCATTTATTCCAGTGGTATCTACACTTGCCCATATTACTCCGTCAAGTAGCTCAAGTCGATATTGAATGTGGCAACGTTAGCGAGATCATTAAAAAATTTGCATCCACAGTCAAGAACCACTGAAGGCCAGCACTGGCTCAACCAAGTTGCTTAATGAATTTGCAATCCAAGTCAAGTCAACTTAAGATAGTCGCGCATGAGGACCAAAAAATTAATGATTCGATGTGATATGAATTAGACCAAATACAGCTCCATTGGAATCCCATACGAGGAGGTTCATATTCATCTGCCTTCCCTAACAACAGCACTCCTTGCATGAGTAAACTCGCAAACTCTGTCAAATAGTATCGAAATTGCACTCAATGAGAACCTCGCATTTGTTGTGGCTTCTCTTGCCATTCATATGCACCAATTTCTTCCGAATCTATTTGGTACCGGCTTCTAGTCTATGTTTCGGCAATCAAGAATTGCTGCTGGTTGAGTTGAAACATAGCCTTGTATTCGATGCATCCCGATCTTCCAAGCTGGTCATGTGGAATCATAATGCTCGCCCTTGGAAAGGTGTGACGTGCAACGAGGACAGAAAGGTCATCGAACTAGACTTCAGCTTTGAATTAATCTCTGGCAATATTAACAGTTCATCGAGTCTCTTTAGATTAAAGCATCTTCAAAAGCTTAACTTGGCTTTCAACGATTTCAACTTCTCTGCAATTCCGTCTGGCTTCACAAATCTCATTGGCCTGCTTCATCTGAACTCGTCCAATGCTGGATTCTCCAGGCAGATTTCGATGGAGTTAGCGAGGTTGAGGAAGTTATGCATTCTTGATCTTTCTCTTCTTTATTTCCCTAGAACTGATACACAAAAGCTCAAGAATCCCAATTCAAAGACCATGATTGGAAATCTCATGGTGCTACGACAGTTACATCTTGACGGCATCAACCTGTCTTCCCAGGGAAATGAGTGGTGCAATGCATCGTCCTCTTCAGTGCAAAAACTTGAGGTGCTGAGCATGTCTAATTGCTTTCTCTCTAGTCCTGCTGACTCTTCTCTCGTGAATCTTCATCATTTTTCATTCATTTAACTCAATGGCGACAACCTGTCAACCACATTTGCTGACTTCCTTAGCAAATTCACCAATCTAACTACTCTGCGTCTGAGTTATTGTGGGTTCTATGGGGAGTTTCCTAGTAAAATCTTTCAGCTGCAGATAACTCCAGATCCTTATCAGGCAACCAACTTCTTCAGGGTACTCTGCCCAATTTTCCGGAGGATAGTTCTTTTGAGACTCTGGTGCTGAGTAACACGAGTATTTCAGGGAGGCTTCCAGATTCAATGGGTAATCTTAGAAAATTGTCGAGATTGGAATTGTCTAATTGCAGATTGAGTGGATTGACCCCAAGCTCGATGGAGAACCCGTCAAAGCTGACTTATTTGGACTTGTCTTTAGATAATCTTACTAGTTCAGTTCCTTCGTTCAGTGTGTCCAAGAATCTGAGACAGATTATGCTATTCCACAATGCTCTAACAGGAGAGATTAAGTCACCCGATGGGAAGAACTTCTAAGCCTTGTGAATCTAGATCCGCGGTACTTCCTTCGATCAAGATCACTGGAAGGCAGCATTCCCCCATCTCTCATTATACTTCCTTCGGTCAAGATCATAAATTTGCTGAACAATCAGTTTTCTGGTGAGCTGAGCAGATCTCTAAATCTTATGTGGCATGACCGGTGATGACATGAATAATTTTCTAAAATTTTGTCTAATTTTTTTCTTTTCATTTTTTTTTATAACCCTCGTCGGCCACTGGCGAGAGCCGTGAGGCTCTTGCCTAGTCTGGGCGGGCAAGGGCCTCCTCACCCTGATTGACCAACATGTTTAGGATTAAATTGGCACAAGTTTAATAGGCCTAGGACTTTTTTGATAATTTTGTCAAATTCTATCAATAACCATTTAAATATAATGGGCACTACAATTGCTTCGCCTTAGTTTGAAAGGGAAAAATATGTATTCTATGTGAAAGAACGCAAAAATAAAGACCAACGACCACAGAACAATTAACTTTCCATGTAATCTCGTCCAACTGACGCTTTTTTTTTTTTTTTTTCAAAAAAATTATTCCAAAATCATTCAAAATATATAAATAATAAGAAATTTGGGTAAAATGGAGATTTTTGGTCTGAGTGATTGCTGATTTTTCAGAGGATAGTTATCTTGAGACACTGGTCCTAAGTTACGCGAGTTCCATGTTTAATCGGTAATCTCAGAAACTTGTCGAGATTAGAATTGTTTATCTACAGTTTGAGTTGATCGACACCTTAATTTGGAACCTTTTTGGAGTTGACTTACTTTGGACTGGTCTTTAAATAGTCTAATTGGGTTCAGTTCCTTCCTTCAGTATGCCCAAGAATCTCAGACATATCATGTTGTCCCCGCGATGGGAAGGACTTCTAAAACTTTGTAAAACTAGATTTGAGGTACACCTCGTTGGAGGGAACCATTCGGCCGTCTCTTTTTACCCTTCCTCCAACTGATGTCCCCATTCTTTTTCATTTTCGGTGTTCAGTCCAAACGTAACATGAAAATGAGTCTGAGGGCTACATCGTTAATTTCCTTTTTTACCCAATACTGTGCACAAAATCAGGTTCTAAGTGAAATCAACCTTGCAGAAATAATAGGAAGCGCAATGAATATCTGTTCTCTTGAAAGGAGCTTGTATTGTAGAAAGGGAAAGAGATGCTGATGTTTTTTTCTTTCTTTATGGACTTCCGTTCATCAACAGTCAAGAATCATTGATGGCCACCGCTGCTGGCTCGACCACGTCCTTTAAGGAATTCACATTTGCAAGTCAACTTAAGATTGTCGCACGTAAGGATGAGATACGAATGATACAATGTGATAAGAGTCAGACCTAAGTCCTTCTCTCTCTCTCTCTCATGTGAAGGCTGTTCATCTTGAGGTGAGGTCATTTGTATGCAGCCATAAGAATTGTGGCAAGAAGTTTGCGTATAAGCACATGAGAGACCATCGTGAGAAAAATGGTTGTCATATTTATGCTCCAGTAAGTCCTATTCTCTTATTCTCTCAAATATTGAAATTCAATTTTACTGCTCTTTTGAAATCCAGCTTTTCACTAATGAGATTTGGATAATCCTAATACCTGTCAATTTGCCTCCTTTGCTTTAGGGTGATTTTGAGGAGTTAGATGAGCAATTTCGATCTAGGCCCAGAGGCGGGAGAAAGAGGAAATGTCCGACAATCAATTCCTTACAGTGAAAACAGAGTTACTCTACCTAGCGATCTAGATTTCCTATCGGATTAGTGGCTGGAGTCTCTTGGCAAAGCTTGGTAGCAGCAGAGGATATTGTATAGGAGCTGTGGTTTTTTGCCTCGTAGGGCCGAGCAAAGGCGACGAATTCACTCATCATCCTCCCGTCGCTTGTTTGTAATTAATAGTTGATAGAGTTTGCTATTGTTTTGTCTACGAAGATAGAGAGCTTGTTAATCCTTAGCAAAAGATGCTTGTGATGAGCTATTGTCAGCGGTATATCATGCAATATATAGTAAATTCAATTGAGAATCCATTGGTGTCATATCGATCTGCCACTGCTCACTTCATCCATTTTTATGGTTGAACGGTTGAAAAGTTCTGGTCGATGTTTTCCTTCCCAAGATTGTTGAAGGCTTAGAAGTCCGATTTCTACTATCTCCTTCGGTAATACTGAAAGAAAATTAATAATTGTCTGTAATATTCATCCATCTCTGTAAGTACATAAGCTTTCTTACTTTTCATTTAAAATGTCAGGTCAAATCCTAAGAAAGATAATTTTTTTTCCTCAGGAGATAAAAATAACTTCACCAAATGTCCTGAACAAATCAAGTAACAAATCAAAATCAACCGTCATCATCGTTTCCATGTAAAACTATTCTCTGTGGCGGATGACATGGCTGATGGTGCTCAAGTGGTGCACTGACGTGGTGCTTTTATTAATATTAAAATTTTAAAAATTAACAAATTAAGAAGTAAATGATGTTGGCCAAAATATATTGAAAGGAAACCAGAGTTTTTAAGGGACGAAAAAACTGAAAAATAAAATAAAATACTAAGACACGTTGAATTAGAGAATCGTCTTCTTCAGATCATTGCCTAGGATCATCCCTTGAAAGAGTCAGAGATGGGCTACTGCCGCAAGCCTCATGCATGAGCCCAACGATGGTTACTGGACACCCCGTATCGGTTCCCATGGCTGCGACCGTGGATGCCCACGAGCTCTTCGTGCAGAGCTTGAATGCACGTGAGCTATGTCCCAGAGGGCTTTGCAGCCTCCACGAGATCGTCCATGACGATTGAGAGCGGTTTCAGCGAAGTTATTCAACTGCATTCCTGAGCGTGGCTGATGTCGTTTTGTATTTTGTTTCACGAAAATCAACCTCGTCCGGAAACTCAATCGTCTGAGTAGCTAGAAAACAAGAGGAAATTGCAAAGTAGCTTATCACAAACAATGCCCTGTAAAAGTAGCACAAAAGGAAAATGCACCAGAAAGTAGCCGCGATTGTGTGTCAAAAGGGACATGAGTGGTTTTGTTGTCCAAGAAAATTACACAACCAACCTTCTATTCGTGAGATGCTATAACTCAAAATATGGATTTAGATGGCAGGGTTTTTCTAAACGAAACTAGTCTAGGGGAAAAGTAGAAGGAGGTGCTCGATCGTCTCAACTTCATGGTGATAGGATGGACACCCTAGGTCAGGTAATATTCTTCACCTAAGCAAGTTATCTTTAGTCGGCAAGACATTTTGGTAAATGCTCCACAAGACGATTCTGACTTTGGAGGAGGGGGAGGGGGGGTTTCTTAATTGCCAAATTTGGTTCCATGACTTGTGGGGTAGCCGGAATGATGATGACGCTTGTGATTAGAGGTGTTAAAATGGGTCACTTGTTTATAACAAAAGATAGTTAAATGAGTTTCACAATTAAAGGTTTAAGATAGGTGGGTCTTAAGTGGGTTTTTAAATGGATTGGGTTGAAAACTCATCTTTAAAAAAAACATTATAATTCCTCCCTTCTTTCTTTAACTTTATAAAAATCAAAATTATAATTTTTTTATTTTTATTTTCGCTTTTCTTTTTCTTTCTTTTTTATCTTTTTCTTTTTTTTTTTTCTTTTTTTTTTTCTTTCTCCTTCCTCCTTCCGGTTGCCGGCACGGCGACGGCCAGCGACCGGCCAGACGCCGGGCGAGCTCGAGCTCGCCGGATCTGGCGAGGTGGAGGCCTCGCCGACACCCGGCGAGCTCGAACTCGCCAGTCTGGTGAGCCTCGAGCTCGCTGGCGTCGAGCGAGCCTCGAGCCTCGCCGATCTGGCGAGCCTCGAGCCTCGCCGATCTGGTGAGGCTCGAGGTCGCCAGTCTGGCGAGCCTCGAGCTCGCTGACGCCGGTGAGCTCGAGGCTCGCCTGTGGCCGGTCGCCGGCCGTCATCGTGGCTGGCGACCGGCCAAAGAAGAAGAAGAAGGAGAAGAAAAAGAGAAAAAGAAAAAGAAAAAAGAAAAGAGAAAAAAAAAAGAAAATTATATTTTAAAAATAAAATAATTTTAATATTAATTTTAATTTTAATTTAAAAAAAATAATTAAATTTCGATTTTTTTAAATAATTATTTTAAATTTTATAAAAATTGTCAATTAAATTTATATGGTATAAAACTATTTTAGCAATACAATTTAAAAAAAATAATATATATAAAAGCTTGGAAGTATTTTAATAATATAATCTTAAAAAAAAACATAGGAATAAGTTTTTCTAAATTTGTTAAATATGAAAATATTTTATTAATATGAGTTTGGTCGGGTCGGGTATGGGTTGGGTATGGGTCGGGTCGGGTTTGGGTCGAAAAATTTACATTAAACATAAATGGGTCATAAATGGGTTAATGGGTCAATTTGGATCGGACCATTAATGACCCGACCCAAACCCGACCCGACCCACCCGTTTAACGGCTCTACTTGTGATGTTGATTGATTTTTCCTTTGTCCTCACATCCAATTATATGCACTCTTCAACTGTAAAAATCCCTGATTTTGTAACAGTCCATACCAAATTGTTTTGTAGAGTTTGAGTATTTAAGGGCACTAATAGGATGTCATTCACAATCTGCTCATCAAATAATTAGTGAAGAGTCCACTTATCCCATCTATTTTTCTCATGTAAAATCAATTCAGTAACGCTAAGGGTAAGGTATTAAAAAGCATGAGTGTCAAATTTTTTTTAACCACTTTAGTGCCATAACTTTTCCAAATATATATTCAATTGCAAGAAATTTGACATGACATGACACTTATATGGATTGTTTTTAAAATACTTCAGCACTCAAGTAATCTGATTAAAAAGTTATATGGCATTCCGATGATTGGAAAATAAGAGCGCTAAAATCATATATGCACATATAGGATAAATAAATCTGAAAAATAAAAAATAATAATAATAGAAAGAATGAGAAAAGAGAGAGGAAGAGAAAGATCATTTTTGAAGCCCATTCGACCATTAAGTTTAAATTTGGCCCGATAGCTTGATCCAAACCCATCAACTCAAGCCCAAACCCATTTGCTCATGAATGTGACCCATAAGGCTTCAATCAACGTGAGAGCTCGCTTGACCCATAAACTTTCACTCCTCGATTTCCAGATCGGAGCCCATTTCGGATTTCCCCAGGAGTCGATTTCCAGAGACTTCTTTCTCATTTCTAGCTCATCACCGCCCAAGGCGACGTCGCCATCGCCGGACGGCCGCCTCCCGGGAAGCCCCCTGTTCAATTCTGTTTCGTGGCCGTGAAGATTGAAGTGGCCGGAACTCGCTTGAAGCTCTTCTACCGGTCTTCATTTTAACCGACGACGACGATCATGAGAGCTCCCTTAGCTGATCGGACTGCCGACAACGACTTAGCTTGGCTTCATTGATGAGGTAATCTCTGATTCTCCATAATGCTGTGATTCCGGCAAAGGTGAAGCGAATGTAAAGCTCGTTTTGCTTCGATGAGGATCGGTCACGTCAGAGTCATGTATTTGATTCTGAATTTCACATGTTAATTTCGTTTGCGTAAGGTCACAAATACGAGTTTGAAATCGCAAAAATCTGCTCCTCAATCGGTTGACTGCAATCTGTTCGACGAAACGTCTATAAGGTTTTGATGCGGATTAGTTTCATCCTTTTCGGAATCCGAAAGTATCTTGACATAGATTAAGTGATATTAATTGATTTTCAAGTCACTTAAGCGTGAGTTCTGATGTTTTCACAATGGCCGAATATATTTCTTAACCATTATAATTCTTCGTTCTGTGCTACATTGCCGGTGATTTCCATGGTAGTGGGCGATGAGTATATGATTTGGAGTTATTGTTCTCGACCTTCTGTTCTGGTGACATTCTTGACCGAGGCTTCTACCGTGTTAGTCTCTCACGCTTGGTTTCCTTGCGAGTCCATGTATGAGTCATGGTGGATTATAACGGTTAAAGGCAGAGGCTGGAGATTGTGACCGATCTCAGTTGTTTGTGTAAGAATACAAACGGTCAATGGCTAAGTTTGTCTATGTGCAGCCTGGAGTCTGGGTGTCTTGATCCCAAATCGTAGCTTTGAAACTCATGTAGTGTTTTGAGTATAATCTGGTGATTCTTGATCTGTAAGAGGAAAAGGTCAAGAAGGACAAATATCAGTGAATGAAAGAAAACAAGAATAATGTACCTCGTGCCAGAACTTCTTGTTACCTCGTGCTTCCTCGCTTCGTTGCCTTCCGATGCTTCGTAAGCAGGGCATTTCATTTCGGGCTGCGAGTTCTGATGCTACAACTTGACTAGTTTGATCGGCAATTGCTGGTTTTGCGTTTGCAGAATATGCCTGCATTTGAATGTCCGCCACGATGGGAACTGATGCGAAGCCGTTTTCATGTCGATTTGGTCTTTATCAGGATGAGGTGGAAGTGGCAATGGCTCAAGGGGTCAAGGGGAAGCAGGGAGCGAAGGCTAATAATACCAGCGAAGAATGCGGCGCCGCTTTGAAGAAACCCGCGTACTTGAGGCAGCATATGTAGGGGTGAGCGGTTCCAGGTTCCGGTTCGGTTCCGTCTGGAACCTGGAACCTACCCTCGGGTACAGGTTCCAAAAAATTTGGAACCTGAAATCTACCCGTTAGAACCAAGAACTTGAAACCTACCCTGTCACAGGTTCCAGGGTCGGTTCCAGGTTCCAACAGGTTTTTTTTTCTTCATTTTCAGATTTGAATTATAACGTACGCGCATATTATCGGAATCTTCAGCACAGTTAAGATGCTGGCTGTCACCAATCTTTCTTCTCAAACCATATGTTTTTATCAAAACATGGAAATCCTTTTTGTAAGTCTCTGCAAAAGTTCTGCTATGCTTAACCTGTTAACAGCAGGTTCATATTAGGAGCAAATCTACCAAAAATCATGCTGGTGCATATTTCTATTTTCAAGCACTTAAATATCCCTATGAACACAAAAAAAAAACCTAATCCAATCCTTAGAACAAAAGAAAACGACAAACTCAGAAAAACGTAGATTGGAGCAGTAGAATGATGTAAGCACAATCTTTGTCTCCTTTGACATGCAAAGGCGCCGAATAACATCTTCTTGAACATAGTTACCAGCAGTAGCAGTCAAAGCCATTAGTGGGATGTCAAATTTCAAGAACTTCATCTTGGAGGTGCTGAAGTTCTCTCTTAACACAGATAGTTTCCTGAAACGTGAAAAAACTTCAATCAGGAAAGAATCCTTACCATAATCTTTAATCATCATAATTGTCCCCTCTATCGACTAGGATAATTAACATGCAAAGCTAAACCAATGGTCAAAGTCATGGTAAATAACCGAGCAATAGGTAAGGATAAAGGATGTGAAACCCCAATCGCTCTCTCTAGCAGTGAAAATGTGTTCGCCTCTCCGCAAGATCAGCGGGAGTTTAGTGGTTGCGAAGGATGTAGATCATAAATAGAGTGTGCATATAATAATATAGACATTTATCATGTTATGCAGGAGCGACATTCGACAGCAGATCAAACAACTGGAGTAAAGTTGAAACATGTTTGAATAAAAGATTCAAAACACAGCACCAAAATGTTCTAATTTACTTCAGCAAAACATCAATTTGGTCCTTCAGATTTCTTCAGCTTCAAATCTACACTTGCCAGCCACTTTCAACATGGTGAATATTTACTCCAAAACTAATATGGGTGTCTAAAGAGGGGTAGAGTGATAAAATCACATGTTTCCTGTTACTTGAATTTTATACATCTTACATGAACCAACAAAAGAACTCAGATCATCGCTTATCATCCTTTCAGAAATATATTAACGGCAAGATTAAATAAAAGAACCATCTAGCCGGGGGGAAAAGGAGGCCCTGGAGTAGACAATTCATACCCTTTCTCTTTGAAGAACCAGGATTTATCTGATTAACCAAAGTCAATTTGAACAATGCAAATCTAGACCATCCGTCTGAAAGTCCTGCAGGATCGGCAACACTCAAATATAGTGCCAAAGAGTTGGTTCTATTGCCTTTTGGGTAGATCAACAAGCACCTACTCAGAATCAAGCCAACCGCCTAAGTAGATACATCATTTTACAACCGCTGAAAATGAAACAATGTTTACCAGTTGTGGCTGCCAACTGTGAATACTTGAGAGTAGTACCTGACTGAACTTAAGCTATTGAAGTTGGTGATTTTCCATAAGTATTTCCATGAGGTTACAAGTTGTTCACCCACCATTTCCTGCTTCCCCATTGGCAAGAGTTTTAGCAAAACAAAGTTTCATGAATGATCCTCTAACATCAAAATCACGCCATAAATATACTTCTCGAGCTATGAAAACAATAAAAGAAAAAGATATGATGTTCGACTTCATGTGAAATTAGTTATGACTGCAAGTCGGAGACAAACTTGGGACTTCTGACAGAGAAAGAACACGCACCTCTCCGTTTGAACAAGGGACGAGCTCAGATTCCTCAGTTATTCCAAGGAAGAGAAGGTAATTCGCAAAAGATATTTCTAATATTCATCGTGCTTTTCAGCAGACCACTTTGCTCAGATCAGAAAATTGCACTTAATTGCATTATTAAACACTTGGGTGGATGCGGCTTAGTTGACCGGAGACATCGAGTAAACCATGCATTAAACTTATCAATGGTGACATCACAACAACCACCTTCCCAGTCATTAGGGTTGGAATCTGGAAACACAGTGATTTACCTGCAAAAAAAAGTTACGTTTGAGAAAGCCTGCAAGTCCTCTAAGTCATAAACGGGTGACCACGTAAGTAATCTGGACTCACAGAAATAACAGGTGTACATGGGATAGAAGAATCGTGCCTTATCAACAACAACAGGAGAATCTGTGGAACAAACGGACCCAAAAGAAAGGAAGAGACAGTCATTCGATTCTTAAAATTATATCATGGTGAGGGACTCGATCATCTCAGCTTTTGCATCAAAAACCATCGAAATCCGCAACCAAGCAAGTCCCAATTCCAACAAACGTGAAACGAACAAGAAAAGAAATAATAAATGATAGGCTTATGCTTTTTGGCATGTTGGGCTTTTGGCGCGAGCAGAGGCGGTGGGTCACGAGCGGAGACTAGCTCGGCTCAGATCTGTCGGCGTCGGGTAGTCGCGGCGAGCAAGAGTCAGAGCGGCGTCAGCGACGGGCAGAGGCAGAGCACGGTAGCGACTGGTGTTGAGCGGCGAGGGTTTGCGCGAGCGGCGTCAGCAATTGGCGTCCAGCGGCGTCCAGCGGTGGCGGCCTTGAAGGGAAGCGACGTTCGGCGGTGAGAGTCAGAGCGGCGTCGGCGACGGGCAGAGGCAAAGCACGGTAGCGACGAGCGTCGAGCGACGAGGGTTCGCGCGAGCGACGTCGGCGACTGGCGTCCAACGGCGTTCGGCGGCAGCGGCCTTGAGGGCGAGCAGCGTTCGGCGGCGTGAGTTCCAGATCTAAAATCTGAGTAGGGATTACAAAATAGAAAGGGAGTCTCAGTGCTGAGCGAGGGAGGGGGAGCGAGCAGGGGAGGGGAGGTATCCTTTTGGAGCCCTAACCGGTTCCGAACCGGTTCCAGTTCCGGTTCCGCATCGGTTCCGATTCCGGTTCCGGTTCCAGTTCTAATAGGATCCGGAACCAAAATTGCCGGTTCCCGGAAAAATGGAACCAGGAACCGGAACCGGTCCTTTACGAACCAGGAACCGCGCTCACCCCTAAGCATATGCAGGGCCATTCGCTCGAGCTATGTTGAGCTCTCTGTTTTGTTATTGATGCTGCAACATGAAAGCAAGGTCTTTGAAAATTTTAGTTGAGTTTTGATTAGATTACACCTGTCATGGAGGTGGTCGACCGTGAGGTACAGTTTGTAAAGTGGACAGGTTCTGATCACAGTCGCACCAGTGTTGTTGAGTAGATGGTTTTGATGCACAATGCTTGGTTGTGGTCTTTGCTATCAAGATTTTCACATTTGTAACTTCTAATGAGGCGTCAGAAATAGTAATTCGGATATTATCGTTGGGGATGTACATGATTTTCTGGGCCGTTGTATGGTGATTACCAATTTACCCATAAATATAATGCTGTAATCTTGTGGGACATCATAAAATGGAAGCACCATTGAAAAAGCATCAATCTTTTAGTGTGTTCTAGTCTCACAGGTAGATATTTTATGATAAAAAAAAGTTTTGATAGTGGTTGAAAAATGAAGCTGTCTTGTTCTTTTCCATTTGTCTATGGCGAGTTTGCCTATACTGAAATCAAGACCTTGCAGGATAAAGTATGTTGGCTCATCTGATTATGATATGATAATGGCATGAAGCATTGGATCCCATCGAAAAGAACTCCAAAATGCAAGAGGCTGCAATCTTGTATCTTGATTGGACTAGTATCAGGTTGGGGGACCACCTGAGACGACCCATCAAGTCAGCCTTGGTCACGCATGTTCTATCTTGAGGTTTGAAGCATCATTCTCCTTTTTTTTTTCTTTTCCTATTGATGTGTAGAGATTTGGTATGCTTTGTATCTATTTGTCAATATGCTAAATTCATTTGCAGACGCCTTTCAAGTGTTCTATAGAGAATTGCTCTGCCAGCTATAGGAGAAAAAACCATTTGGCTTGTCACTTTCTTCAGCATAAAGGCGAGATTTTCAGCTGTCCTGTTGATGGTTGTGATAAGTCATTTGCATATCAAGGGAACATGAAGAGGCACTTGAATGGAATTCACAATGATAAGGAACCATCAACGTCTGGTGAATGTAAGAGTCTGAAGTAGCATGTTTGTCCAGAGGTTGGGTGTGGAAAGGTTTTCAAGTTTGCAACGAAGTTGCGAAAGCATGAGGATTCTCATGGTGAGTCACTTAATTATGAAGGTGTCTTGGTGAAGCCGAATGATATCTATGAATTGTTTAACACGCTATTCGATAATAATGTGATTTCAACTGCTGCAATCAAACTAGAGACTGTGGAGGCTTTCTGTTGTGAGTGCATGAAATACTTCAGCAATGTTGATTATCTGAAGGACCACATGCGGTCAGCTCACCAATTAGTCAATTGCGACATATGTGGGACTAAGCAGTTGAGGAAGAATATCCAACGACATCTCCTCACGCATGAGAAGAAAAATTCGGCCGATTTAGAAGCATTCAGATGTGAAGTTGAGGGTTGTCTCCGCATTTTTTCAACAGTAAGATGCAATCACCTACTAAGTAGATTCTGGCTGGTTATGGATTTATAATCTTTTGGAACATTGAAGCATGAGCTCATTTATCGTGTGCTTGCTAAGTGTACATTAGCTTATTATTTTCTTGTTGACAGAAATCAAATTTAGGTTAGCATGTGAAGGTTGTTCATCTTGGGGTGAGGCCATTTGTTTGTGGCCATAAGGATTGTGCCAAGAAGTTTGCATATAAGCACGTGAAAGACCATCATGAGAAAACTGGTTGCCATGTTTACACTTCAGTGAGTCCCATTCTCTCGTTCTCTCAAATATTGAAATTCAATTTTACTGCTGTTGAAATCCAGCTTTTTACCACATGAGAGTTGGATGATTCTCATTCCTAGCAATTTGGCTTCTTGGATTCAGGGTGATTTTGAGGAGTTAGATGAGCAATTTCAATCTAGGCCCAAAGGCGGAAGAAAGAGGAAATGCCCGACGATCGAGTCCCTACTACGAAAAAGAGTTACTCTACCCAACGAGCTAGATTTCCTTTTGGATTAGTGGCCAGAGTCTCTAGGCAGCACTTGGCAGCAGTTGAGGGTTATGTATAGGAGCTGTGGTTTTTGGCTTTATAGGCTAAGCAAAGGTGACAAATTCACTCATCATCCTCCTGTCACCTATTTGTAGTTAGTAGATAGAGCTTGCTATTGTTTTGTGTATGGAGATAAGAGAGAGAGTTAATAATCCTTAGCAAAAGATGCTTGTGATGGGCTATTGTCAGCTGTAAATCATGCAATATAATAGTAAAATTCAACCGAACCATTGGTGTTATACTAATCTGTCACTGTTCACTTGATCAACTTCTATTGTTGAACAGTTAAAAAGTCTTGGCCGATATTTTCCTTCCGAGATTGTTGAAGGCTTAGAAGTCGGATTTGTACTCTCCCGTCTGGTAACTTTTATATGAAAAGTAATAATTGTTTATAAAAATAATTTCACTTAAAAATTTCTTACTTCTAATTTAAATATCAGGCTAAATCCCAAGAAAGATAATGTACGCATTTCCGGAGGATAAAAATGGCCTCACCAAATGTCCGAAAAATGTGACGGAGTTACTCGAGGGACGAAAGTGACCATCATTATCTTTTTCCACAGCAAATGTTTTTGGCCAAAATATGTTGGAAAGTAAACCGGAGTTTTAAGGGATGAAAAAACTGTTAAGTGCCAATGAAAATATTGAAAATGGTTGAATTATAGTCATCTTCCTCATATCATTGCCTAAGATCGTCTCTTGAAGAGTCGTTCGTGAGTGTCACCCAAACCCCAAGTATGAGCCCAACGATGGTTACTGCCTAGAATCTTGTCCAGATTGAGGTTGGACGACCCCAACCAGTGGACCAGATTGGGTCCTATGGCCGCAGCCATGGATGCCCATGAGCTGTTCGGGCAGAGCTTCAATGGATGTGAGCTCTATCCCAAAGGGTTGCGCAGCCACCCTGAGCTTCAAGCTTGTGCCACAGGAGTTCTCACGGCCGCGAGCAATACCTCGACTGAGAGAGAGTGTGTGTGTGCAACGAGGGGGATGGGCTTGTCGATGACAATTAAAAGCAATTTTAGCCATGTTTTCAACTGCGCTCATGAGCGTTGCGATGGTGTCCAAAAAATTTTTCCTCTTTGTAGCCCAAAAAACAAGAGAAAATTGCAATGTGACTATCACAAACAATGCCCTTCCCTTCACTTTCACTCTCCTTCATGAGAGCTTCCACCTCCCTCTTGTGGGCATCTTTCTCTCCCTTTGTCGGAGTCAATTTCTTCTCTTTGGAATTCTCGCTTCCTCAACAACGAACTGTTGCTACTCCTGCGATGCCGCAGATTATTAGGTCTCAGTGTGATATTGATTCAGTGGCTCCCTATCCATACCCCGTTTGACGAGGTTAGTTCCCATCCTCCTCTCTGAATGGGAGTGCGATGCTTTATTTGGTGATGTTTTGGGATTGCTGGATGAGCTTAGTGGATGAGTAATACAAGGGTTTTGAGGCAAGGTTTCTAAAGTTCCTATAAGTCATATTAACATGAGTGCCCACGATGTGTTTGACTAAATGCCCGGCAGCAAGATGTCCGAAATTTGTGGCTTTAGTAGTGTTCTATTTGTGGAGTCTAATATGCTTTTGTGTCTAGTGGACAAAGGAAGATGACTGAAGCTACGACCCTGGCTGTTTCTTCATTCGGTTAGCCACATCTACCTAAAACCCAAATCCCAGGAAAACCATCCCTAAACCCAACAAAAACAAAACCAGCCACAGACCTACACAAGCGTCTATTCACTTAAAAGCTCCCTTCACTCCATTTAACCAAATGCTTACCTAATTTCAGATGACCCTACCTGGTTGTTCTAGAGATGGAAAGGGTGGATGAAAATCAACTCAGATTGGCAGCTTTATGTAGGAGTATGGGTGATCTCTGCTCTAAAAAAGATGTCACGGACCTAGGAGACGAAATCCCTAAGGAAGCAAAAAAGGAACATGAGCTCACTCTTTATGGAAAGCTGTATTCCAAGCCAAATGTCAATTTCCAAGCATTTCTCAGCACAATGCAGAAAGCATGGAAGATAGATGCAGTTAAATGTGAAGTGATAGCATCAGGCTTTTTCTCTTTCCTATTCAGATCAATTGAAGAGAAAAGAAGAGTTTTAGAGTCTGGACCATGGTCTTTTGCAAGTAACCTACTTGTCTTACAAGAAGGAGATCCAAATATACATGAACATTGCTATGAATTCACACATTGTGCATTTTGGGTGCACATCTTGGGCCTTCCTAGAGCTAGAATTATTGAAGATTCAGTGCGCCTCATTGCTTCTAAATTGGGGGATGTTGAGGAGGTCAAATTGGAGGCAAGGAACAATAGTATGAGGAAAAACGGAAAGGCGAAAGTGCGCTTGAACCTATCTCATCCAATTAAAACAAGAACAATCATTAACATGGGAGGGAAGAAATGGTGGCTTGACTTTAAATATGAACGACTCCCACACTTTTGCTATTCGTGTGGTCACATAGGGCATTATGCAAATTATTGTTCAAAAATACATTACGAGGAAACGGGTTTAGCCCAGGATAAATCAGGGCGTTTCGGATCATGGTTGAAGGCTGAGGTTAAAAGAGTTTAGCCCTTATTGGAAGGCTTTCTACGGGAAAGTCGAACCTCTGGATGCTGAAGAAGATATGGCGCTGGAAACTCCCATACTAGCTACTGAAGAACCCCTGCAAACAGAAGAGGCTGATCAAAATGTAAGGGCAATAGTTATTGCTAATCCCATTGAAAACAAGATTATGGAAGACTCGGTAAGAGTAGACTCTGAGCCCATCAGCAGCAGTAAAAGCTCACCAAACACCTCAGCGTTAATTCCTTATTCAGCAAGACACAACATGATGTTAAGGAAAACTAAGAAGGAAGGAAAAGGTAGGGTATAAAACCCCATTGGCCAAAAAACAAAAACTCATCAGTCCATATGAGAAAAAATCATCTCCGATCCTCTTAGTGGATGAAGAACAGCTTCTTGACACCCCAATTCAGTCTTGGGAAGGAGTCTAAGCAAGGGCTTTGGTGGCTAGCCCTAATAAGCCACCAAAAAACAGATGAAGATCTTGAGCTGGAACTGTCAAGGGTTGGGCACACCCTTGACAATCCAGCATCTTAGAGCCTTAGTGGCTCAAGAAAAGCCCAATTTGGTTTTCCCCATGGAAACCAAGAATAAAACTAATGTAGTTGAGAGGATGAGGAAGCACCTTCAGCTTGAGTACTCCTTTATTATTGACCCGGTGGGAATAGCGGGAGGCTTAGCACTCATGTGGGACGAGGAGGTCAAAGTGGAAGTGGAGTTTAGTTTGGGGGAGCTAATTGACATTCATTGTAAAGATTTAAAGAGTGGTCATGCAATGCGCATATCCTTCCTACATGCTTCTACCAATTTTCAAGAAAGATTGAGTCTTTGGCAAACATTAAAATCTAACAATTTACCTGACACTCTCCCTTGGTTATGTTTAGGAGACTTTAATGAAGTACTCTATCATTGAGAGAAGATTGGGCACCGAGAGGTGGATCGGTATCGAATTACAGCTTTCCGAGAATTTCTGGATGCCTGTTCATTGATGGACATTGAAAGTAAAGGATGTGCCTATACATGGTCAAACAATAGGGAAGGACATGAATTAATAAAGAAGAGATTGGATAAAGCCATTTGCAATCTAGAATGGCGAGTACTTTTTCCAAATGCGGAGGCCTTTGCATTACTGGCGATAGGATCAAACTATAGCCCTATTCTCCTTTCCCTAGAACCAAATGAGAAGAGATGCAAGAAGTTTTTCAGATTTGAAGCATATTGGCTCGAGAATCCTGAGTGTGAAGAGGTGGTTAAGAGAGCTTGGTCTGCGGATAGTAACAACCGAACCAACCTTGCAGGGAAAATAAGAAATGTAACAGCTGCATTAAGCAAATGGAGTAAGGGGAAGTTTCAAAATGCCCTTAAACAGATCAGCCCACTCAAGTTGAGGCTCATGGAATTAACCAACAGTACCATAGGGGAGGAAAATAGGGAGGAATACAAAAATATTGTTGCAAAAATAGAAGAATTATGGCAACAAGAAGAGATGTACTGGCATATGCGATCCGGAGTTCAATGGATGAAATGGGGAGATCAAAATACAAAGTATTTTCATGCCACGACAGTTCAAAGGAGACAACGAAACAAAATTTCCATGTTACGACTTGACGACCAGACTTGGAGCAGGGACCAATCCACTCTTAAACAGCATATCAAAAGCTTCTATCAGTCTCTTTTTACTTCGGTGGGGGAAAGAAATTACCAGCCCGTGCTAGATCAATGCTCACCTGTGGTTAATGAGGAAATGAATGAAGCCTTGATCAAACCAGTTTCTAGAGAAGAAGTAAAAACTGTTGTTTTTCAATTAGGCACTACTAAAGCGCCGGGACCAGATGGGCTTAATGGACTATTCTATCAAAAACATTGGCCTATTATATAGGAAGATATATAAAGCATGGTCACCTTCTTCTTTGACCAAGGTACGTTTGATCCAAAGATTAATATGACTCACATTACGCTAATTCGTAAAGTATCAAACCTTGAGGATATCACCTAATTCAGACCTATTAGCTTGTGCAATTTCAATTACAAAATTATTGTGAAGGTAATGGCAAATAGGCTGAAACAGTGGCTTCCAAAGATTATCCCTATGGAGCAAAGTGCTTTTGTAAGCGGTCGCCAAATTCAAGACAATATCTTCATAGTCCAGGAGGTGATACATCAACTAAGGGTACGGAGGAGAAAGCGTAAGTTCCAGGCTATTCTCAAGCTAGATATGCAAAAAGCCTATGACAGAGTTGAATGGGACTTTCTATGCGATTATATGTTGAAATTGGGATTTAATGAGAAATGGGTTAGTTGGATCAAGTAATGCATTTCTTCAGTTTCCTTCAAAATTCAAGTCAATGGCGAGCCTTCGGCAGTATTTCGGCCAACAAGAGGAATTAGACAAGGTGATCCTCTCTCCCCCTACCTATTTATCATCATGGCAAATGTCCTTTCTTCTCTCATGTTTAAAGCACTAGAAGATGGAAGCATTAAGGGTATTTGGCTAAATGCAACATGTCCAACACTCTCACATCTCCTATTCGCTGATAATGCAATCTTTTTCCTAGACGGTACGATAAGTGAGGCCCAGAATCTAGCCAATCTACTCAATCAGTATTGCTACGCCTCAGGACAAGCCATAAATCTCAATAAATCTGGTCTTTTTGTAGGGAGAGATTGCCCCCACAGTCTTAAATTGAATCTAGCTGCTGAATTAAGGGTTCCATTAATAGAGAAAACGGGGAAATATCTCGAACTACCATCTGATTGGGGTCAAACAAAAAAGCAACTATTTGCTTGGATTCTAGCTAAAGTTGAAAGGAAACTTGAAGGATGGAAGGAGAAGCTGATTTCCAAGGCGGGAAAGGAAGTGCTCATAAAGACAATTATCCAAGCTCTACCTCAATATGCTATGTCTGTTTTTAAAATTCCACTATCTATTTGTCGCACCATAGAGAAGAGAATCACTTCATTCTGGCGGAAACAAAATGCAGCAAGACGGGGTATTCACTGGAAAAAGTGGGAAGATCTCAAAACAAGAAAGGATTGTGGAGGTCTGGGCTTTAAAGATTTAGTGGCTTTCAACAAAGCACTATTAGGGAAACAAGCTTGGAGACTTGTACAAACACCGGAAGCATTATGGAGTAAAGTCCTCAAAAGTATTTATTTCCCTCATAATGAATTTTGGAATGTCTATAACAGTCCCCGATCCTCTTGGGGTTGGAAAAGCTTGCCGACAGGGAGAGATGCAATTGAACCACAAAGTAAATGGGAGGTTGGCGATGGGAGAAGGATTAAAATCAGAGAGGATAAACGGCTATCTTCGGGTAAGATTTTAGACCCTGCAAATCGAACTGATCCTATCTTTGTTGCTGAATTAATTGATCAAAATTCCAAGGAGTGGGACATTCGGTGACTAAATGATCTATTTGACGAAAGTGTAGTCAAAGAAATATTAGCGACTCCTCTAAGCATCAACCCTGGCCCAGACAGGCTACTGTGGACAGCAAATAGCTCCGGAACTTATCAAGTTAAAAGTGGATACAATAGAATTCACTATATGGGCAACCCCTCAGTAGTAAACTATGCATCAACCTCCTACCAGACCCCGAGATCATTGTGGAATGAGATATGGAAGCTTCAAGCATTCCCCAAAATTAAGTTTCTACTATGGAGTATTAGCAACAACGCATTACCTACCAAGGAAAACCTTCATAAAAGAAACTTATTATCGGACCCGACATGTCAGCTCTGTGGAAAGGCACCAGAAACGACGAAGCATTTGTTCATTCTTTGTGATTGGACAAAGCATATTTGGTCAGACCCTATTTTGCAAGTGAAAATCTCTCCCACAAATATCACACGCATCGATAAGTGGATCCATGAAACCCTTACCTCTAGATCTGACCCACGTTGGAAGGCCCTCTTCGCTGGCATAATCTGGCAACTGTGGAAAGCTCGAAATATCCAGGTCTTTCAAGGTCGACCACCAGATCCGAGGGCCACGCGAGAAGACGCCACTACGTTGACCCTCTTGTTCGAAAAATGGAACCTGCAGACCAACAACAAACAAACGCACTCAGTAGCAGCAGCGAAGAAAAGGGAAAAATGGAACCCACCTCCACAAAACGAGATCAAGATAAACGTAGACTGCTCATGGTGTTCCCCATCCATGGTCAGATCGATAGCAGGTGTGTGCAGGAACAGTGAAGGGATTCTCCTTGACGGTTTTGCCAAGCAGATCTGGGCGCCTACAGCTTTTGTGGCTGAATCCCTAGCTGTACGAGAGGCGTTACTTTGGCTAAAGGAAAAAAGAAGTCCTCAACTCCCACGAACTGAACTGGAGATGGAAAGGAAAGGTACTTTTGACTTGCACGTGCACTTAACTTCAGATAGTTTATCAATTCTCAATAGCTTATTGGGCCATGAAACCAATCCATGGGTAGCCCATTCCATCATCAACGACTGCAAAGAACTCCTCACCCATATTGGAGGAATTTCGGTGGATTACGAACCAAGAGAAGCAAATCAGGCTACAGACTGGGTCGCGAAGGCCCACCGAGCTAACTCTCTCCCTTCAAATTGGGTCACTTATCCCCCTCACTCTCTATATTTAATTTTCTGTTTGGATTCTGATCCTTCTACAGTCCCTTTAGGGGCTTAGTAATGAAAATTACCACTTTCGGACCAAAAAAAAGTAGCACACAAGGAAAATGGTGTCGGAGCCTGTAATATTGTTTGAAATTCAAGATGCATTTGTTTTCAGATAAATTCAAGATGTGAAATGTATTTCTTTGAAAAATTATTGGTTATTTCAGTTAGAAAAGTTAATCAACAGAAAATGTTTTTATGCCTAACTATTTTCGTTTGTGATGGAAATATATTTTATTCATTTATTTTTGTAAGGAACACAAAAGATTATTTCTCAAAAAAAATATATTCCAAATTTGGTGTTTTCTATGGAACAAATGCAACTTTAAAATCATTCCTTTGCTTTTGGAGCTTGCGACTACCCCTCCAAGAGGATACTTGCTACATCGAGACAGGGGAAGGGCGGCTGTTTTCTTGTTTCTTGACAATGATGAGTCATTTATAATCACAAAGAAGTGTTTAGCCTTACGTCAAGCCCATATAGAATAATTTTCCTTTCAATAGTAAATTTGTAATACCTTTCATGAAATTTCAAATAACAGTGTATATTGATGATATTTGCAACAATATTAGTGAATTATAATTGTCAATGTTCTAGTTATATATTTACCACTTAAACTAAATCTCATCACAGTAAATGGTTTTCTAATATTGAGTTTGTGGATTGTAAAATTGTTATTTAATTGGTGACTTAACAATTATGCACCCACTTGTAAAATATAAAAGTTAGTGTCAATCAACTATTAGAATTGTGGACGATAAAATTGTTATTTCATTGGCAACATATACTCATGCGTCCATTTGCAAAATCTAAAAAAGTAAGTGAAAATATAATATTGAGTCATGTCGATGGTAAAATTGTCATTCCATCGCTAATTACAAATGAGCTAATCAATAAATTATTGATAGATTTTTACTTACCATCAGTATTTCGAATTTATCATCAACATTACATAATTACAGTCCACGGAAAAATTTCTGTTTTATTCGTCAACGGAATTTTATAAATCACCGGATTGAGGAGCTGTGCTGAAAGTACGATTTTGAATTCCTAGTCGAGTCAATTGAAAACAACTAGTCGTTATGCTTGATTGTAGTTAGTAAGTTCAATGTTTTTCCTCCCCATAATTTTCTAAGAAGGTGTGTACCCGCCATGTACCGGGCACCAAATTGGACCAAAGGCCTTCCCAACTTTTTCTAAGAAGGTGCATAGAAATTTTCAATTTGAAAATTCAATTCCAAAAAGCTTTCAAATTCCTGGCTCAATTCACGGGCTTGAAGTTGGACCTGGTTGACTGCATTTTATAAATTGTTGAATCTTTAGTATTCTCTAGTTATTGCGTGAAGTTTGGTCATTATGTTTTATTGGAGTAAGTTCAATTGTTTTTCCTTTCCATAGTTGCCTATTGTCGGAAAGTCCGTCAATTAGAAACATTCTTTACATTTGGATAAAATAAAAATTCTTTACGCATGTGCTTGTTGTATTCGTGAATGGAATTTTATAAATCACCGAATTGAAGACCTCACTTAAACGACAACTTTTCATTCTCTAGTCAAGTCAACTGAAAGCTATTGCACATAGTTGGTCGTCATGCTTTATTGAAATAAGTTCAATTGCTTTTCCTCTCCATTATTGTCTAATGTTGGAAAGTCCTTCAATCAGAAAAGTTCTTCAACTTCAGACAAAATAAAGATTCTTCACACATGTGCCCACCAAATTGGACCAAAGGTGTTATCTTCCCAGCTCTTACTCTTAGAAGGTGCAAGGAAATTTTGGGTTTGAAAATTTCAATCCCAAAAGGTTTTTGAATTCCAGCCAATATCATGGGCTTAAGGTTGGACCTGGTTTGACCGGTTCACTGCATCATTGGTTTGACTAGTGATTACTACCGCTTTCAAGTCACCTGTCATGTTGTATGAAAAATATGGTCTGCTAATTTCAATTGGCTGCAATAACATTTTGTAAGTTTTCTAAAAATATCAAATCCCAGCGTTAATATGATGCTCTTCGTCTATCATGGACTAGTTCCATGTGGCAACATAGCAAAGAAAATGTAAGTTTTAAGCAATCTAGCCAATTATGAGTAGTAGCCAAAGTGATATCAAAAATTGAAACCGAGCATGTTACAAATTTATTGGTCTAAGAAGATTTTTCTAATTATGTTTTTGAAACTAACTTGTTGAGGTTGGTTAATTCTTGGAATGATAAAATATGTAAGCAGCAAAGAAGGCTTTAATGACGGTAAGAACAAAGAGAACGTAAGTAGTAGTAGCTGGACCAAGGGTTGCCAAAGTACTCGCGCCCGATTCCGTCCATTTCATGTGCCAATTGTTCCAGTGGTATATGGCCACTCGCCTAAATTACTCGGCCATGTAGCTGGAGCGAATATCGAACTTGACATCCTTAGGGAGATCATTGAAAAATCTCGCAACCTCATGAGGATCACGTCAGTGGAGACAAGCTCAGAATGGTAACAATGGCAGTGCACCGCTGCTCGAAATCCCAACATATTGCTTACATATTTTCAAAGGCCGAAACGTACAGGAGATTAGCTCTGAATCATGAAACGGGATTAGAGAAACTGTTGGACAATCAATTGTAAATTTGATAGGCACAATAAGGGCTTGACCTTAGTTTGAAAGGAGAAAAATCTGACGTGTGAGAATGCAAACGTAATGACCAAGAAACGTGGATTACCTTTGTTTTACTGGTGATCTCCTCGGATTGATGTCTTCATTTTACTTAATTTGCAAAGATAAGTCCAAATGTAACAGGAAAACCGAGTCCGTGAGCTCCATCTTTGAGTTCCTTATTTTCCCAATAGTGAACATTAAACAGAAAAAATGGGGTCCTGATTACAATAAACCTTGTAGATATAAAATGGGAGATATGAATATCTGCTCTCTAAGAGGGAACTTGTACTGTAGAAAGCAGGGAATGATGAATTTGCATTCATAAGTCAGGTCAGCTTAAGATAGCGACGCTTAGAAGTTATTGATACGATGATATTTTGCAACAATATTAGTGACTTATAACCGTTAATGTTCTAGTTATATATTTACTACTCAAAACTTAATCACAACATGATAAATGGTTTTCTATTATTGGGTTTGTAGATAGTAAGATTGTTATTTCATTGGTAACTTACAAACAATTATGCATTCGCTTGTAAAATATAAAAATAAGCGTTAGTCTACTATCATATTTGTGGATGATAAAATTGTTTCTTCATTTGTAACATTTACTAACAAGTCCATTTGTAAAATCTAAAAATAAGTGGTAATATATCATTGAGTTTGTCAATGATAAAGTTGTTATTTCATCGCTAATTTCAAATTGCTACTCAAATTAACTAGATATTGATCACTTTTTACATGTCATTATCGGTATTTGGAATTTTTTGTTGATGTTATGTAATTACCTTCCACAAGAAAAATTTTGCTTTTTTCGTCAACAGATTTTTATAGAACACTGAATGGGGGAGCTCCACTGAAACAATGTGGCATTCTCTAGTCAAGTCAACTGAAAGCTAACGCGTGTACTTTGGTCATCATGCTTTGTTGGAGTAAGTTAAATTGTCTTTTCTTTCCATAATTCTCTATTGTCAGAAATTCCTCCAATTAGAAACATTCTTCATGTTCGGCTAAGAAAAATGATTCTTCACGTGTTTGGCCACCAAACAGGACCAAAGGTGCAATCTTCCCAGCTCTAAGAAGCTGCATGGAAATTTTGGGTATGAAAATTTCAATCCCAAAAGGTTTACAAATTCTTGCTCTGTTCATGTGCTTGAAATTGGACCTGGTTGACTGGTTCACTTCATCATTGGTCTGATTAGTTATTACTGCTGCTCACAAGTCCACAATCATGTTGGATGAAGAATATGGTATGCCAATTTCGATGGGCTGCAATAACATTTTGTTAGTTTTCTGAAAATGTTAAATTCTAGCGTCAATATGGTGCACTTCGTCTTTCAAGGATTAGTTCCATGTGGGAGCCCATGATCTAGCTGCAATGAAGATGCAAGTTTTAAGCAAAATAAAACCAATTATAAGTAGCAGCCAAAGCGATATTAAGAAATGAAACCAGGCATGTCACGTATTTCATTGGTTTGATACAATTTTTCTAAATATGTTTCTGAAATTGAGCTCCTGAGGTTGGTTAGTTCTTGGGATGATAATACGCATAAGTGGTGAAGAAGGCCTTAAAGATGCTAAAAACAAAGGGAACGAAAGCAGCAATAGCCGTAACGAAGCACCAAGGGCTGCCGAAGTGCTCGGGCTTAATCCCTGTCCATCTCACTCCAGTTGTTCCAGTGGTATTTGGCCAATGCCCCGATTTACTCGGTCTAGTAGCTTGAGGCAATATCGGACCTGACATCCAAAGGGAGATCATTGACGAATCTCGCAGCCTCCTGGTCAATACTCAGGAGACATCTCATGAGGATCAACGTTAGAGACATGCTTGGAACACAAGCAGTAACAGTGTAGCGCTACTCGAAATCCCAACATTGCTTAGATATTAAGGCGGAAATGTACCTCAGGAGTTCAGCTCTGAATCATGAGACAGGGTAATTAGAGAAAACTGTTCGACCTTTGATTGTACATTCCATACGCACAATAAGGACATGACCATAGTTTGAAAGGGGAAAAAAACTGATATATGGAAATTAATGAAAAAAGTAAAGACCAAGAAACACGAATCACTAAGTTTTATTGGTGATGTGCTCTTACTGATGTCTCCATTTTCCTTAATTGGAGTGTCTTATTTTTCCAATAGTGAACATCAATCAGAAAATCTGGTTCCAAGAATGATGAACCATGTAGAAACAAAATGGGAGCAAAATGAATACCTGTTCTCTAGAAGGGAACTTGTACTGTAGAAAGCGGGGAATGATATGCAAGGGAAAGAGTTGCTCTTGTTTTTTTCTTTCTTGGCTTTCCTTCATCAACAGTCGACAACCACTGAAGGCCACCATTGGCTCAACCAAGTGACTTGATGAATTTGCAATCGCAAGTCAGGTCAACTTTAGATAGTGACAAGTAGGGACTAAAAGATTAATGATAGGATGTAATAAGAATTGGACCAAACGCAGCTTCATAGGAATCTCATACAAGGAAGTTCATGTTCATCTGCCTTCCATTAAGAACACAACTCTTTGTATGTGTTCACACACGAACTCTGTAAAATAGTGTTTCCTAATCTGCTTGAAACAAATGAGGATTTGGCTCCTCCTATGGCTGGTCTTAATACTCGCGCATACCAACCCCTTCAGCATAGGCACGGTTTTGGCCTCGGGCCAATGTCAAGGCAATCAGAAATTGCTGCTCCTGGAATTGAAGAATAAAATCAACTTCTCTGCTTCATTTTCCACGAAATTGATCAAATGGAATCAGAGCAATGATTCTTGGGACGGCGTGACCTGCAAAGGTGGCCAAGTCACAGGTCTTGATCTGAGCAACGAGTGGATCACTGGTGGAATTGATGATTCATCGAGTCTTTTCAGACTCAATTATCTTCAGAGGCTGAATTTGGCTTTCAACAACTTCCGGTCTTTGGAGATTCCATCTGGGTTCGGTAATCTCACCAATTTGGTCTACCTGAATCTTTCTAATGCAGGGTTTGCGGGACAGGTTCCGATTGAAATATCACGTTTGACAAGGTTGGTTACTCTTGATGTATCCCTGATTTATTTTCCTGGGCTCATTTCACTGAAACTCGAGAATCCAAATCTAAAGATGCTTGTTGGGAATCTTAGCGAGCTGATAGAGCTGTACCTTGACGGAGTGGACGTCGCAGCTACAGGCAATGAATTGTGCAATGCCTTGTCTTCTTCACTGCCGAAACTTCAAGTGTTGAGCATGATGAATTGTGATTTATCAGGTCCCATTGAGTCTTGCTCTTCCCTCGTGAATCTCGGTTTTCTGTCGGTGATTAATTTGAGTGGCAATAATCTGTCTACCACCATCCCGGAGTTCCTTGCCCAACTCTACAATTTAACTACTCTGCATCTCAGTTCTCGTGGCCTGCAGGGAGTGTTCCCTCAAAAAATCTTCCAGGTACAAACACTTCAGACCCTTGACCTATCATTCCACGAACTTCTTCAGGGGTCTTTGCCAGAATTTCCAGAGGATGGTTCTCTTCGGACACTGCTTCTCAGTTTCACAAGTATTTCCGGGAGGCTCCCAGATTCAATTGGTAAACTCAGAAATCTGTCAAGAATAGAACTGGTGAATTGCAGCTTTGGTGGATATATTCCAAGCTCTTTCACATATCTTTCGCAACTAACTTACTTGGACTTCTCATTCAACAATTTTAGTGATTCAATTCCATCACTAAGCAAGTCCAAGAATCTGACACAAATCACTTTGTCCCACAATAATCTAACTGGTCCGATTAATTCAACCGAATGGAAATATCTCTCGAGTCTTCTTATTCTTGACCTGCGATTCAATTTACTTGAAGGGAATATTCCTTCATCTCTGTTTACACTTCCATCTATTCAGGAGCTTCGACTTTCCAACAACCAGTTTTCTAATCTAGTGAAGGGATCTTTTAATGCTCCATTGCACAAACTAAAAACGCTTGATTCGAGTAACAACAATATAGGAGGAGAACTACCAATGTCTATATGGGAACTTCGAGGGCTCAAGTACTTCTCACTTTCTTCCAATAATTTCAGTGGCTCATTCCATATTAATTTGGTTTTGAGAAATCTTTAAGATTTGGATCTATCCTACAATCGTTTGTCCATTGATGCCACAGATACTGCTTCCCTGGCTTCTTCATTCCCTGACCTTACAACTTTAAAGTTGGCTTCTTGCCAGTTGAGGACTTTACCTGAGTTCCTAGCTGAGCAACACAGCTTGATATATCTAGACCTCTCTCACAATCAAATTCAGGGCACTATACCAAAATGGATATGGGAGCTTCAAAACCTTATGTATCTTGATCTTTCGTCTAATTTACTAGAAGATACTGAAACACTGCCGCCTAATCTTACTTCTTCTCTGACGGTTCTTGACCTCCATAAGAACAGGCTCCATGGACAAACGTTGCCCCTGCCACCATTTGCTGTATACATGGACTTCTCCAGTAACAACTTCACTTCAGTCATTCCACCTGCTATTGTTACAGACCTTTCTGTGGCAATATTTTTCTCCCTGTCCAATAACAGTTTCCAGGGGTCTATCCCAAAATCAATTTGCGAAGCTGAGTATCTCGAGGTGCTTGACCTATCTCATAATAATTTGAGGGGAAATATTCCTGATTGCCTAGTGATGGAGTCTCTCAAGGTATTAAATCTGCGAGGTAATGCTTTGAATGGAAGCATTTTCAATTTCCCTGAAACATGTGCTTTGAAGACTTTGGATCTCAGGAATAATCTATTACAGGGGAAGTTCCCAAAGTCATTGGCAAGTTGCACAACTCTGGAGGTTTTAGACGTGGGAAACAACCAGATTGATGACATGTTTCCGTGTGAATTGAAGAGCATCGCAAGTCTACGTGTACTTGTGTTACGATCCAACAAGTTCCATGGAGGGGTTGGATGTCCAGGGAATAATGGCAATTGGACGATGCTTCAAATTGTGGACATATCTTCCAACAATTTCAGAGGCACTCTGCCTGCTCAATGGCTCACAAGTTCAAGGGCTATGAAGGTTAATGAAGACTTCAATCAGATCCAGTATCCAGTCCTTAGCTTGAGTAGACTCTATTATCCAGACACAGTAAGTGTCACCGTCAAAGGTCTGCAAGTGGAGCTGGTGAAGATCTTTACTCTTTTCACTTCAATCGACTTCTCATGCAACAATTTTGAAGGTCCAATACCCGATACTTTGGGGACTCTCAAAGTGCTTCATTTCCTCAACTTATCAAACAATGCATTCACAGGGCCAATTCCTCCATCCCTAGGACAGTTGCAACAGCTTGAGTCCTTGGACCTTTCACAGAACGACCTCAATGGGACGATTCCCACACAGCTTTCAGACCTTAATTTTCTTTCCGTACTGAACCTCTCATACAATAAATTTGTGGGATGCATCCCAGCGGTCAAACAATTTCTCACCTTTTCAGCAAGTTCCTTTGAAGGCAATGCTGGATTGTGTGGACCACAGTCGGGAACAGATTGCTCAAGTTCTTTCCGAGGAAACCATGGATTGTGCGGGATTCCGCTTGAGAAAACTTGCTCAATGACCACAAATAGGACAGACGAAGCGGGTTGTGTTCCATCTAAAAGTGACCCAGATGATGCTGGCAACAAAAATGATAACGAGAAGAAGTGGTTTTATATGGGCATACCGCTTGGATTCATGGTTGGCTTTTGGGTATTTTGTGGTCCGTTAGCCTTTATCAGATCATGGAGGTTTGCTTATTATCGATTTTGGGATAAAGTATTATTCAGACACTTATGTCCATGAAGAATTCCACTAAGGTTTGGTGATTACACTCTAAAAAGAGCATTTTTTATCTTTCTTCTCTTCATAGTTCTTCATCATCATTAAAAAGACAGGTTTGTTTATTGATCAATAGAACTCTTGCTTACTAATCAAAATAGAAAGTGGGTCTGCGGCTATCGTAGAAACCGCCATTACAAAAAAGTAGGTATTTGTCCGTAGTATCTACTCTTATGTTGCTTATGCAATTGGATGCTTTATTTCTTTTTCTTGACCAACTCCTATAACTCCGTCCTATTCTCAATCAAGTCCTTGAATAAATTTTAGTATGTCAGATGTAGAATGCTAAAATGATTTTTTTTTTTTGGTTATTAAAAAGGTAAAAATTGATAATGTTAAAATCAAAAGAAACTAATTTTTCAAGTGAATTGTCGAAGACAAGAGTGGGAGACCGAGAGGAGCCACGAGAAGGGGTGGAGGACGCGGTAAATGTTAGTAGGTAGACGACAACTATTTCATACCATTTTGAAAACTCATGACTATGAGTTTCACACCATACTATTTTTATGGGTTGAATTTATTAATTCTTATAAGAAATTATTAAGTGATTGTAAATAACTAAGGGATAATAATACAAATAACTCCTAAACTTTGATCTAATGTGCAATATGATCCCTGAACTCTCCAATGTGCAATGTAGTCCTCGAACTTTTGGTATATATTCAATTTAGTCCCTAAATAATATGAAGATGTTAAATATTGTCATTCCATTAATTCAAGTTCAAGAATAACATTGAATATTTTTATATAGTCTAGAGACTAAATTGAACATGTATCAAAGTTTAGGGATAACATTGCACATTGGACAATTCAAAGATTATATTGAATAAATTAAAAATTCATGGGCCACATTACACATTAGATCAAAGTTTAAGGACTATTTGTATCACTTTCCCAATTACAAACTATGATAGACAAGCAAGTCTATCAACTTTTGCTACCAATGGGGTTTTCCAATTGTCGACTCTTTCCCGAATTCAACAACATAAAATACTGTTCATATTTTGTTTTAAGAACGCTGGAACTGTCCAAACACTTATCCTCTTTATAGCCAAAAAATATATTAAATGGGAGAAAATTGCGAAGCAACTATCACAAACAATGCCCCATGCAGTAGGTCAAAAGAAGAGTGGGATCAAAATCGGGTACTCTTACTTGAAATTCAAAATAGTTCCTTTACTTTCTTCTGTTCAAAATGGTCTTTATACTTTTAAAAAGGTCTCTATCCAATTTTGAGTCATTCTAGTGATGATATTTTCTGAAGTGAATTATATGCCGTTTAAGGAAAATATTGATTTGCCTTTTTGGGGCCAAACTGACAAGGACGCATTCACACGCACACATTTCTCTCTCTTACGCACATCCATCTAGAGTGTATGGCCTCATGGTGGTCATAGGCTCAGGTGACGACAAGTCGACAACCAAGTCTCTAATATGAGATTTGAGAGTGTGCAACTACCACTACAAAAGGGAACTCGCCATGTTGAGAAGGGAAGGACAGTTGATACCTAATTTTCAATCGACAATCAGGCAATCTTTATTCGAAAAATAATGGAAATTTAATATAAATAAAATATAAATAAATAAAAAGAGGGCTTAATTCGGTCTTAGTCTAGTTTGCACAGCCCATGAAAGCGATCTTTGGACCGGTTGTGGCCCAAATCCACCAAAGTCAGAAAGGGGGGAATTGACTTGTTTGGGCTGATTTTCACTGATCAGTTTTAAAATTACACATATATGAGCATTTAAGCATCAAACGTATCCATTCTCTATACTATACTGTCCATGCTTTTCAGTCTTCATAGATTCCCAGAACGTACACTGAATTGAATTCACAAAGCGATTCCAAACAACAAATCTTACATGAGAGGCAAGAGGCAAGGTAACAACCTATACGAGAACAAATGAACAATCAAAACTTAACACAAAGTAATGAAGACCAATATGTAATGCATCTTGGCCAGCAAATAACGTCACGATAATTGCATTATAAGATCGCTATCTACGTATCATGTCAATATGTTCTTATGTCAATCGACAACAAGAGCAAATCTGCACTACTCTGGTTCAGACATATCATCAAACAGGCAATATGCATGCAGTTGCGATTACAAAACAGGAATCCATAACCAAACCATCTCGGCATCATCAAAACAGTCTCAAGTCGCAAATAGATACTCAATCAGAGATGATCTTCATCTAATTCAGACCTTTAGTTCTCAGTTGAAGCTCGGTTTCTGTTTGACATCAACTATGCATGACATGATTGATTCAGGCAAATTAGCAAACAGGCGGTGAGCGTCTGGTTGAGGAACCAAACGAAACGACAGTGAGCACGTAATCAATACCAGACTAACACTAAAGCAACGCACGGCATTCACGATTATAGAGATCAACTCAGACACGATTGGCTTTGGCACGAATTCGCGACCTTGAATAAGAACAATAACTGAGCGCGACGGATGATTAGAAAAGATGGAAGAAGTCCTGCAGATGTCACCAATGAGTTTCGACGCCGGTGATGAAGGAAGGAACCTGAATCTGAGTGCTCCAACGATTTTGACTAAAGGCAAGGGCAAACAGAGCACTTCTCGTGACTGCGATGCTGGAAACGTAGAGAGGTAGCCGCCTCGGAGCTCCTGAGCAGGACGAGGATTTTATTTTTAATTCCGTCCGGTGGTTCTTCAGTCACTGTAGAGGACTCAAACGAGCACTGGTGATCCAAGAAAGATACAGAGTGGGGGATTGTTAGAATTTTGTTTGTTAAAACAAAATGAGTCTTTTTTTTCATTCCATATAAAAAATGTGGAACAAGTGGGTCGAGTTTAAAAATGTGGGTTTTTCCTTTTGTAGTTAAAGGAATGATTAAGTCGGTACAGATCCCACCATACCCGCGTGCAGATGCGTGATTTAATTAAAGATCAATCCCTTGCTATTTATTTATTTTTTTTATTTTAATTCAAATGTTGCCTTTTAATTTGAGAATTTTCGGAAATGAAATATAAAATGAAAATTCGAAATTCTATTTAAAAAAAATTATTATTCCGAATTTTATTTGTGTCTTTTCAAGACAACCTTTGAAAAAATTACTTATTCGATTTTGCAACATTTTCCGAAAGGTTGCAATTGTTCGGTTTTCAACTTCTTCCGAAAAGTCGTGGTTGTTTATACGAACAATTTTCTAAATGTCGTGTTTGTTTATTATTTGGCAGTTTTTCACAAATAGTTACAATACTGTTTCATATATATATACTTGTCAATTTTCGGAAGAAGTGTGGTGGTCAATTTTCGAGTCTTCTTTCTGAAAAAACTGCAGCCAACTTTTCGATTGTTTCCTGAGAAGCCGGAGAAATACTAATCAATTATTCAAAAGATTCTCATCCGAGACTTTGTTGTATCCAGAAGATTTTTAGGCGACCATTAGCAATATGTAGGGCAAATAAATCCTTAAAGAAAGTGATATCACGCCTCAAAGTCCGAATTGTTTTACTCGATCCGATTTCATTGTTCAACCCATTTCGAAGTCATATTTTCCAACAATCAGTGGTATTGATGGAATCGAAATCGGAAACCAGCTTTTAATCCTTTTTGTGCTTGATTTAATGATTAGGAGCTCGAAGTGAAGAGTTCAATTTCGATCAAGCTTCAGTCATCGCCGTTTTCCTCCATGGGAGGACGAAGATGATAGAAATCAAACGCAGATTACAAGAATCTCTAATGGCGATGCTCGGCAGTGATAAAATCCATCCAACGGAGTTCATCTGCAACTGGCTCTAGTCTGAGATCGATGAAGAAGCTTCGACCAGATGTAACGAATTCGAGAAGGATCGAAGCACCCTGCGGAGACTAGTCGCCGCGGGCTAAGGCACTGGATTTGATTCAGAACGCTGAAGAAGAGAGAGATTTTCTCAGTCTCCGTGTGTGTTCGTCGCGCCCAGGGAGTGCACGTGAGAGAGAGCGCGCGGGAGGCCCCTTTTATTTTTATACATCCGTTTATTTATTTCGTTCACTTCATTTCTTTTTTTCATTCATATTTTTTTTTAATTTCGTTCACTTCATTGCAGGTATGCTTTGTTGGACAAAAATGCAGGTGTCAGCAATAGATAACTCATAAGCTCTAAATATCCTATTAGGACAATGATTTGTACTTCTTTCACATGGTCTATTCAATCCATACACATATTAGTAATCTTTGATTATTTTGTCATCTTCAAAATATTATAAAAATTTTCTGAATGGAAACCTCTTATTGACCCTTTCGTGCATGGTTTCTTATAAACATGTACAATAGCACTCATTTGTAAGCCTAATTGTTGTCGAACTTCTTCAGCAAACTATGTAGGGTTTTTGTGTGGATTTGATTGGCCATCTTGCCCCTAAGTAGTAATGCTGGTCTTGCCGGATTATTTGTGTTATTTGACATGCTAGGCCCAACAAGAATTTCACATTGAGTAGTATAAATGGAACCACTAGCATTATATTTTCAACGTTTGGTTGTTGATTGACTTGTTGGCCAATTAGATTTGTCAAATTTTTGTTACCAATCTGGATATTTTGACCAATAATAGTTTGATTATCTTTATCATTCTAGCCTTGATTAGAAGATTTAGGCATTTGCATAACTTATATAGGGGTTATTACTCTGACCAACTTTATTAGCATCAATATATGGAGAAGGCATCATTCACAGCAGTGACATTCATCAGCCGGATCATGTCATCTCCTCCTACTTTGGAGGAGTGGCTGACGTGGAGGAGGAGAAGCAATACGGAGAGAATGAAGAATAAGGAAGAGAAAAGTGGGATAAAAAAATACCCAAAAAAAAAAAAAAGTCACAAAAGGGTCAATAGGGTCAACACTATCATAGGGCGCGGATAAATGAAAATAGGCGTGGAAAAGTGCGACCCTCCAAATTTAGTTTACTATCCATATTAGGTGTTTACTGCGGACGGAACAAATTCCATTTTGGTCGTAAAATCGGCCCATCGGGGAGCACCACTAAAACGGCACTTTTGCTTTCTCCAATCAAGTCAAATTTGTAGCGAAGGTGGTCTTAATTGAGTGAAAAACAGCAATCATAATGAAGGATCAAGGACGCTGTCACCGCCGTTCATCTCACACGCCATTTGTTATGGTGATATTTGGTCATTTGCCCCAATCACTTGATCAAATAAGTAGAGTCAACATCAAAGGTGAGATCACTGAAGAATTTGCATCCACAGCCAAGAACCACTGAAATTAATGACAAGATGTGATATGAATTAGACCAAACACAGCTCCATTGAAATCCCATACAAGTTCATGCACTATCCTTTATTTCTGCTGCAAGCTTAGCCAACCTCCTCCACAGCCACATTTTTTTTTTTTTAGAGATGATATTTTATATGTATTCTTTTTTTTTTGTCTAGATTTGACCAAATTTCAATTGGTTATAACTTTCACATCGGATTGATTTTTATATACAAAAAGCTCATGATTCAAACTATTAAAAATGCAATTTGATCTTCAAAGATATGTCGGGATCGCAAATTTTTGGAATTCAGGTCGAATGGACCACTGGAGTGGAAAGTCATGATATTTTTTTCCGTCAAATATCTAATCAGTATGATTTTGGCAGTATTGGAAATCTAATTAATTGATATTTAAAGTGGGATTAATGAATCCAACCAAGTAATCCAAAGACTATGTAAAATGAAAAAAGAATAATCACTTTTGTATAAGGAAAAATAGACTCTACCTCCCGTGTGTGGTATAAATTCTTTGATTTCATTATGTAACGACAACTAATCAATTTAATTATGTATTGTACAAAAGTAACATTTTTTTTCCATTTTACAAATTAGTCTTGTGCATTTCAAAAATCTGCTAACGAGGTTTTGCAAACTCCCCTCCATTTCTCGATGGCAAAGTTGGCAGACTCATGATCATAATCATTGATGATTTTCTGTTATGTATCGAGAACATACACACAGATCGAGAGCCATTCGTTGGCATCCTTCTTGTTTCTACAGAGTGGTCCAGGCCGTAAGACCTTTAATGGCTGTTAGACCGTTGGTTTAGCTCTGTAACGGTTCTGAAGAAGGAATAGTTCCGATCTTAAGTATGAGCTTACTTAGAAGATCTACATCTTCCTCTAGTTCTCTATCACAAATGGACTCAGATCCAAGTCCTATACATAGAGAAGAAGTACGGATAGAAGATTTCAACAAATCTATAGAAAATTGGGAAATTCCTAAAATACAACTTAAGGAAATATACAAGTAATCAAAGTTGAAGTTTTTCAAAAAATCAGACTATGTCATATCCACCGAAGAAAGAGATGTTCCTCTTTCTAATTCCTATGAAAAAATACATCTTTTGAATAAAGAGTCCATCCAAAAGCATAAACAAAAATACAATTACATTCATATAGGACTAGTCCAAGTAGGAGTCAAACCTCTTACAAAAGAAGGCCTTAATACTTCCATTCTCTTAGTTTTACGAGATTCACGTCTTTTAAACTACGATGAATCCATTCTCGATCGTAGAGACAAGTCTCTCGCAAAGGACCCATACATTTTGACTGTTACCCCAATTTTTCTGTATCTCTCAAAGATAAGAACATTCTTAAAGCCCTAACACTCCAAATCAAAACCCATAATTACAAAGTGGCAGATGGTTCTATTCCTTTAGCCCTTGTTTATAGAATTCATTATAAAGCCATGTCCTCCACCTTTGGAGAAAATGCTTTCAAACATAGTCCTCGAGGAGAAACACTTCTCCTCCAAACTGACATTTCTAGAGCTAATACAACAATTCCTAGGTCTATTAATTGGAACCAAGTTACTTTACCAGAACAATGGGAATTAGAAAACCAAATTCCCCAACAAGTTGTTCAAAATACAGATCCTACTAATGTCATTCAACATCCGAAGGAAAAGTGACCATTAGATTTCCTAGAAGATCTTTCGATTCAAGATCTAGTCCTTCTTTTCATAATTCTTATACAAGGTCCATAGATCTTAATCCTAATCTTCCTCCTATAATCACCATTCCTCCTAGTACGCACAGAAACACTCCTCCTCCTAGTATACATAGAGGTACTCCCACACACGATACAACACCCTTACCTCCTTCCACCAGTAGAAGTAATCAAGAGACACCTCCTGAACCAGAAATTAGTGGATTAGATAATAGATCAGGGATTTCCAGGCCAGTTTATCAACAAAACCAGCCTGAACCAGTCCTAGAAAATACAGATTCCCCTCATCATTCTCCTACTTATTCTCAAATGATAGATGCTGAGCTTAATGTTTTAGAAAAACATTTTGAACCAAACAAAACTTTTCTTAATAAAGAATTTAATTCTAAAGACAACAAACAAATCAGAGAATGGTTCTTCAAAACCTTTGCTGACAAAGCAAAAGACGTCAAACAAAAATATTACGACTACATATACGAATATGAAGTCCATATATTCTTCTTTGATTGGTTAGAAGAACAATTCCTTGAACCAAAAGAAATACTTGTTTTAGAACATCATTATAAGTGGAAACTTGATAATGGTGAAACCATAGAATCCAATCATCCACCCCTTAGAAAAATAAAAATACAACATGGAGAAAGTGAGGTTACAGCTACTCCTTTTAGGCTTCCAGATCAAGGAGACTCTCTTTATACTCACAAAGTCATTGAACAAAACAATTACACTAATCAACATTTGGCGACCATAGGAAAACAGTTGAATAGGATAGAATCCACCATTCAGAATCCTACTCAGCTCATCACACCACAAGTTGACACTTTCAAAAAACCCATTTTTAAAGCCTTTGAATTCCCAAAAAACCTTAGCCCAGAGTTTGCCAAAGCCATAGAACAAAAGAAAAAACTCCTAGGATAGAACCTACTCCTATTATAGACACCCCTAAATTCCAGAATCTTATCATTAAAGACACCCCTGACCAACCCACTATCAGTACATTGACCAAACAATCTGGTGACTCTGATAATGAATCGGTCGCTGAGATTAATAGACTCAATTGGAGACAACCTCAGAAGCTTTATTATAGTAGGGCTACTCCACCTGACATTGCACAAGAAGAATCATCACAGAAAATACAGAATAAATACTCCCCTGATGCCATTTATGAATGGAATATAGATGGTGTTGCCGAAAGCAATATCATGAATATTCTTAATAACATGGTCATGCTTGCCAATGCCTACAAAACCCAGCAAGATGTTTCTGATCATGCTGTTGCTAATCTTTTAGTAGCCGGATTTTGGACAACTAAAAGGTTGGTGGGATAATTATTTGGTGATGAACAAAAAATACAAATTTTAACTGCCTATAAAATAGATGATTTTGGCCAACGCATGGATGATGATCAAGGACATCTCATCCAAGATGCGGTGAATACTCTTATCTATTCCATTTCACAACACTTCGTAGGAGACCCTTCACATATTAGAGATAGGAATCAAGACCTCTTATCCAATATGCGTTGCAAATCCTTAGGAAGGTTTAGAGAATACAAAGAACTTTTCCTTCAAAGAGTTCTCATCGAGACCCGATCGCAATCAACCCTTTTGGAAAGAAAAATTCTTAGCGCAGTTTACCCCAAATTATAGGTGATCAAGTTAGGGATAAAATTAGAGAAGAATACAATGGCCAAATACCTTATGATCTTCTTTCTTATGGTGAAATAATCTCTTATGTTTACCGTCAAGGAACACAAATGTGTAATACTATCAAATTACAAAGACAGCTCAAGGAAGAACAATCTCTCACCAATAGAAGTCTAGGAGATTTCTGTGCTCAATACGACCCTTCTTATAATGAAAAAACAAAACCAAAATGTAAGGGAACTTGTCCTTCGAGAAAGAAACAAAGAAACATCACAACAAATCTCAACCTCGTAGGAATAAACAAAGACACCAGAATAACCAAAATAGACCTCATAATGATAGGAAAAATTTTAAAGACATCAAATGCTATTCTTGTGGTAAAAAAGGTCATATTTCAAAATACGTAGGATTAATAAAAAATTAAATGAACTCTCTCTTGATGACAATACTCTTAACCAGTTAAATAACATATTCATAGAAAATGGTGATACTTCTTCCGATGAACTTCTTGAGGAAGAAGGTCTTGATTAATGAAATAGATTCCTCTTCGATTCGATTATGAAGACGCCTCTCCGAAAAACCCGTTCTTGAAATAAACATGTTAACAAAAGAGGAAGAATTTCTCCTTAGCACCGCGATAAGATTACTGACCCAGAAGCCAAGAAAGAATACTTAGAAAGACTTCATTCTTCCCTAAATATTACCTCCAAGCCCAATACTACTTCTTACAATTTAAAAGACATCTTGAATAGAAACAAAAAACCTCAGTCTAGACCCGTTAATATAAATGACCTCCAAAATGAAATAAAACAACAAAAATTAGAAATTCAAGCCTTGAAAGCAACATAGTTAGATATGAAAAAAGAGATTTCTGATATAAAATCTCTCATCATAAAAGGAAAGACAAAATTAGAAGACCAAAACGAAATCACCAATACTTCTGATATTCCAGATCCAGCCTTCCTTATGTTATTAACAGAAATAACATCTAGAAAATGGATAATAAATATTATGATAAAAATCAACAATGAGTTTATTATTGAAACAACAGCACTCTTTGATACAGGAGCTGATCTCAATTGTATCAAAGAAGGCCTTGTTCCAACAATATACTTTGATAAAACTTCGGAATCCCTAAAATCAGCATCGGGTGATAAACTTAATATCCAATACAAATTACCGAAGCCTTAATAATAAAAGATCAAATGTCTTACAAAACATCTTTTCTCTTAGTAAAAAATATGAGACAACAGGTAATTCTTGGAACACCTTTTATTCAATTAATCCAACCTTTTACAGTTACTAATGAAGGCATTGAAACTCATGCTTTAAACAGAAAAATCACTTTTAACTTCGTGACAAAACCACAAAAAAGAAACATAAATATTTTACAAGAACATTCTATTTCTGAAATAAATTGCCTCATAAAAGACAAAGAGAACCAGCTTGAATTCTTAAAAGAAGATTTAGAATTCAAAAGAATAGAAGAAAATCCTATAAAATCCAACATCGTAGAAAAAATAGCCTCCCTACAAAAACACATAGAAAAAACTATATGCTCTACTCTACCCAATGCCTTTTGGGAAAGGAAGAAGCATATCGTTGATTTACCTTATGAACAAGATTTTTCTGAAATTAAAATACCTACCAAAGCCCGCCCAACACAGATGAATCAAGAAGTTTTGAAATTCTGTCAAGCATAAATACAAGATCTCTTGAATAAAAAACTCATAAGAAAAAGCCAATCACCATGGAGTTGTTCTGCTTTTTATGCCAATAAAAATGCCGAACTAGAAAGAGGAGTTCCCAGGTTAGTTATTAATTATAAACCTCTTAATACAACCCTTAGATGGATAAGATATCCTATACCCAATAAAAAAGATTTGCTAAACAGACTTTGTAGATCAAAATTATTTTCAAAATTTGACATGAAGTCAGGATTTTGGCAAATACAAATCTGTGAAAAGGATAAATACAAAACAGCTTTTACTGTCCCTTTTGGTCAATATGAATGGAATGTTATGCCATTCGGTCTCAAAAATGCCCCTTCAGAATTCCAAAGAATCATGAATGATATCTTCAATCCTTATTCAGATTACATCATAGTCTATATAGATGATGTTCTAGTTTTTTCCTCTAATATAGAACAACATTTCAAACATCTTTCTACTTTCATAAAAATAATTATACAAAATGGTCTAGTAGTCTCTCCCACTAAGATTGCACTATTCCAGACCAGAATTAGATTTCTAGGTCATTACATCCATTTAGGTACCATAACCCCAATAGAAAGATCAATTTCTTTTACCGATAAATTTCCAGATGAGATTAAAGACAAAACTCAATTACAAAGGTTTTTGGGTAGCCTCAATTATATTTTAGATTTCTTCCCCAATATAAATATCCTTTGCAAACCTTTACATCAAAGGCTTCGTAAGGATCCTCCACCCTGGACTTCAGTCCATACAGACATTGTCAAACAAATAAAATTGCATGTAAAAGATATACCATGCTTACACCTTGCTGACCCTTCTGCTTTCAAAATAGTTGAAACAGATGCTTCAGAATTAGGATATGGTGGCATTCTCAAACAGGTCAAAAACAACAAAGAACAAGTTGTTCAATTTATATCAAAACATTGGAATTCCACTCAACAAAATTATTCGACAATTAAAAAAGAAATACTTGCTATAGTTTTATCTATATCAAAATTCCAAGGAGATTTATTAAATCAAAAATTTCTATTACGAATTGATTGCAAATCAGCCAAAGACATTTTACAAAAAGACGTTTTAAATATTGCATCAAAACAGATTTTTGCCAGATGGCAAGCCATACTTTTAGTATTTGATTTTGACATTGAATTTATAAATGGTTCTTCAAATTCATTACCTGATTTTCTCACAAGAGAATTTTTACAGGGGATACCAATATGCCAAGATCCAAAAAAGACAAAGATAAAGGCAAAGGCAAAGCCACTGCCGAACCCTCCAATACACCACCAAAGCCAAAAGGCTTAACATCCGTCAAGACATGACTCCAAATGGCAGAAAACAACCAAACATTCTTACAGCAACCACCTTTGACATCGAAACCCATATCATCTGAACCCATGCTAGCCTTTAATCAGTTAGCCAACATATTACCAAAAGAAACACTATTGTTACTTGCCCAGTCTTTACAAAACGTAAAGAAAGAGCCATCCAGTGCCATAGAGGTAAGTAACAATCCTTCCCCGCTTGCTACACACAAACAAGCGGAATACAAAAGAATTTCGAATGAGGTGGTTATTAAGCCTCAGGCAACCCCTCTTTCTCAAAGGTCAAAATTTTTCCCCAAAACATCTTTTCAAAAAATATTGACTGTGGAAGATGGATTCTTCTATAAAGATCCAATCAAATTTGCAGAAAACATATTTCCAAAAAATTGGCTTTTCAAACCTCACAATACAAACAAAACCCTTGCTTATTATGAGCAAATTTTAGTGGAAACAGAATCAGCAAGGTTCACTCACTTTGCTGATAAAACCAATACAGAAAATATCCTTTATTCCACTATATCCATCAATAAAGTCATACACCCCTCACACTGGGGAGCCTCACCCCATACACCCAAAAAATTCCAAACCAGACTTACCCAAAGCTTGCCATACTCCTCCTCTTATACATACTGGGACTACCAACAAGCTTGGTGGAACGTCTTTTTCAGACAGAATACAAATTTCCAACACTCCTGGTTATTATTCTTCAAAGACAACTTCCCAAGACAAAGCTTACCAAACTGGTTTGACTCCTGGTGGGATCTCTTTGGTCCTTTGGACATAATATTACACCCCACAGTCAAACAAGGATACAAGGTTTTCAGTGAACAATTCATACCAACACCTCATGATATAAGGTTCCCATGCCTTATGCATTTCTTTATAATATTCAGAATCTCTTGGGTAACAAAGATGGGAATTTGAATACAATACATCCAATAAACCGGGTGTACCAGTACTTGTCCGAAAATACAAAACAAAATGGTGGGATGGATTCAGATTTCTTGATCAAGGATCCGAAGCTGCGGTTAAAACATGGCTAAATAACCAAAAAAACCCAAATAATCGCATCTCCATCAAATACATCGTTCTTACAGGAAAAATCCATGGCAAGTGCAGCACTTGCAGCAGTCCAAAACAGAGAGGAATACTGCAACATCCTCAGGACAATGCTCTCAGAAGCGGAAGAATCACAATGTGGATCTTCCAAATCTCAATACAGTCAAGACGGATCCTCCCAGTCACATCACAGTGGAAACACTAATGAAGACGACTGCTACGGGATCAATCTGGACAGAGATTAAAAGACATCACATGCAGATACTATTACAAATGGCGCAAAAGGCTACACCGGAGCGTAGTAGACATACACTGTTCATACACTGTTCAATGTTCACTATTCATACACTGTTCAGTACTGTTCACTTTACACTGTTCAGCACTGTAGCACCCTCTATAAATACACCCACTCGACATAGAAGAAGGGACCTCGAAATTTTCCAGATTTCTCTCTTCTTCTCTCTCCCTCTCACTTGTAAACCATCCTCTCTTCCATCTCCATCCTCATCTCTTCCATCTCCAAGCTCTCTTACCTTGTATCCCCTAGTTTCAAAGTAAGTTAGTTTTCATATACATCTTTTTATACAGGGTTACCAACTTACATGATAGTTGGTTAACCATTTCTTGTAATATAAACATCAATACTCCCTGGAGTGCGGATTACCGCCCTTGTGGATGACTTGATGCTTTAGTTTCTGCATCCTTCAATACATGTAATTTCAGCTTTTCAGTTTTATATAATACAAGTTCATACCACCTTCATGGTTGGTTTTTGTTTATGCATTCTCTTACTTTATATTTTATATATTGCTTTCGGTCTTTACATTATTTTTAATTCTCGTGATTTTATTTAAGTCATTTACTTTCTTGTTTTATACATCATTTCCTTTTAGATACATCATTCCTTGCTTTCATATAGATCTATTAATCTCTTATACTTCCTTGTTCTCTCATATAGTACCCCGATCCTAACCCCTTTATATATATATATATATTGTTAATACTATATAAAATTTCATACTGGTGTACTTGTGACAAATTTACCTTAAATTCATTTTTGGATCACCAAAAACCCTAAATCGGGATACTTATGACAAATTTATCTCAAATCAATAGTAGATTAACCAAAAATCTTAAACTAGTACACTCATAATATATTCACCTTTGTTCGTTTCCTTCAAATTTTACCGTGAAAACATAGAAAACATGAACCAAGACCATCACTTGTCCACCACCCGAGACGGAGCTGGAATGGAGGCAGCCGTGGTGGCAATGAGAATCGTAGTTGCAGCTTCGACGTAAACATAACCAAAAATAAAAAAATAAAAAGATAGAGAAAACATGAACCGAGACAATTCACCACCGGAGGAGGAGCTAGAGGTGGAGGAGGCCGTGGCAGCAGCACCATGCCATTAGTTGTGCAGCCACTCAACGTTCACTGCTACAACTCTAGCTACTGCGTTCGTTGCGGCAGCTCCAGCTCCACTGTCAGTTTTGGCGTAGGAGCTTCACCATCGCCTTGGCATTTGTCGCAATAGAAGTCGGTGATCCTAAAGTTGCGGCAAATAGAGGAAGATGGAGCCAATGGACTTTATGTTCCTTGAGTCCATTCTTGCCGCAGGCAGCACTGCCTCTTGTGAAATGACTTTGGTATTGTTTGGAGCAAGGGTGTCCAAAGAATCAATCAAATGACGTAGAAGAAATAAAAAAAGGATGTGCAATGACACTGTTTGAGTGTTCATGTTCTCAATGCTATGGTTTCTCATTTTAAATTACCATCCATGTTCTTTTCTTGGCAAAGACTATACTGGATTCGCCCTGTGCTTTGCCCCTGCATGAACTTTTTACTACTGCATTTGTTAATCCTTTGCAATAGCAATAGTGGATCCACTTGCAGTCTAGTTGAACTCCTTCAGCCATCTTTTGCTGAATATTTATCTGTGGTCTTAACATCCCCTAGCATAATGGTGCACCACTCAAGATTAAGCGTCTTGCTCGCGATCTGTATGATTCGACTCAATTTCTCTACTCTCTGCCAAAGGGCATTAACCTAGTCAGTTGTTATTGTCACCATCTCAACACTTGCATACTTTAGACAGCCTCTGATAAGTGAAGGTTGAGAAATGAGGCTAAAATGGGGAAATGTTTATCATTGATGAGGGAAATGGTAATTGTGTTAATTTTCAAAAGAAAAAGTTAGGGAAAATGAAAAATGGAAAAAGAAAATGTGCATATCAGGCGTAAGCTGAAAAACACTTTTAACAGAGAGAGCAAACGGGGGCAGCTATAGCACGAGATTAAGCTGGAAATCACAATCTTTTTTGGCAAAGCTGTCGGGAGTTAGGCCGCCGGGCGGTTTCTCTTAGCTACCGATTTAGAGCTTTGCACTACCTTAGTGCAACTCATCGTACCCCTCTCATTGCTTTAAGTAAGGCTGATTTGCGGTTCGTATTATAGATCAGTATTGTATTTTGTTAGATATTTTTGTTTTGTCTTTTCTTTATAGATAAGTCCTCCTCAACCGTAGGTGGGTTAGTGCCCAATTTTTTTTTTTTTTTTTTAAACATATGAGATTTCATATGTGCTATTCATTTTTATCCAAATTTGGCCAAACCTTAATCAATTATGACAATTTCATCTGATTTTTGGTTGACTTGACTTTTATATCAATGGGAAGCTTGTGATCCGAACTTTTGGAATGCAAACACAATTAAAAGTTGGTGGAGTATTAATTAGAAGGCTAATGCAATGTACAAGATCTTGCTCTTCTAACAAATACTTTTCATGTTCACTCGATGACATCATTAAGCTCCCTAGTGTGAACAAACTCCCTGGCTAGATCCCTACCAATATGAACCAAAATACACGTACACAGATTTCATATACAAATTTGTCGTCTGCAAAACTCCACTTCATCTCCAAACTAAACGGTCAACTTACCAAACTCAAGCACGATTGAGCTTTGACTTCTCGAGACATCAACTTCAATTGGAGCTCGATCTAGATGGCTTTGTTGATGTATTCTTTTAACTTTGCCTCGAGATTACATTCGATCAGAAATCCAACCAAATCAGAACCATACAAGAAGGGAAAGCAGGGACTAGCATAAAGGGAAGATGTTAACCGGGTCAAGGAAATGTATTTCAAATGCTATCACTTATATCTTATGAAAAAGAAATCAATGGTTCTAGATGGTTGTCATTAACAAAGAGCCAAATATTTGCTATTATTAGGAAAACGACACATAGTCAAGGGGAAACAATCTACCACCAAAATTTCCAATGCCCTTTTCTTTTTTTTTTTAATTCTTTCAGTCATACCATTGAAATCATTTCAGACTCAAAATGCAGATAGGAATATGTGCTTCCTTCTCCCCAATATGGAGAATTAAGATTATTAATGAGCACATTGAGTTTACCTATTAATTTTTGAAATCTCTTTCGCTAATTTTAAATTGTAAGGACAGATGGAGTTGTTCAGGATCGTAGTTTATCTCAAAAATAGGTTTCCAATGTTGCAGTTCTCCAAAGGCAGGAAGAATGTTATGTGCGAGGTTTACTTTGATAACATTATCAGTTTTTTCATATCCTTCTCCGTTGCTTCCATCTTACTTTCTCACTTTTACTGTCTCGGAACAACAATGCCTTGACTTTTTGTTCCTAATGGCATAATTTAGCAATTTTGTCACCATGTATATTACCTGCTGAATCTTTAAAGGCATACTTTTTCCCCATCAACTTGTTGAAGTAGTGAGCATATCTATGATGTTGTTCTTCTTTTCTCTTCTTCATAATGAGGTCAAAGCTGGACAATTTAGAACGATTTAATCTTATGATGACTATCCCTCAACTTATTAAGTGGAGTGAGATCAATCTAACATAGTCAAGGGCTGAAATTTGGTCAGCGAAATTTGTAAACTAGGGTATGCATACTCTCCAATACGTCTCTGAAAATTTTATGTGTTTATGATCGTTGCGTATTGTCATGACTCATATAATTGCAAGCACTCAATACCTCTCGGAACTTTACATAGAAATAATTATGGTTGGGTTTGCATAGTGTATTTTCCTTGGCATGAATCTTGAGCGTTTCCTCTTTTGTAAGTTGCCTATGCTGTCACTTGTCACAACTTGCTAAAATCTAAAAACAGCTTATATATTAATTATTCAGAATATTGTGAAGGAATAAAATATATCGAAAATGGAAATTCAAAGTTTAATATATCTAAGTATGTTCGGTCCCAAGCAGGACCTTAAAAGGCTCCCCCAAGCCCATGCGGGGTAAACCACTAGGTATGAAGTTTTATCCTAGAGGGACTCCCTAAAACCCTCAAGAAACAAGCCGGGCAGCCGGCAATGAAGGGACCCTCCCTGGGGTAGGAGGGGTCAACCGAGCTGGTGTGACTTTAAATTGCTTCCCATTTCAATGGAATCCCCTTTGGGTAAAAAGTGGTATTTCCCATAGGGCTCTCCCGATTCATAAACCCCCCTTAGGGGGTAAGGGATCCCACCCTAGATTCCTGCAATGCCTTCCCCAGGGTTGCCTAGGCACGGTACAGGAAAATAAAAGGGGCGTTCCCTCCTAGAAGGGAGGAAGCGTGTGTAAGACCACTGCCCGGCTTGTTCCTTGAGGGTTTTAGGGAGTCCCTCTAGGATAAAACTCCATACCCAGTGGTTTATCTCGCATGAGCTTGGGGGAGCCTTTTAAGGTCCTGCTCAGGACCGTAACTTGGGCCTGACACCAGCTCGGCTGACCCCCCTACCTCAGGGAGGGCCCCTTCATTGCCGATTGCTCGGCTTGTTCCTTGAGGGTTTTAGGGAGTCCCTCTAGGATAAAACTCCATACCCAGTGGTTTACCCCGCATGGGCTTGGGGGAGCCTTTTAAGGTCCTGCTCGGGACCACTTGGGCCTGACACCAGCTTGGCTAACCCCCCTACCCTAGGGAGGGCCCCTTCATTGCCGGCTGCCCAGCTTGTTCCTTAAGGGTTTTAAGGAGTCTCTCTAGGATAAAACTCCATACCCAGTGGTTTATCCCACATGGGCTTGGGGGAGCCTTTTAAGGTCCTGCTTGGGACCGGGAGAGCCCTATGGGAAATACCCCTTTTTAGCCGAAGGGGATTCCATTGAAACAGGAAGCAGTTTAAAGTCATGCTTAGAACTAACTTGAGCCTGACACCAGCTCGGCTGACCCCCCTACCCTAGGGAGGGCCCCATCATTGCCTGCTACCCGGCTTGTTCTTTGAGGGTTTTAGGAAGTCCCTCTAAGATAAAAACTAATTTAGAGTTTAATATATCTAAGTATGTTGTAATATTGCTTTGCTACATGAGGATATTCTCTCACTATTGATGGACCAAATGGTCAATTGTATTCTTAAGCAATTTTAGATAAAATTCCAACAATCACTTTTCAGCGTTTTATATACCATGTAAAAACAATCTTTAATGCGCAAAGATCAAAATTTGCGCTAGTATGCTTTGGATGAAACTGACCAACTCAATATTCACCGCATGGGTTTGAGTCCTTGAAGGGAAATATTTCCAAAGTCCAATTTTTGAAATCATGACGTTGAGGCTTCGGCTTCTCAATTACGAAAGGCAATCATGGATGCTAGAAATATACTCCAATTGTTTGCCCTTTATGCAACAATTCTTTATACTAGAATGTGGTGTGTTATTGTAATAATGGGCTTAGCCAACCCACATCTCTTAAAGCCCAGCCCATTAGCCCATTGATTTCCTTCTTCTTCAGTAGATGGCACAAGAAGAGCCCCATCGCCCCATCAACAATAACGAAGAAGGGAGCTTGCCGGTGAAGAAAGAAAAAGGGGAAAAGAGAACAAATTTCCCACATTCACATCCGAGATACCTTGGCAAGCCAAATCAATTTTGAATTGCAAAGCGGGACAAGTATTCAAGCATATTATTCTTGTAATCGGAGTAATTTTGGAAGCTATGGCACAAATTTAGAGTTAAATAGATTTTGCACAATGAGATTTGATTGAGGAGTTTTTGAGCCGTGATTTTTGTAGAAATGGTAACCTAAGATGTTGTGGAGCAGTGATGTTTGATGAAAATCGATTTTGAAGTATGTTTTGTTTGGATTGAAATTCAGAAGTTTCACTTGTGAGTTAAGCGTAAAGGATAATATGTGTAAGGAAAAAAGATGGAAGTTTGCTTAAACGAGTTTATTCATTAACACGTGAGTATCGTGTTACATAATAATAAGTGTAATTAGTCAATTTTTTCATTAAAATAGTGTATTACTTGGTTTTTTATATTGTTTTTCAAATAATTTTATACCAGTGTGTCAACTAGAGTAATCGCCATAAGTTGGTTTTCAGCTTTTTGTAAGTAAGTGGTACTAATTCTTCTTTGAATTTACAAACTCATGTCTTTAAAATTTGTGGAGTTTTAATATAGTAAGAGCTATTGAGAGCATGTTTCTTGCATAGAATGATATCAAACTTTTATTACATTTTTAGTCAGTTGAAAAGGCATTGGAAAGCCTTATTTGAAATAGTTTGAAAGGGTTGTTTGTGAGTATTCTAATTGAATGTTTTGTGAGGGGAATTGCTAAAAGATGTTCATATTGGTTGCGAAATGATTTATACAATGCATTCTATTTGATAAATGGAAGGGTGAGAGGTTATGTGATTTTGTTTGTGAAAATGGTTTATGCTTTAGTTCCCCAATCTATAAAGAGATTCTTTAACAAAATACAAGTGTGAGCATAACAGTTTCTCTACAAATCAACAAATATGTGAAATTTTACAAACCACAATGACGACAAGCATTCTAAGAGCCATTGTCATTTCGATGGGCACTTAGTCAAATTCCAATCATCTTAGGAATCAAAGTGACGGGAGGGCCCTCCTTGTGTTCAACGGACGGGAATGTTATTTGGTCAATATTTGAAATCCCCTTCCATTGTCATTACCATAACTCTTTCTGTCTCTTACTTAAAATCATCCCGTAACTCTTACAAATGCAGCGATCCCATGATCCTATTATAAGAGTACATTGTCATATTTTCTAAGCTTCTCGATGTCTCTCGTCTCGCCTTCATGATACCTATGTAGTTTTATCTTCCTAGGTATAATATGCTCACTTAGTTGCATGATCCAAGTGGAAACCACAAATGGAGGGCACACAACTAATGTCGATTTTTGGTGCTAGGCACATTGGATGTCTCATCATCTAAACTCGAAGATGTCACCTTCCAATTGCTAGTCGAACTAGTGTTTCTTGTTTTAACCTTCTTTCAAGATTGAGAGACCCCTTTAATGGATATACCCATCTTACCCTTTCTCTTAGCCAAATCAAATTGAACTTCTTGATCCCCATATTGTTCACGACCTTTACACCAACTCTATTAGGCCCAAATTCGGATGCTATTGAAGTACCAAATTTATCAAAAGCAATCAAAGAAACCACCGGGTTTGCTCCAGTAGCCACCATTTTCACATAGAAATGGGGAGGTGGGGAGTTCCAATATCCTCTCCTCCGAATGGGAGGTTCATGGGTTTATAAGGCTTCTTTAGGTGGGCTCACTAGGGGCCTACCAAGCTCCTCATATAAGAGCTCCAAAGTATAGGAATATAGCTGGCAAACCACAAAAAAAAAAAATGAAAAAGAAAAAAAGAAGGTAATCAAAGAAGGCGAAGTGAGAGTCTAATCCAAGCCTCTTTGATCCACGAAAACACTATCAAAGCCTCGTCTGACCGCTTATTCAAGCAATGGTTGGTCAACACTTTCATGTACTCACCATCTCTCTCCTCCCAAAAGGGCAATAGCTTCCTAGTATTCTCTCTATGAACAACCACCTCAACCTTGGATTCTAGTGCTCGAAAAACACAAACTCTATCACCTCCCTCACATGCTTTCATGACGTGCGTATGAATTATCTAAATGTTGTAAACAAAAAATCTCATGATGGCACTGTTTGACATACCATACTTTAAAAAACAACGACATGTAAATGCTGTATTTATGGAACTCTTTTTGCATCAAGCTATTCCTCTTTGTAACTTTCCTAGTTGTCAAAACTATATGACTCACTTGTAAGAATTTTTTATTTTCCAACTACTTGAGTGCTATAACTTTAGAATTTTGTTTATATGAATGACACGACTTTTAATTGATTTTTTGAGTGCTATAGCTTTTAAAAAATGTTCACCTACATTTCGAAAATCTAGCATGGCTTTTTACTCAAGGGAACATTTTAAAATTTTTTACGACATTCAAATAATCAATTAAAAAGTTATATAACACTCAAGTGATCGGGAAAAAAATTATGACACTCAAGTGATGTTGACACTAGTATTTTTGTGAACAAATTCATATATGTAGATACAAGATAAATAAATCGAAAAAAAAATATAAATAATAAATAATAGGAAGAATAAGAAGAGAGAGAGAGAGAGAGAGAGAGAGAGAGATCATTCTTGAAGCCCATTCGACCGTAATTCAAATTGACCTGATAGCTTGATCCAAACCCATCAACTCAAACCTGAACCCGTTTGCTCATGAATTTGACCCATAAGTCCTCAATCAATGCGTGGGCTTACTCGACCCATAAAACCTCAATCCTCGATTCCAATCGGAGCCCATTTTGGATTTAAACAAGGTCCATGTGACTTAAATTTCTTCCTTCTCCATCACCGCTGGTCATCACCTTCAACCACTGCAACCTCATTGCCATCGTCGCTCGCACAGTAGAGACTAGGGAGACGCGCTCCCCTCGAATTGAGTTCAAAACATTCAGGAGAGCACTTTTGAGAGAGATTTCACCGAAAATTTCACATTAGGGAATCCATTTCCGGAGACTTCTTTCTCATTTCTGGCTCATCACCAAGCCTAAGGGCACTAGCCATGGCCGGCCTACCGCTCCCAAGAAGCCCCATTCAACTCTGTTTTCGGGGGCCAAAACTGTAGAAGATACGCAAGGATATTCAACCGAATCATTCAGATATCATTGCACAAGTCAAGATCAATTAATATTGGATCTAATTTTGTATATAATATTGTTTCCTTTTATTTTCATACAACATGTACTATAATAGACACGTTCTGTACATTACATGGATATACCGAAATACAAGACAAAATTTCCCCTATTGCTTTCCTTCCTCTCGTCTTCTTCATCTTCTTTCATGGTATTAGAGTGGGTTACGCACCTTTAATTCGCTTCTTCCGCCTTGATTCATCCTCTTCTGGTCTTCTAATCTTCTACTGGAAAAATCTAGCTAACCTACAAAACGTATTAGCACTCCGGCACAAGAATCAGCACCTTGAGGAAATCAAATTGAAACAGACGAAGGAAAAGGAAAAGAGGGAGATCTCCATACCATCATGGCTAACAATCAACCTCAATCGAGGCAATTACCTGGGGATGCAAAGACCTCAGAAGCACAAGATCAAGTGCATAACATCATAGGTCGGACTGATTAGCCTGCAATGGGGCAATTTTTTCCATGGCGACCCAGTCTAGGGTATCCTCATTCGGGGACTTCCTACCAGTGGGTGCCAATGCTAGTATACTATGGAGGAAATCCGAATGTATCATTCTCAAGAAGTCAGACTAAGAACGGTCCACCAACCGCGAGCGGGGCGGACCAATCAAAAACAATCAGGTCGTCTAATGCGGGCGAAAACCCAGGTGATTCGCATGCGGGGACTCAAGGCACTTTCAATGAGGGTCAGCAAGCAAACCCTTACTCGGGTTTTCCACCCGGTTTCCTACCGATCTCCTTGGCGGCCGCCATGGGTCGCCCAGAACCCGGCGACGCCCTATATGTCTCCAATTCCGACAGGCTAAAGTTGCGACTTATTAGTCACCCTTTCATAGGACCCGAAAACTACTCGAGCTGGGCACGAGAGTTTCGGAGAGCGCTCATCACAAAAGATAAAGAAGGTTTCATTGACGGAACTATTCCGATCCCGACCGATGAGAAGATGGGGTGACAATGGAAAAAATGTAACCAATTGGTAAGAACGTGGATAGGTAACTGCATCGGCCCAAAAATCGCAGCAGGTTTACCTCCCACAGAGGATTCAAAAACAATTTGGCAAAATATTCAAGAAATGTACGGGAAACTCGATAGGGCAAAAATTTTCTCACTGCATTAAGCCCTCAGCGAGCTTAAGCAGGGAAACATGTAAGTGATGACATGCTTCAATAAGCTCTCCGCCCTCTGGAACGAGCTAGAAGCGGCAGAGGAGAGACTCGAAGGACCGGAGGCAACACTCCAACAATACAAAGCAATGAAGGAATGAGAAAAAGCGACCCGTTTTCTATTGATTCTCAATGATTCTTACCTTCATTTCAAATCACAGATCTTGGCAATGGAACCAGCTCCTCCCCTTGGCCGAATATTTTAGCTCGCGGTGCAAAAGGAAAACCAGAGGCTCACTACAACCGAGGCGAAAACCACCAAAACCCTAACCTTGGCGGTGAAAATTGAAAAGGGGTAGAAAACCCTAGCCAAAGGAAGAGAGGCGACATCGCTAGGGTTCGGAGAGCCAAAGGGAGCACTAGGGTTCGTGGAGCCAAAAGAGCCTTTTAAAGGCTCCGTGGATGGCCAAGATCTACTCCAGCGATCTGACAGTCAGAAAGGGGCGCGGCACTCGGGTGATCTTGACGGTGGAGATGCGCTCGGCTTAAAGAGATCCAACGGTCCGAATTATTTGAGAAATTATGGGCCGAATTTTAAAAATAAAGGGAAGTTATTTTGTGATTATTGTAAGAGGCCCCACCACACAATTGACAATTGTTGGAAATTACATGGGAGACTTGACAAGAAGGGAAAGGAGATTTCAACAGCAGCTTACCAGCCCACTCCATCCACAGATGTCAATCAACCAATCACACGTGGAGAATATCAACAATTATTGCAGGCTTTGCAAAAATTGGAGGTACCAAAAAGGGGGAGCAGTTTTACAGGTATTTCTCATTACCTGACAAGTAGTATATCAAGAAATGCCTGGATTATTGACTCTGGAGCGAGTGATCATATTACATGCAATAAGGTGTTATTTTCTTATATTCATGAAGATTCAACTAATCCTATTACTGTGCAAATGCCAAATGGCAATATCACTCGTGTCACCCTAATTAGGACTGTCACTCTTAGCCCACAAATTACTCTAAGAAATGTTCTTTACATTCTCGATTTCCAATTTAATCTTATCTCTGTGTCCAAAGCCTGTCAAGAAAATTCGTGCCAAGTATTTTTCAATGCTGATATCTATCTATTTCAGACCCTTTCGACTGAGAAACTGATGGACTGGGGTAACCTCTCTGAAGGATTGTTTTATTGGAGAAATTCACCCAAAAATCTTGATTTACTCTCTTGTAATAAATCATTGTGTAATCTGACTACCAATGATAAAAATTTCCTTTGCATTCCAGATTGGGTCATAGCTCTTCTTTTCCTTATCCTCAATGCCTTATTTGCCCACTTGCAAAACAATCATGAACACCTTTTCCACTAAGTCAACATCGTTCAAGTGACATTCTTTCTTTATTATATGTTGATGTCTAGGGGCCATACCATACATTAAATCATGATGGGCCTCGGTTCTTTCTTACCATCATAGATGATCACTCCAAGGCCACATGGCTTTTTCTCATGCAAAGTAAGGGTCAAGTTCTGTCTTATCTTAAGACCTTTCTTTCCTTGTCAAAAACTCAATTTGGGAAAAATGTTCAAAAAATACGGACAGACAATGGTAGTGAATTCTTCAATCATGAATGTACTGCTCTTTTTTTGTCACATGGGATATTACATGAGAGCACATGTGTCTATACACCACAACAAAATGGGGTGGTAGAACGGAAACATCGTCATCTGTTAGAAGTGGCACGGGCTTTGAAATTCCAAGCTTCTGTTCCAGACACCTTTTGGGGCGATTGTGTTTTAACTGCAACTTATTTGATCAACCGTATGCCTAGTAAGCTTCTTGGCGGGCGAACACCTTTTGAGCTGCTTTATGGAAAGAAACCAGATTTTGGACATTTGAAGATTTTTGGATGTCTTTGCTACGCCACCGTAGTAGGTCCTAGAGATAAAATGGGACCTCATGCTCGTCGATGCATCTTTATGGGATATCCCAGTCTACATAAGGGATACGGGGTATTTGATCCTTCCACAGGAGAATTCATAGTTAGTCGGGACGTTTCGTTTCAAGAGAATTCTTTTCCTTTTGCTGCCTCTGCATCAGATACAGAACAGGATGGTCATTTCCATACTATTCAGATGGAGGAGACTATGGAAGATCCAAACTATGTTCTCCTTCCTCCACCAGCAAATATCAAGCCATTTGCTATGACACCTATGGACATGACATCCTCACCTGAAGTGATAGAACAACACCAGGAGGAAGTCGCTTCTCTAGTTTCGAGTACTATTGGGGATTCAAATGGTAATAATTCACCATCAAGGCACCATGTACCAAGGCGATCCAAACATAACACACGTCCGCCAACCTAGACCAAAGACTACATATGCGGAGTCCAGAAATCACCAGGTATTTTGTTTCCAGTTGCCTCATTTATTTCTTTTGATAGACTTTCTCCAAAACATATATGTTGTATTACTCGCATTTCTGATGAGGGAGAACCATCGAGTTTTGAGGAGGCACGCACTAATCCACACTGGCAGAAGGCCATGGAAGCAGAGTTAATGGCCTTGATGGATAATCAGACATGGGATCTTGCTACCCTACCTGCACACTGCAAGGTGATTGGATGCAAATGGGTTTACAAGATCAAGTATCGTGCAGATGGATCTGTTGAGAGATACAAAGCTTGATTAGTGGCAAAAGGCTTCACACAACGGGAAGGTTTTGACTACCACGAAACCTTTTCCCCCGTGGCCAAAGATGTTACTGTTCGCTCATTCCTTTTCGTAGCAGCCTTTCAGGACTGGTCATTGCACCAAATGGATGTGCACAATGCATTCCTGCATGGCGATTTAAATGAGGAGATTTATATGGAAGTGCCACCAGGTTTACGGAGACAGGGGAAGGATAAATTCTGTCGTCTTTGCAAATCCTTGTATGGACTCAAACAAGCCTCAAGATAGTGGTATGCGAAGTTTGCTGAGTCATTGATAGCTACCGGTTTTCAACAGTCCAAGTTTGATTATGCTGTTTTCACATGGACTAGAGGTATGTCATCTATCTACTTAATGATATATGTAGATGATATACTTGGGCAATGATGAAGTAGCTATCAAAGAATTCAAAGACTATTTGCATTCGACATTCCATATTAAGGATTTAGGATCACCAAAGTACTTCCTTGGAATTGAAATTGCACGCTCAAACCAAGGGATTTCCCTCAATTAGAGGAAATTTACACTGGAGATTATATCGGAAGCAGGTCTATCAGGATGTAAGCCAGCTATAATTCCAATCGAGCATAACATTAAACTAACTACGACAAATTATGATGCTGGTTTATCTCAACAAACTAATCCTATACTCAAGGATCAATTGAGATATCATAAGCTCATTGGGAAGCTCATATATTTGACCATGACCAGACCAGATATAAGTTATGCAATTCAAACACTCAGTCAGTTTATGCATCAACCGAAGGAATCTCATATGAATACAGTGCTTAAAGTGGTGAAGTACTTGAAGAGTTGTCCAGGACTCGGGATTCTCCTTTCCAGGAAATGTGACATGAGGATGACTGCTTATTGTGATGCAGATTATGCGACTTGTCCAATGAGCAGAAGATCATAACTGGTTTCTGCATCAGATTGGGAGACTCTTTACTCTCATGGAAAACAAAAAAGCAACCGACTGTTTCACTATCTTCGACAGAGGCAGAATATCATGCCATGGCCAAAACAACTTGTGAAATAGTATGGTTAAGGGGATTGCTTCGAGATCTTGGAGTACAAGTTAGATGACTGACCAAACTATTTTGTGACAATGATGTAGCCATAAAACTTTGTTTCGAACCCTATTGTGCATGAGAGAACCAAGCACATAGAAGTGGACTGTCACTTCACACGAGAAAAGATTCAACAAGGGATGATCGAGACACAAGGGATTGGGATAGAAGAACAACCGGCAGATGTCTTCACCGAGCCTTTATGTCAGAGACAGCATGCGTATCTTTTGAGCAAGCTAGGCGTCTTGGACATCTACAAGCCACTAGCTTGAGGGGGAGTGTTGAAGATACGCAAGGATATTCAACCGAATCATTCAGATATCATTTACACAAGTCAAGATCAATTAATATCGGATCTGATTTTGTCTATAATATTGTTTCCTTTTATTTACATACAACATGTACTATAATAGACACGTTCTGTACATTACATGGATATACCGAAATACAAGACAAAATTTCCCCTCTCGCTTTCCTTCCTCTCGTCTTCTTCATCTTCTTTCAAAAACTCGCTTGAAGCTCTTCCATTGGTCTTCATTTTAGCTGACGACAATTATGAAAGATCCCAATAGTTGATTGTGACTACCTACTGCGATTCGTTGACGAGATAATTTCCAATTCTCCATCAAGCTATGATTCCGGTGAAGGTGAAGTGAATGTAAAGCTCGTTTTGCTTCGATTAGGATTGGTCATGTTAGAGTCTTTTATTCGATTCTGTTAATTCTGTTTGCATATGGTCACAAACAGACTTTGAAATCGCAAAAATCTGCTCCTTCATCGATTGGCCGTGATCTGTTCGACGAAATGTCTATGACGTTCCCTAATATATATCCGGTCATGGAAGCGCGTGTATTGTCAGTTTTGGGATAACTTGCTATTTAGAATTTTGCAATGTTGTCACGTTCGCTGAACTTTGGTCGTTATGCTTGATTGGAGTAAGTTCATAGTTTTTCCTCTCCATGATTGTCCATTATAACCGTCAACATAGAACTGAGGACGTGCATCTAGTAGAAGATGATTGGATTTAAGAATTCAAGACCTATATGTCTATTAGTAGGAAAGTCCTTAAATAAAGAAAAATTTAAATTTCTTGAAATATGTACTGTGCCAAACTTGACCAAGGGTGCCATCTTCCAGCTCTGTGAAGGTACATGGAATTCACAAGCTTGGTGCGTGTAATCAGAACTTGGGTGACTTGTTCGTTTAATTAATGGACTGATTAGTGATTCCGCTCCTTTCAAGTCAACAATCACGTTGTTTATGAAATAGTCTGTTAATTTCAATCAGCAGTATTAAGTTCTCTGGAATTACTAAATCCTGCAGTTAATATAATGCTCTGCACCGTGCCTTAATTTGGGTCATGGTCTAGTTCCATATGGTAGCACATGATCTAAAAAACAATTTCGAGTAGCAGCCAAAGCATTATCCAGAAATGAAACTGGTACGTTCATAAATTTTATAGGTTTGATCAGATTTCTTTAAATTTGTTTCTGAAACTGAGTTTCTGAGGTTGGTTACTTGTTGGGACAATAATACATGTAAATGGCATAAAAGGCCTGAACGACAGAAAAAAACTAAGAGAATGAAAGCAGCGGTAGGCGAGATGAAGGACCACATGCTGCTGAAGTACGCACACTTGATGCCTGTCCATCTCATGTGCCATTTGTTCTGGTGGTATCGGGTCGCTTGCCTGAAGAACTCCAGCAAGTAGCATGCGCCACTATGGAACTTGACATCCTTAGCTAGATCATTAATGATTCTCGCAATCTCCTGCCCAGTTCCTAGAATTACAATGCACTGAGACAAAAAGGTTGATCCCTAGGCATGCTCACTAGGCATCATCTCATGAGGATCACTTGACTGATGTGCTTGGAACAGTGGCAGCAGCACTGCTCGAAATCTTAACATTGCTGTTAAATATTTTGTCAGTCGAAATGTACCTGAGGAGTTTAGATTCGAATTGTGTGACAGGATAATCAAAGATGTGTTCCACCAGTAATCATGTAAATTCATAGCCACAATAATCACTTCATTTATGTTGAAAGGAAAAGGAATGTGATATATGTGAAAGAATGCAAAAATAAAGACCAAAAAACATGGATCAATTAGGTTTACACGTGATCTTATCCGACTGATGCCTTTTATACTTAAATTTTCCAAGATCAGTCAGAATCTATAAATAATTAGGAAGTTGGGTAAATTGGAGATTTGTGGTCAAGTGATTTGCGATTTTCAGGGTTCATTGATGACTTTCCAGAGCAAAGTCCTCTGGAGACTCTGGTCCTGAGTTACCTGAATATTTCAAGAAGGCTTCTAGATTCAATTAGTAATCTCAGAATCTTGTCGAGATTAGAGTTGTTCAATTGCCGTTTGAGTGGATCGATCTGGACCTCGATGGAGAACATTTTGTAGTTGACTTATTTGGACTTGTCTTTAAACAGTTAAACTGGTTCAGTTCCTTCAGTATGTCCAAGAATTCCCCATGATGTGAAGAACTTTGGAACCTTGTAAACCTTGTAAAACAAGATTTGCTTTACAACTCATTGGAGGTGAAGGCTTTATTGGTATTGGGCTTAAGGCCCGTCCGCCCAAGTTGGGCCCAGAAAGCCCGGCCCACGGGAATAGGGCCCGTGGAAGGAGATAGGTATAAAAGGGAGGAGAGAGAGAGAGGACACACCGTTTTTGTTTAAAGGAAAAGACGTACGTTTTCTCTCAACGCCCTCCCTCTCTCTCATTGTTCTTCAAAGCGAAACCAATGAGACGCTCGAAGGATTTCACCTCCTCGGATCGAACAGGATTTAGTTTCTCTTCCTCTAACGGCGTCAGTGCTTAATCTGTGGCTAACAAGGTACGCTCGAATCCGTGGTGTGCTTTACGATCGGTGATACGTGTTTTCCCGGGCTTCGTCTTCCGCATTGATTTAGGGATTCGATTCGATATCGAATCCGGTTTTCGGGGATTCGTTATTCCCAACATTGGTATCAGAGCCCCAGTTCACGTTTTTCCCGACTTGTTTGACGATTTTTGATTGATTTTTCGCGAAAGAACTTCGGCCATACGGATTAGGGCAAAAATCCCGACACCCAAGCGCTATTCGGCCATTTTTCCGAGTTTTCGTAAGTCGAAATCAAATTGTGATGGCATAGAAAGAAAGGCGATGTCGAGACGAGTCTGGCGATACGTTAAGCGCCGCCGAGCGTCGCCGCACACGGCCGGAAGGTGCTGCGCGTGGGCGCGACGCGCCCGGAAGCGCTGGATCGCCAAGCGCGTGCGGCGCATGCACGCCGCCGGCGGGCGAACCGACACGCGCCGGTCCGTGGACCGACGCGTGCTGACGTCACGTGATGACGTCATAGTGACGTCATCCAACAGTCGGTAACTGCTCGGATGACGTCACCGGTGACGTCATCGCCGACGACGTTTCGCCGGGGGGTCACCGACCGGCGAACCAACCCGACCGGCAACCCGACCCGACTCGCGGACGCAGGCACGCTCCCGGCACGTGCCGGATGACGTCTGCGTGACGTCATCCCCGCACGCGCGCGGCACGTGCGGTCGGTCCGCGCGAGCGGTCCGACCGGCCCGATCGGTCCGACCGGTCCGATGACCGTTGACCACCGTTGACTGACGACCGTTGACCGTTGACCACCATTGACCGTTGACGACCGTTGACCCCAACCAAAAAAAAAAAAAAAGAGGGAAAAGAATGTGTTTCTTTTTCAATTAAGTCTATGTGGATTATAATGTGATTCCTTATTTGTTCTGCATTTGTTGCAGGAATTATGCCTCCCCTAAGGTTGCGCACACCTATTCGCGCAGTTACCGATGAACAAAAGGATAGGCTGTCTAAGTTGATAGCTGAGCTGACTAATCATCGATGGGAGAGAGGTGACTTAATTGATCACGTCCTTGAAGTCAACGGGAAAATTCAACAGGTCATGTGGAACGGTCGTCCTATGTCACAGTCAGAGATGGTGCAATTTTTCATAAACACTCTTCCACCTGAATGGTAAGATGTGTTGAATCGCATATGGGATGTCAACGGAGCTGCTTCCTATAAGAAAATTGTGATGGATTTTGTAAATGAATATTACTGCATTGTTTCAAGGGAAAAGATCAAGAAATTGAAGAAAAGAGGATCTTTCCCAGTTCGTGTGCTGACTTGGTGTTAGTTGTATTGGCTGATATATATTAAGTGTGCTTTGTGGACAACTTAATGTAATGTTTACTACCTAATTGTTGTTGATGTAGCAACTTATATGTTATTGGTAATAGTTGAAAGCATTATTGTTTTATTGTATGTCAATTATCTGTTGCTTTCTGTTAATGCTGGTTGCTGTGGGTAATTAGCTGTGGGTAGTTTTAAAAGCTTTTGTAGCTTCATAGAATTGATTTTGCATAAGACAATTATATTAATGATAATTTTAAGTTAGGATTTTTGGATGATGATTGGAAACATAGTGACCTTTTAATTCTGAAACCTTACTTGAAATTATTCATTGATATGATGGGTCTATGCAAAAGTAGATACATAAATGATAGGCATTAATTATTCGTGCATATATGTCTGATGTGTTCAGATCGATGTTTTCAGCAACTAAGAACGTGATTGCTGATATGAACGGTAACAATTGTGAAATATTGAATAAGAAGATTCAATATGTGCTGGAAAAGCAAGAAGTACTAGAAGCTCTTGACCATGTTATGGAAGATCTTAAGGATGCCATGCGCCACCTTGAGCTAGTAGAGGACCGCCTAACGGTATTTGAGCCGAAAATAGACATTTGCTATGCTGGTTCTAGCTCAGAAAGGGCTTTGTGCTCTAAGCGTAAGCGTATTGATTCGTTTAATATGTGAGAATGCAAAGGATCAAGTCCTTATTGCAAGAAATCAAGAGTTAACCAACACAAGAGAGGAAAACGTCCTCAAGTGAAGAAAATGTTAAGGGTGAGGTGTTACAATTGTGACAAGAAATGTCACTATGCTTGCAACTGTTGTGAGTCAAAAAAGTCAACATCTCTTGTAGATTTGAGAACTTTGCTTATGTGACAAGTTCAATATTATTGGCTGAATCCAATCCTTTGTGGACTGTAGATTCAGAAGCGATAAACCATAGAGGGAAGGATAGAGAATCATTCGTGGAATTCCGACGATACCAACTGAAACTAAGTGGATCTATGTGGGATATAACTTTAGAGATGAAGTTAAAGGGATTGGCACCTGCCAATTGAACATGTGTGGTGGACGCACCTTGTTCCTACATGATGTTCCATATGCTCCAGATATTCGTCGAAATTTAATGTCTGTTTTTGGTGTTGGTCAAGCTTGGTTTTTACATGAACTTCCATAATAAATGTGTAGATTTGTATTTGGATACAAACTACTATAGTTGTGATCACTTTCTGGATAGTTTTATTGTACTAAATGTTGACTATGGTGATGTCAATATGTTATTCCCTTGTTTCACGTCTTCTACCTTATATGATAATGATGTGAATATGGTGGCATGCTAGACTTGGTCATATGGGCCAACAACATATGAATAGACTAGCCAAAGAGGGCTTGTTGGGCAATATTGAAAAAGTTGATTTGTCCATATGTAAGCATTACCTAATAGGAAAAATGATAAGGAAACCATTTGGAAAAGGTAAAAGAGTTGAATTTCCTCTGCATTTAATCCATTTGGACGTTTGTGGTTCAATGAATGTGAGAGGAAGGCAAGGGGCTGTTTATTTTATCACTTTTTTATAGATGATTATACTCGAGTCGGATATGTCTATTTGATTTCTCATAAATCTGAAGCATAAATTGTTTCAGAAGGTTTATGAACCTGGCAGAAAATCAATTAGACAAGAAAATAAATGTATTTAGATCCGATCGAGGTTGAGAATATTTATCTGATAAGTTCAGAAAATTATGTGATGAAAAAGGAATAGAAAGATAGTTGTCTATTCCATATACTCCTCAACAAAGTGGTGTTGCAAGGAGAATAAACAGAACCCTACTGGAATGGTTAGGTCCAAGATGGCGCATGCTAACTTACCTATCACTTTTTGGAGTGATGCGTTGTTAACTGCTGCCAATATACTTAACCTGATACCTTCCAATAAGTTATTTCTACTTCATATGAGTTATGGACAGTTAGAAAACCGGACTTAAGTTTTCTTAAGTCATGGGGTTGTGCTGCCTATATTCATAAGTCCTCTCACAAGTTTAGGAAATTGGGTCCTAAAGAAAATAAGAGTATTTTCATGAGATACTGCGAACACTCAAAAGGGTATGTGTTCATAGGTGAGCAGGAAAGTGGGAGTATAACTGAATTTGAATCACGGGATGTCACATCCTTAGTGGATGAATTTCCTAAGAGGGGCGAATAAGGGAAAATTACTCCCTATTTGAAACCTTGGATTAAGATAATGATGTCAGTGGAGTTCGTCCAAGTTGGAGTAATATGAGATGTGATGAATTGAATTCAGCTCATTCTCAATTGCAACCACCTGATGTGACGACATCATCATTACCTAATCCAAGTGGGAGCATGATGGGGAATGATGTGCTAAGTGTACAATCTCCCATACGGTGAACAAGTCGCCAAAGTATTCCCCGTCGATGTTTTGACATTTATGGTTGCTCCACAAGATGAGGATGAGCCAAGAAATATTAATGAGGCTCTGAATTGCCCTAATAAGGAAAAATGGATTCATGCAATGAAAGAGGAAATGGAGTCAATGAAATCAAACCAAGTCTGGGAACTGGTTGATCTTCCAAAAGGACACAAAGCTATTGGGAACAAGTGGGTTCTCAAAATAAAGCGAAAGGCTAATGGCTCGATAGAAAGGCATAAGGCTTGCCTTATGGCAAAGGGGTATAATCAACAAGAAGGAATTGATTATGAAGATACGTTTTCTCCTGTAGTAAGATTTACCTCGATTCGCATTATTCTGGCAATAGTGGCTAGTCTGGATCTTGAGTTACATCAGATGGATGTAAAGACTGCTTTCCTCAATGGAGAATTAGAGGAAGAAATATATATGGAACAACCTGCTGGTTTCATAGTAAAAGGCCAAGAAGAAAAAGTATGTCGACTTTTGAGGTCGATATATGGTCTTAAGCAGTCATCAAGACAATGGTATATACGTTTTCATAATGACATAATGGCATATGATTTTAAAATGATTGATAAGGATCATTGTGTATATATCAAAAGATCCAAGGATCAATTTGTGATCATATCATTATATGTTGATGATATACTGATTGCCGGAAGCAATATGGAGTTGGGTAATACTGTCAAGAGATGGTTGTCTTCTAACTTTGAGATGAAGGATATGGGTGAGGCTGCATACATTCTTGGAGTTAAGATTTCGAGAGATCGTTCGAAGAGATCGTTGTCTCTTTCTCAAGAAACCTATATAAATAAGGTTCTTGAACGATTTCGTATGCAAGACTGTAAACCCATAAACACTCCTATTGCAAAAGGTGAAGGATTGAGCCATAGATTGTGTCCAAGGACTCCATAAGAGAATGAACAAATGAAACATGTTCCTTATGCTAGTGCTGTTGGAAGCTTGATGTACATTATGATGTGTACAAGACCTGACATATGTTTTGCAGTTGGAATGGTGAGTAGATACCAATCCAATCCAGGTCAAGCACATTGGAAAGCCGTTAAGAGAATACTAAGGTATTTAAAGGGGACTGCTGATTATACGTTGAGTTATTAAGGAAAGGATTTGCAACTCAAAGGTTATTGTGATACTGATTGGGGAGGAGATTTAGATGAAAGAAAATCTACCTCTGGGTTTGTTTTCTTACCGAATAATGGCACCATATGTTGGAGCAGTAAGAAACAAAAGTGTATAGCCTTGTCCATGATAGAAGTTGAGTTCGTGGTATTATCAGCAGCAGTATAAGAAGATGTTTGGCTTAAGAGATTTTTTTGGATCATTTAGGTGTTATTGGATGTGCTGCAGATTCATTGTTGGTTAACTGTGATAGCCAAGCAGCAAAAGCGTACACTAAAGATCCAAAATATCATGGCAAGACCGAACACATAGATACCAAGTATAATTTTGTAAAGATATGGTTGCACAAAAGGATGTGAACTTAAAGTACATACTACGCATAGAATGGTAGCAGATCCTATGACAAAGCCAATACCTAGAGATGTGTTTTGTGGCCATATGAAATCTCAAGGATTGCGTAGAGACTGATGTACTGAATATTGTATTTTCCCTAAGTGTTCACATTTGATGAATTTGTGTTTTCATCATTAATGCCTATGAATCTTTGTATGATCTTTATGCATTTTAATGCTCAGTGCATTATTTTAAGTTGAGAAGTATGTCGGACAGATATAAGATTAGCCCACTCACACGGGTAATCGCCTCTGTTTACTGTGTGATAAATAGAGATGAGATTGTTTTTAAGCTTATTATCTAGGTGATAATCGAGAGCTCAAGCTTAAAATACGTATGTCACCTTAACTAAGTGTTAAGATGAGGATATAATACTTACTATGTCCGAAAGTAAAATACCCCACATATTTTACTTTATCTGTCTAAGATGTCAGATGTGAGTTCTGATGAATTTTGTAAAAAGAGTAGATACGTGAACTCAAGTTAGACATTGAGTATGTCTGAACTATCATCTGTACGGTATTGAAAGGTGTAAACATACGCTCCATGGGAAATGAGTTAATACCGTAATACGTATTTCATACTACGTATGCATGAGACGACCAATAAGAGTGGCAAAAAGTTTGATCTCAACTTTTATGACGTGTGAGACTATTGAGGAAAAGAGTTCCTCAATTTTTAGTCCCCTCATGACTCTTACTTATTCTCAAGATTTCTATTTAGTGTTTGCTATCTTAGGGTGTTGCCAATGGTCATAAGATGATTCGATCTAATGGGGCATTTCTAGAAAAGCAAGATGGACTGAAATTGAGAGTTTGAAGGAAATAGGAAGATCGATTTTGGAGAATCACATTGTGGTTTTGTATTCACTGGTCGACCAATTATGACTGTCTTTGTGATAATTATAATTGTGAATACAATATATATATATCATTGTTTAAAAGAGATCAAGAGAGATATAAAATGTGATCAATCGATCTAGGGTACTGCATACTAAATCTACTCGGAGTGTGACGCCCATTATGAACTGCTATGTATTCCTAACAGATGTATAGCAACGAGCTCTCAAAGTATGCTGGTCGCACGGATTATTCACCAGTATGAATGTTGAAGAGAGGTAAAGAGAATCCTGTTCGGCCCACCATGTGCGAGTGGGAGATGAAGGCTTTATTGGTATTGGGCTTAAGGCCCGTCCGCCCAAGTTGGGCCCAGAAAGCCCGGCCCACGGGAATAGGGCCCGTGGAAGGAGATAGGTATAAAAAGGAGGAGAGAGAGAGAGAGGACACACCGTTTTTGTTTAAAGGAAAAGACGTACGTTTTCTCTCAACGCCCTCCCTCTCTCTCGTTGTTCTTCAAAGCGAAACCAGTGAGACGCTCGAAGGATTTCGCCTCCTCGGATCGAACAGGATCAAGTTTCTCTTCCTCTAACGGCGTCGGTGCTTAATCTGTGGCTAACAAGGTACGCTCGAATCCGTGGTGTGCTTTACGATCGGTGATACGTGTTTTCCCGGGCTTCGTCTTCCGTATTGATTTAGGGATTCGATTCGGTATCGAATCCGGTTTTCGGGGATTCGTTATTCCCAACAGGAGGGAACTATTTGGTCGTCTCTCTTTACACTTCCTTTGATTAAGACGATGCGACGATGCACATTTACGTCAATCAATTTTCCAGTCAGTTGAGTGTGTCTTTATTGTCTCTTGCTATCAATTTCTTGATTTGAGCAGCACCAATTTAGAGGGTTCCATTCCGGCATTTATTTGTGAACTTTGAGGGCTTAACTACCTCTCACTTAAGCTCTACTTAGTCAGTCCCTATTCTCTCTCTCGACATGTAGAGTCCTCTCTCTCTCGACATGCAGAGTTTTTTCTGTACTTTTTCTGGGTTTCTTCGAATTGATCGCCTTTCATCTCGGTTAAACCATTCTTCACTCTTCTCCTTTTCTCCGTCCTGTGTTCTTACCATTTCATTTAGCATTCCCATCCTTTCTCGTAGATGATGTTTCTCAACGTCGCGCTCTCCCGGGCAGTCTAGTTCCGGGTTTTGCTTCGTTTGTCTTATCGGAGCTTGCATGTCGACTTGATTGCCATTACCGCACAGTTTCCAGTTATGAATACATCCCAGTCTCCGGAAGATGTTCGCCTTATCGCCTTATGCCATCGACTTGGCCGACTGAAACCGGGCGTACGTGGACGTCTCGGGATGATGAAATATCTCCGGAAAAGATGCAAGAATGCAAGGCAACGTTAGTGGGTAAAATCTGTCGACTCATTAGTTAATTTTCAAGCTTTACGAGTACGTTAAAACGTGTATGGCGTAATGAACATGTGCAAATTTCCCAACCCGAAGAAGGGATGTATGTTTTTACTTTCAATTCTGAAACGAACGGCAAAGGATCTTACATAGTGGCCATTGGCTGTTTGGGCACAACCTTCTGATACTAAAACCGTGGTTGCCGAATACGCCTCTTCATTGCTATGATTTTACCACATGTGAATTCTGGGTGCAAATCTTTGGACTCCCTCTGGAAAGATGTACCGAGAGAATGTTCGCCAAGGCAGCTCGACATGTTGGTCAGGTCCAGGAAGTGAGCCTAGCAAACAAAGAGAATTCATTTGTTAAAACAGGGCGGGTACGAGTGAAGATTAACCTTCAAGAACCATTGAAATCTGGTAAGCTACTTAAAGTGGAGGGACAGAATATATGGATTGATTTCAAATATGAGCGATTATCTTACTATTGTTACTCTTGTGGTATCTTGGGCCATTATGCAACTCAATGTCCACATATTCCTTTTGATGAGGCAAAGATGGAAGGGAAAGATCAGCTGTCCTATGGTCCCTGGTTAAGGGCTGAGGTAAGAGATCACAGTCCATTCTGGAAAGCCTTTTATGACAAACTACCGGACCAAAATGAAGTTGAAGAAGTTGTACCAGAAACTCCACCGCCATTACCTTTATTACTTCTTGCAGAACCTTCATGCACCAAGGAGCAACCCCCATCTGTGGAGATTAATACCACACAGAACATTCAGAGTAATCCATTGCCTACCCTGCATATTCCCTCTATGGCCGAACCTCTTCCGAAAGCACCTGTGTTGAACAGCAAGAAGTTAAAAAATCCTTCAATGGCGGTAAAGGCTAGTCCTACTAAAAAAACAAAGCGTTACAATCCTTATGGAACTTCTTCTTTTGTTCCTGCACCTCTTGATGAGTCTCTCCTTATGGATGCCCCTATATATGCAGCTGAAGGGGCAGACACAAGGGCTGTGGTGGCTTGCCCTAAACAGCCACCGCCAGCACAATGAAACTTATAAGTTGGAATTGTCAGGGGCTGGGCAACCCTCTGACAATTCAAGCGTTAAAGGACCTAGTGGTCCATGATCGGCCTGATATTATCTTTTTGATGGAAACAAAAAACCAGGAACCAGTTATCAAGAGATTACAAAGAAGACTTCAATATCAGAATAGTTTTGTGATTAATCCCCAAGGTCTGGCTGGTGGCTTGGTTATTTTTTGGAATGAACAGGTTAATATTACTATCCACTCTCATGATCCTCATTATATTGATACTATCTGTTCAGATGTTTCGAAAAGGACAACTATGGGTATTACCTTTCTGCATGCTCCAGCAGTTTTTAATCAGCGTCAACTTCTGTGGACAACTTTGCGTCATCTTAGTCATCTACATACCCTTACTTGGGTATGTATCGGGGATTTTAATGAAATTTTGAATCACTGGGAGAAGGTGGGAAAACGCTTACCTCAGCAACATCGTTTACAATCCTTTAGAGATTTATTAAATGACTGCGCTCTGATGGATCTCGACACCAAGGGCTGCGCCTACACTTGGGTGAACAATAGAAATGGTGAGGATGCTGTTAAGGAGAGAATAGACAGAGCTGTATGCACAATGGGATGGCACCTAACCTATCCAGAAGCAGAAGTTTACGCTTTACCTGCTATAGGATCTGATCATTGTCCACTATTGTTAACGACTGAAGTTAAACAAAACAGGCGGCAAAAGCGGTTCACCTTTGAATCTTTCTGGCTTCAAGATGATGAATGTCACCGGGTGGTCTCAGAAGCATGGTCATCAGCCTTATGTCACCCTTTCAGTATCTCCAAAAAATTGCAGATGACAACCACAGCTTTATCTCAGTGGAGTCGAAGGAAGTTTACGGCTGGTCATCAACAAATAGATCTTTTAAAGCAGCAACTTCAGTACCATATTAATCAACCTGCGTGCAATTATAATACTAGTCGGGTTAAATCGTTGAAGGAACAGATACAGAAAATATGGCTACAGGAAGAACAATACTGGGCAATGCGATCTCGTATCAACTGGTTGAGGGGGGGGATCGAAATACGAAATTTTTTCATGCTACAACAATTCAACGAAGGAAGCGAAACAGAATCAGCATGCTCAAAGATGTAAACGAGGACTGGATTCGGGACCCAGGTCAGGTGAGGTGCATGACTAATTGTTATTTTCAGAACCTCTATTCTACTGCTGGTCATCGAGACTATGGCCCTACTTTAATGAAATGTCCAAAGATTGTGACAGAGGTAATGAACAATCATTTAATCGCTGACGTAATAAGAGAGGAAGTCCAGCTAGCTACATTCCAATTGGGATCAACAAAAGCTCCAGGACCTGACGGGTTTCATGGCCTCTTTTATCATAGTCATTGGGATATAATTCAGGATGATGTTTTTACCACAGTGCAAAATTTTTTCATTACTGGTGTGTTGCCTGCAGAAATTAACAGAACTTCTATATGTCTGATTCCTAAAGTACCGAATCCAGAGAGGTTAGATCAATTTCGCCCCATCAGTTTATGTAATTTTCTATACAAGATTATTTCCAAAGTCCTAGCAAATCGATTAAAGTGCTGTCTCCCAGATTTGATTGCCACAGAACAGAGTGCTTTCGTGTCAGGCAAACAAATACAGGACAACATTATGATAGTTCAAGAGGTCTTACATCAATTTAGAATTCGTCAGCGGAAGAAGAAATTTCAGGCGATCCTAAAACTGGACATGCAGAAAGCCTATGATAGGATTGAGTGGGACTTCTTAGAAGACTATTTGCGCCAGATTGGTTTTCATGATCGATGGGTGTTATGGTTGATGCAATGTGTTAAAACTACCTCTCTTAGCGTCAAACTTAACGGCGAAGATCTACCTTACTTCAAACCAACCAGGGGAATTAGGCAGGGAGATCCTCTTTCACCCTACTTATTTATACTCGTGGCTAACATGCTGTCCACTCTTATCCAGCAAGCTATTACTATGGGTCATCTCCGAGGACTGAAACTTAACAGGTGTTGTCCTGTTTTATCCCATCTGTTTTTTGCTGATGATGCGATCTTTTTTCTAGATGGTAAAATTCAGGAGTGTCAAAACTTGGCTAACATTTTAAATGAGTACTGTAGTGCAACAGGACAGCAGATAAATCGAAACAAATCAGGTCTGTTTGGTAGCAAAAATTGTCCTATGTCTCTCAAGTTAAATATGGCCAGAGAACTAAGAGTTCCAATTCTTGATAAAACCGAAAAGTATTTAGGCATCCCCTCAGACTGGGGATCCTCAAAGAGAGAGATGTTTGCTTGGATTCATACACGAGTGAATGCTAAATTGGCAGGGTGGAAAGAACAACTGATTTCCAAAGGAGGGAAGGAGGTTCTATTGAAATCTGTGATTCAAGCTATACCTCAGTATGCGATGTCCATCTTCAAGATTCCTACCTCTATCTGTAAGTCTGTTGAACAGAAAATAGCCAAATTTTGGTGGCAACATACCGGTAATAAAGCTGGAATTCACCGGAAGTCCGGGATATCCTAAAAGAGAGGAAAAGTACGGGGGTTTGGTTTTCGAGACTTATTATCTTTTAATAAAGCTCTTCTGGGAAGGCAGGCCTGGAGAATGTTTCAACATCCTTTATCCTTGTGGTGCAATTTTTTCAAAGCATTATACTTTCCTTCTACAGATTTTTGGCATGCTGAACAGGGATCCCGACCATCTTGGGGCTGGCGAAGTCTTCTAATGGGCAGTGATTCAATTATTCCTAAGTTGTGTTGGTCAGTCGGCAATGGACAGAACATTAATGCTAGACAAGACAAATGGCTACCTATGGGAATCCTATGTGGACCATCTAACAGAGAGGAACCGAAAACAGTTGCAGGTTTTATAAACACAGAACAAAATGCATGGAACAATCAGCTTCTCAACCGTACATTTGACGAGCCTATTGTCAAAGCAATTATGGATATTAAATTATGGCCAGCATCTACTGAAGACAGAATTGTATGGACAGCAACTGTTGATGGACAATACACAGTAAAAAGTGCTTATCATGTCATACAGAAATCAGCGGCTACACAGGTAGATTCTCGCCCGTCCTCATCTTATATTACACCCCGTCATCTTTGGAAGCAAATTTGGAAAACTAAGACAGATCCTAAAATCCGTATCTTCCTCTGGTCTATTAGTCAAAATGCGATTCCTACTAAGTCTAATCTGTTCCGTCGCCGAATCATCAATGATCCTTGCTGTATTCTATGTTCTACCCGCTCCCCCGAAACAGTCGAACATTTATTTCTACACTGCCCTTGGACTCAACAGATCTGGAACCATCCTATCGTGCAAGTTAATGTAACAGATTATGCAACACATCGTATTGATGCTTGGCTTGCAGATATATCACAACAGATAGGTAACATACCTGATTTTGAGACCATCGCAGCTCTTTTGTGGCAAATCTGGAAGGCCAGAAATCATCTTATCTTTCGCCATCAATTCACGAAGCCGGACCAGCTTGTTGATTCCGCTTTGGCTCTCGCTCACCTGCATATTACCGTTCAGAATACGAATCTGCAGTAGAAACTGAAAAGGGGCATCAAATCGACGAACCCTAATACTACCTGGATCCCACCGATGCAGGGCACGATCAAAGTGAATATTGATGGTGCCTTTCCTATTGCCAAAAATAGGGGTGCGATCTCCAGCGTCATACAGGATCATCAGGGCAGTCTGCTCGGAGGCTTCACCAACAGCGTTCCAGCAACTTCTGCACTTGAAACGGAGAATCAAGCTTTTTTATATACGGTAAAAGATCTTCTTCAACAAGGAAAGCATCACTCTGACCTGATTATTGAAACCGACTGCCTCACTCTGGTGGAAGCGATCAAGCACGAGCGCCTTCCTCCGTGGGACTGTCGTGCCCTTCTTTCCGAGTGCGAAGCGATTCTGCCCTCTTTCTCGAATCTGCAAGTGCAGCACTGCAGACGATCGGCCAATGCCCTAGCTGACTGGGCTACGAAAGCCCACGGTCGAGGTTCACTCTCTGCGAATTGGGCCTCTGCTCCTCCTCCCTTGTTGTTAGATCTAATTTGTAATGAAGCCCTGTTAGCGGGTTGTACTCTTTTCCCTACTTAATGAGGAATATCGTATATCTTCTGACCAAAAAAAAAAAACTACCTCTCACTTTGTTTGACCAATTTCAGTGGCTCGTTGCCTATTGATGACAGCACCTCAGGAACCTCACCCATCTCTATCTCCCTTACAATGGTTTGTCGATTAATGCTACTGCTTCCACTTCTTTGCAATCCTTCCCTGTTCTTTGCACTTTGAAGTTGGGTCCCAGCCAGTTGAGTTAAATTCGTTACCAAAATTCTTGGCAAAAGAATTGGCATTAAAGTTGCTGGACCTTTCAAACAATCAAATCCATGGACAGAAACCTAAATGGATGTGGAAGCTAGAAAAGCTTGTACATCTCAATCTTCCTGTAATCTTCTTGAGTATTTGGAGAAGCTCCATCCATTCATACTTCTACGCTGACTATTATTGACCTTCGTAGCAACAAGCTCAATGGAAAAATGTTACCTCTTCTACCGAATGGTATCTACTTGGATTTCTGGAGGAACAACTTTGATTCACTGATTCCAGATGATATTGGCGTACTCCTGAATTAGACAATTTTCTTCTTTCTCGGAGACGATCATTTCCATTGCCATGTTCCGTATTCAATTTGCAAAGTTCGATTTCTTGTAGTACTCAACCTTTCCTACAACCATTTGATGGGAAATGGTGGAGACTCTCAAGGTGTTGACTGTCGAACACAACAAGTAACAACATGACTGGAGGCCTTTAGATTTTAAGGGTAACCTCTTGACAGGAATCCTTCCGAATTTCTTGGCAAAATGCGCCATGCTAGAGGTCCTAGACATTGGAAACAAAGGGATAAAGGACGTACACCTGTGCCAGTTGAAGAGCACATCTCCCCTCGGAGTCCTTGTGCAGCATTCCGACGAATTCCACTGCCAAATTTGCTGTCCGGTCAGCAAATTTATGTGGCATGCAGCTCGGATTTGCCATCGGCTTCTGGGTGTTTTTCGGTCAGTTTTGGTACGACTCCTGTTTAGGTTTTAGCTACAATATTGGTGATTTCCACGACATGGAGCTTAAGCGTGAATCTTTAGAATTTCACTCCGACTAAATTGTTACTCCAAATCAATTTTTGTCAAACCCTACAGCTCCACACTATAATCTACCATGTTCATGAAATTTCTTAGACAACTGAAAAATTGGACCCTACTGTTCAAATTTCACATAACTTTGAATTTATGTCCTAATTCTGAAAATTACTCTCATTAAATGAACTAAAGGCTTGAATCATTATCGGGTATTGGGAAATGAAGGTATTCTAACTTGGCAAGACTCCCGTGGTGAGTGCTTTTTTCCCTTTATATGTTTTCTTCTTCTTCTTATTTTCTTTTCTCTATGTGCGTGCTCTTCGTGCTCTCCTTTTCCCCTTTAATGTGAGAGTCCACTTTCCTTTTTCTTTTTGACTAGTCCTTTTTTTTTTTAATTAGCCACTTCATTTGACCAAGCCAACAAACCCAAATATTATAGTTGTTATGCTTGATCTGGAATAGGTTTCAATCTTCTCGTCTTGATTGCCCTTTGCTGTCTCAATGGTCAGTGAACTAGATTTGTGGATTTGCATCAATAAGAAGAGGACTAGGCTAAAGATTTTCAAGATCGGTTCTATCTCTTAGTGCTAAAAATGTTCTTCAATACAGGAAATTCTTCAATGGTGCAGTGCGATTGATTGGAGTCTTTCCAACAGAATTTGCGCAAATCCATGACCTTCTATTATGTTCGCACCAAGAGAGACACTTCAGCCGATTTCCTTAAAAAATGTCTTAGTTGTTTTACTTGGACTTTTCTTCTGTGCAAGAGCGAATGCCTTGATTGACTTGAATCCAACAAGTCAGACAATTTTTTTTTTTTCGGAAGATGCTGATATTTCATTATTAGCCCGTAAAAAGGGCACCATCACCTGGTGAGTCTAGACATAATATATAAAATAAAGGTTGAGGAGGAGAAAAAACCCAATTACTAGGAAGTAGGTTTTCCCGGTGGGATTTGGCAATCCAATCCGCCGCCTTGTTGCACTCTCTCGGTTCGTAGAGGACAAGGACATCACCGAGCTGGGCTTGTAGCTGTGTGCAATCATCAATATGGGAATGGGCCTGCCAAGGGGAGTCTACTCGGTCCCATAAGCTGTCAACAAGGGATAAGCAATCAGAGAATACGAGCACCTGCAGATCTGTTTTATCTAATCCTTCGTGTGGGGTTTCAGTTCGTGCGTCTCTGCTCATCCGTCTGTTTCTTACCCACAAGAGGGCTTCGCGCACTGCTAGGGCTTCTGCTATACAAGCGGACGGAGCCGAGATTTGCTTTGTGAAGCCGGCGACAAGGAGGCCAGCTTCGTTCCGGCAAAGACCTACAACCGACCCTTTCATGCTCGAGCTGCACCAAGAGGCATCAACGTTCACCTTCATAACAATTGTAATTTAATTCAGAGAGAAGAAATTGAGCCTATACCTTATGTTTTTGTGGATAATTTATGCAATAATCCAAACCATTTCATGCGGAATGTGCCCTCGAGAAATGTCTAAGTAAACATACAATGTGGTGCTATTTTTGTTTTGTCTGGAGAAGATAGAGCTTTTCGTTAACTCAAGCAATGTGGTGCTCATTTGGGAGTTTATGTTATTCATGAATTACTCAATAGGGTCTCTTTCAATTGCCATAAGATTTTGACAATAATAACCTAACAATAAGTTGTCATCTTAGATGATAAGGGAGTTTGCTCCTCTCCTTATGATCTTGGTTTTGAGTCTTATTAGAAGTTAACTCAGCACTTGACTGCACATTCAAAAAGAAAAAAGCTAAAGCCTAAAAATTCTCTATTGAACCACTTTTAGAATAGCAAATCTTGCAACGAAACAAAAAAAGAAGGAAGAAAACCTTTAAATGTATCAATGTGCAATACCAAAAGAGAAAACTAGGGGTGACTGTTAGGATTTGCCATGCGTGATCCTTCAGCCAACTAACACGCATTTTTGTCATATATAAAGTAAAAGATGCATAAAGGAATAGAAAGTATGGCAATAGCCTAGTGGAGGGGGTCATGGTACTTTTTGTGCATGATGGATCAGTTCCATGCGCCTACAGTTTACTTTTTCCTTTCTTTCTTTTAATTTTTTTCCTTTTTTATATTCCTTTATACTATTTTTTTTATTTTAACAGACCTTTATACTACTTTAAGTAAACAGACCTAAGCAAGTTCACAAAAGGCTTCATCTTGATTCTCATACGAACTTCAGGATTTTCAGGATGTAAAACTTTCAAAGGGTATTCCCTCTCTCTATAAAAGACAAAGATACATAGGGAACTTAGGGGCACATGAAATACATATGTGGAGCATGCCATCCATGTATATCAAACGAACAAGCCGTAAAGGCCCTTGTGGGAGCTTCGACTCCTCTTCTATGTTGAGGTTAACTCTCAACAAACACCAAGGATCCATAGGGATAATATCGTTTTTTTGTCTTTTTCCTTTTTCTTTTTTTTCCTTTCAATTTAATATAAGAGAAATTATCAACTCTTTCCAAATTTACCAACTATTCCCATAGTTACCATCATTTATCGATGGAATGTAAACTTTGAAACTTTTACATTAAATAATTAACTTTATTTAAACTCAGTTACCAACCTTTATTTGATTATTTAGTAATCACCAACTATTTCAATAATCTACCAACCTACAAATTACTAAAATCTTATACAAAATCATAAACTCTTATGTGGTAAGTTTATCATGTTGGTATTTGATTTAAGAAAATTTAGCAAAACTATAGAAATGGTTGGTAAATTGGAAGTAAGATAAATGTTACTAAGCAACTCAAATTAAGGTTGGTAGTTTTGTCTCGAAAATTAGCAATTATAACACCGTGGCGACTTAAGAAAATAAATATTGGTAAATTATATAATAATGGGTTAACACTATGAAAACTTCAACTTTTACATTTATTATAAGTTTACCCCAAACTAATATTTTGATTACCAAAAATCCCAAACTTATACACATATGACAAATTTACTCTCTATTAATTTTGGTTAAATTTTATCGGTAAATTGCTAAGTCAAATAACACATGACACCTGACAGATGTACTAATTTGGGGTTTTACCCTCTATTTGTCACATGTTTACCAATTTGTGCTTTTTCATAGTATTAATCTAATTTAACGCAAATTAACGAAGGGTAAATTTGTCACAAATGTATCCATTTGTAATTTTTCGTAGTAAAAAAAAATTACTTTTAGGTGAATTTGTCATAGATGTATCAATTTTGGATTTTTGGCGATTAAAATATTAATTTAAGATAAATTTATCACAAGTATAATAGTTTGGGTGACTCTAAAATAATCAATAAATTCAAAGAATCAAATAATGTCGGTCCTTTTCTAAAAGTGGTTGTATGTTACTAAATTATGACAGACCAAGCAAGTCACCGGTGAATTTTTGCGACCAATGGGGTTTTACAATGGTAGTCTTTCACAAATGGAGCAGTGTTCTGGATTGTGTTTCACGACCAAAATTGTCTAAAACTTGATCCTCTTTGTTGCCCAAAAAATATTAAATAGGAGAAAATTGCAAAGTAGCAATCACAAGAAATGCCCCGTACAATAGGACCGAAGAAAGTGCCGTGGAAATCGTTTCTTGGTCATGATGAGTCGTCTAAGAATCACGAGGAAGTGTCTAACATTTTGTTTGGCCCATACGAAATAGTTTCCGTGTAATAGTAAATCTGTAAACCATTCATAAATTTTAAATAGCGATGGTTAATCGTCCGACCCGCTACCTATTTATTAAGTAAACTTACTTTTTTTTTGGTCGGTTCTACTCTAATCCTACTTTAACACTCACTCTCAAACTTTTGCCATGCCTCCTTGCAGGGCATGGGAATCGAAACCACTCATGAAATGAAATCGTCCCCACCCTAATCTCCCGAAGAAGGTGGGGATTTGAACCCCCCACCTTCCCCTTTCAAGTTGGAAAGCTGGCCACTCTAGCAAACCCCCGGTGGTTAAGTAAACTGACTCGATTGTGCAATATTCTGTTTGGCCAATAACGAATAGTTTTTGTTCAATGGTAAATCTATAGCACCATTCATAAACTTTAAATAACAATAGTTAATCATCTTTTTTTTTTGTTGGTTTGTGTTAATCATCCAACTCGCTACCTATTAATTAAGTAAATTAACTTGATTGGGCAACAATGTTAGGGACTTACAATTGTCAATGTTCTAATAACTTACCACCTGTGCTATATATTTACTATTGAGTTTGTGGATGGTAAAATTGCTATTTCGTTGATAACTTACAAATAGTTATGCGGCTTGTTGTAAAATATATAAAAAGTGCTACTTTACCATTAGATTTGCGGACAATCAAATTGTTATCTAATTGCTAACATGCAAACACTTACTTATGCGTCTACTGGTAAAATCTAAAAATAAGCGGTAGCTGATATTGGGCTTTGTGGAGAAATGCTATTTTAATTGACAAGCTACAAAAAGTCATGTGCGTACTTGTAGAAACTAAAATAAGTGGCAATTAACGGTTGAATTCTTGAATGATACAATTTTAATTTTGTTAGTAACTTACAAATATTTGCGCAATCAGTTGTGGAATAAAAAATAAGTGATAATCTACTATTGGGTTCGCTTTCAACAACATTTCAAATTTACAATCAACGTTACGTATTTACCATCCATTAATGAAATTTCATATTATTCGAAAAGGGGATTTTGGAAATTTGCGAACGGGAGGAGCACCACCAAAACGACGATTTTGCATTCTATAGTCAAGTCAACTTAAAGCTATTATGTGTTCCATGGTCATTAGGCTTGATTGGAGTATGTTCAATTGTTTTTCCTCTCTGTCATTGTCTATCGTTGGAAAGTCCTTCAAATAGAAACATTCTTCAAATTCAGATGAAATAAAGATTCTTCACGCATCTACCCCCAAACAGGACCAGAGTCGGAATGTTCGCAACTCGGCAATTTCGGGATTGAAGATTTCAAGCCCAGTGGTTTTTCAAATTCCTGCGAATTCCTGCTCAATGCATGTGCATGGAAAGGTTCTGTTCGATCCCTAATTCTCAAGTTTATATATTTTTTTCTTTTTATAGTCTTATAAAAATTTTACAAAGTAAATCATTTTATTTATCTTCTTTTATTTATCTACTTTTTTTAATTAAATAATCAGATATAACATCTATATTGTTTGCTTTTAGATGATCTCTGCATGCCTAATGTTGATGTACAAAGACAAAAATTGACCACATAATGTCATTAATTTTATGATCTTAAAATAAGATGAGCTAAAAGCATTTTCAAGTGATGTAAAGTTCTGATCTCAACATTTGAGGCATATTTCTTTTATTTTTCCTTTTTCCTAGAAAACATAAATATGGTCTTTTGTTTCAATTGAAAAATTATGATAAAAAAAAATATCATTTTGTTGTGCAATGTTGTTGAATTTTACTAATTCTAGAAAATCCAACCCGCAAGTTTAAATTGATAGGTGAAAGAAGATCACTTGAATATAAATACCTATTGTCAAGAATAGCAATATTCTAAAAGCTTAAACTTTAGGGCTTAAAAGATTTGAAGTCATGACCTCATGTTCTAATATCATGTTAGAAAATTCAATCCAAAAGTTTAAGTTGATAAGTGAAAAAAGACCATATGCGTATAAAAAGTATTTATGACTTGTTGTCAAGCGACGTGACATAATATTTCAATAGTTAGGATTTTTCAAAGTATTATATGTCAACTTTGATGACTAATGACATCCCGAAAATTCACGCTAGATTGCATTTACATTGGACTACTCCACTTCTATGCCGCCCTTGCCATCATACGTTTATTACTTGATTTCTCAAGCAACAACATCACTTCTTTTATTCCAAATGACATTGGCGACTACCTATCATTAGACCAGCTTAACCGAAGTACTTTTCATAAAGTATTTCTCAAATCATTTCATAACCAAATTTGTAAAGCAATACAAACACACACACACACATATATATATGTAAACTTTCACAATACCTTTCATAACATGTTTCTAAAATCAATTATAAATAACCAAAGAGTAGTAAATGCTCGATCCAAATTTGTATGTAAAAAAAATGTCATTCCATAACTCATACTATATTTAATCCATATTGCTTTCAAAATATGAGTTTACAAACTCAAAGAAAAGATATCCCCACTCACCTACAAATGCTTAAAACCAAACTACAAAAGTTGCTTGAACCATCGAACTCGCAATTCTATCAAATGAGTGAGAAACAACATAAAACAAGTAAAAACGCTACCTCAACTATGAATCGGCTAAACCAAGTTCACTAGCTATTGAAATGACTCATATGCGTTGACAAAACTATTGTTCGAAGTGGGTATATAAAAATATCCATAATGCCGAATTTGAGCACGGGACTCTATCTCTATTTTCATCATACCCCACAGCTTCATAACGCCCTAATCTATCATTTTCATGAAATTTCTCATCTTAACAACTCAAAAATTGGACTTTGCAATTCAAATTTCGCAATTTTAGTAGGAGTAGTTTTCGTAATTTTCAAAACTCCTCTGAGTGGATGAGCAAATGGTTTAAATCTTTAGCGGGCATTTCGAAATAAAGTAAATTTGTCTTGACGTGGCTGCGTTCTTTGCGTTGCTCTCCTTTTCCCCTTTAATAAGAGAGTCCACCTTCCTTTTCTTTTTTTCTTTTTTTTCTTTTTCTTTCTTTTCCTCTATGCCGCGTGCTTTGCGTGCTCTCCTTTTCCCCTTTAATAAGCAAGTCCACTTTCCTTTTCTTTTTTTTCTTTTTTTCTTTTTTTCTTTTTCTTTTTCTTTTCTTTCCTCTATCTTGCGTGCTTTGCATGCTCTCCTTTAGGGGTGAGCATCAGTCCAGAGTTGACCCTGGACAGACCCTAGACCGGCCAAACCCTGTCGGTTCTAGTCCGGTTCCCAAGGAGACTAGGTCGGTCTTTGATTCTAGAATTCCTAAACCAGCACTATGCGGGTCGGTCCAACCAGGACCAACACCGACTATATATATATTATATAGAGAAAACCTTAAAATGAATGGTGTCAACAACATTAAACAACTCTTTAGTGATGAGTTCAAGTAATTTTACATTATTCTTTAATAACTTAAGTTTTTCATGTCTTTTATAGCATCAATAGTCATAATTTATGAAGAAGGAAAATGTTTTTGTAAGAAATCCTCACGACATCCAAAAGGCATCTCATGGCATCCTCATCTAGTATTCATTCTCTTTTGTGTTATTTGTCCTTTTAGTTTTCAATTTGCCAAAATCGCAAGAAACAACTTCTCCGCTAATCACTCGACACTCGCTTTACTCACTTTGGGTCACTCGTGTTGCTCACCGCTTCGTGCCACTCGCCGCTCGATACTCGCTTGGCTTGTTGCTCCTCGCTCGACATTCGATACTCATTTTATTCGATGCTCACCTCACTTGACCCTCACCACTTGTATTTCTTAGCTGATCTTGCTCATCATTGAACCCATTAGGTCAGTATAATCCCTGGTTGTCCTTCCAAGAAGTACACAAAATGAAATAAAAAATTTTGATTGGTCCTGGGTTGACTTTGAAACTGGACCGAACACATTGGGTCACTCCGGTCCTCAATCGCTTTTTTAAGAAGTACAAAAAATGAAATAAAAAATTATTGGTCAATCCTAGGTTGACCCTGGAATCGGACCGAACCCCATTGGGTTGGTTCGGTCCTCGGTCCCAAGCTTAATTGGGTTAGTCCTTGGTCCTTGAGGACCAACACTGTGTGGATTGGTCCTAGGATTAGGGGGTGGATTGGCCCAACCCGGACCATGCTCACCCCTACTCTCTTTTTCCCGAAAAAAAAAAAAAAAACTTTTTGTAACTTGAAAATTGACTAGTCATAAAGAAAAAGGAAAGTGGACTATCGATTTTTGTAATTAGCCACTTCATTTGACCAAGTCAACAAACCCAAATATTACCGTTGTTATGCTTGATCCGGAATATGTTTCAATCTTCTCTTCTTGATTGCCCTTTGCTTTCTTGATTGCGTGCTTTGCGAGCTCTCCTTTTCCCCTTTAATAAGCGAGTCCACTTTCCTTTTCTTTTTTTTCTTTTTCTTCTTTTTCTTTCTTTTCCTCTATGCTGCGTGCTTTGCGTGCTCTCCTTTTCCCCTTTAATAAGAGAGTCCACTTTCCTTTTCTTTTTTTCTTTTCTTCTTTTTCTTTTCTTTCCTCTATCCTGCGTGCTTTGCGTGCTCTCCTTTTCCCGAAAAAAAGAAAGAAACCTACTGTAACCTGAAAATTGACTAGTCATAAAGATAAAGAAAAAGGAAAGTGCACTATCAATTTTTGTAATTAGCTACTTCATTTGACCAAGTCGACAAATCCAAATATTACAGTTGTTATGCTTGATTCATAGTATGTTATAATCTTCTCCTCTTCTTGATTGCCCTTTGATGTCTTGATTGCGTGCTTTGCGTGCTCTCCTTTTCGCCTTTAATAAGAGAGTCCACTTTCCTTTTCATTTTTTCTTTTTCTTCTTTCTCTTTCCTTTCCTCTATGATGCATGCTTTGCGTGCTCTCCTTTTCCCCTCTACTAAGAGAGTCCACTTTCCTTTTCTTTTTTTATTTTCTTCTTTTTCTTTTCTTTCCTCTATCCTGCGTGCTTTGCGTGCTCTCCTTTTCCCGAAAAAAAAAAAGGAGAAGAAGAAAGAAACCTGTTGTAACCTGAAAATTGACTAGTCATAAAGATAAAGAAAAAGGAAAGTGCACTATCAATTTTTGTAATTAGCTACTTCATTTGACCAAGTCGACAAATCCAAATATTACAGTTGTTATGCTTGATTCATAATATGTTACAATCTTCTCCTCTTCTTGATTGCCCTTTGCTGTCTTAGTGGTTAGTGAAGTAGATTTGTGGAATCGACGAGAAGATGTCTAGGCTAAAGAATTTCGAGATTGGTCCGCTAAAAAGGTCCTTCAATACAAAAAATTCTTCAAGCGTGCAGCGTAATTGATTAAAATATTTCCAATGGAATTTGCACAAATCTTGTTGAGTATATGCCCTCAATCAATCATGTAATAATTGCATTTTAGAAATTTCAGTTATACTTTCAATTGAGTTATTTATTTTTTGGCAAAGACATCCAGTTATGTATATATATGAATGATTCCATAAGTTTAGTTGTGACTAGACTTATTCTTAAGGCGTCAAGAATATGTGTGAAAGATTTATAGTTGGTCTGATTTAAAAAAAAAACTATTCCAATCAATGGATCACTAAGTAAATATTGATAATTTTGTTGAGATTGGTGTGTTCTTAGCTTTATTATTAAGTATTGGATACCCATGGGAAGGATAAGTTATGAGTCATTGGATATTGTGATATCCGAGTTAGAACACAGATACTTTATTGGACAAATTCACTAAACGTGACGTGCATAAAACGATTGGTAACATGGAAGCTTTTAACATGGTCAATGTATAATCGTTCATACTCTAATTTTGTGTAAATAATCTTTAGACCTAAGGTACAGTATTGACTTGTGTTTTGATGGCTATGATTCACAAATGCACATAGTGATGCTTCGATAAACCGTCTCTCTACTTGATGGTCATAGTTTATTCACATACAATGGCACACATGTGAGCAATATGGAATCTGTCTTCTCATTAAATAAAAAGTACAATAATTATGTCGTATACTACTTAATCATGACATTCTATTGAAATCCCCGTCTGGTGTTATAACCAAGAATGAATAGTTTATGTGTCATTAAAAATATATGTCAATTAGGTTTGTCGAATAAGTGGCTTGACAAGTAGTTTCCATGGTCTTTGTTCAATTGAGACATAATAAGATGGAACGATTGAATTACATGATAGTCAAAGATGACAGGTTTATTACGTTCTTAAAACATTCACACTATGACATATTATTAGATGTCACTCATGGCTTTTTAGGACTTGCAGATTGATCAACACATTCAATTCTATTGGGAGAGCTAATGTGTTAGTACAAGTCACACTGCTAACTTAGTAATGAAATTAGGAAGGTCACACACCGTAACTAATTCAAAATGAAGTTTGAACGAGAGAAACAATATTGCAAATGTATTTGCAATTACGAGTCGGGCTAAATTTAAATTAATGGGATTTAATTGATTGTTTTGGGTTATGGTCATTCGTGCATATGATGCACAAGCACAGTAACGTGCACACAAAATTAGCATTAGTTATGCATAAGATTAATCCAAACAGTTTTAGAGTTAAAAGGGAAAATTAATGCTCTAAAACAGTTTGAGAGTCGAGGGCCAAATTAATGCTTTGAAATGGTTTGAGTCAACAACATAATTAATGCCCTAAAACAGTTTCAGAGCAGTTTTAGAGTTAATATTCTAATTAATGATCTGAAACAATTTTAGAGTTAATGACCGGATTAATTTTATTCAATTGGAGCTGAGTTTGATGAGATTAGAGTAATAAAATCAAAAATATTTTCACACAAAGTTGCTAGCACAATCGAAGTGGTGAACTCTCTTGAATTCTTTCTATCATTTGACATGTGATTAGTGGTGTGTCTGAACTATTGGTCCAACATTTGTGGGGTTACAACTGAAGAACATCTTGACCAAATTACCTTGGGCATGCTCCAAGGAATGTCTGGACCAAATTAATTTGGGCATGCTACAAGGATAATCTGATTAGCCCTCCTTTTATTTTATTCTTTTGTTTCAATGGATAAGAATTAAATTGTATGAACAATACATTGGAGATACATGTATGGGTTTTTGCTTTCATTGTAATTTTGATTTATTTCCACCTATGCATGTTTTCACAAAATCCCAACAAATCCATGATCTTCTCTAATGTCGGTCTCTCTTGTTGTGGTACCAAGAGAGACAGATGGTGATTTGCTTTGAAGATATTTCTTTGTTGTTTTACTTTGACTTTTCCTCTGTGCAGGAACAAATGCATTAGTCGACTTGAATCCAACAATTCACACAATTCGCAAGTCTAGATAGAGACAAGGGTAATTTAGTCCAGCGAAAAGAAATTGAGCCTATACCTTACGTTTTTGTGGATAACAAATGCAATAATCCGACTCATTTCAAGCAGGAAAAGTCCTTGAGAAGTGTGTAAGTAAACATACAATGAGGTGCTCATTTTTCCTTTGTTAGGAGAAAATAGAGTTTTTCATTGGCTTGAGCAATGGGGTGCTCATTTGAGGGCAATTTGGTTTTATGAATTACTCAATAGGATCTCTTTCGATTGATGTAAGATTTTGACAGTTTAACTACAGTAAAAACCCAACAATAAGGTGTTGTCTTAGATGGTAAGAGAGTTTGATCCTCTTCTTATGGTTTTGGTTTCAAGTCTTATCGGAAGCTAACCCAACACTTGATCGCACAATCCAAAAAACAATATTAAAAGCCTAAAAAATCTTTCTCAAATCACTCTTAGCATAGCAAAACTCACAATGAAACAAATACAAAAAATAGAAAGGAATAAATCCTTTAAATATATATCAATGTCCAATACCAAAAGAGAAAACCTAGGGCAACTGTGAGGACTTACCATTCGTCATACATTGATTGCTCCTTCAGCCAACTAACTTGCATTTCTATTATATATAGTAAAAAGTTGCATAAAGGAATAAAAGTATGATAATAGGCCAGTGGAGGTTGGGGGCCACAGTACTTTTCCACCATGCATGACATATCAAGTAGAAAAGCATTTATGTTATATATAGTAAAGTTGCATAAAGGAATGAAAGGATGGTAATAGGCCAATGGAGATGGGGGACCATAGTACTTTTCTAGCGTGCACGACGGATCAATTAAATGTGCTTACAGTTTGCTTCGTCTTTCTTTCTTTTAATTTAAATTTTTTCGGATTTTTCCCTCTTTTTGTTTTCCTTTATACTACTCTTTATACCTCTAAGTAAAGATAACGCCCATTTTCCATCATTTTATTTTTTTCCTTTTTTCCTTTTTCTTCCTTTCAGTTTAATATAAAAGAAATTATCAACTCTTTTCAAAATTAGGGCACATTTTGTAATTATTTTGTTACTGGGAACAATTTCTACTCAGAAATAGTTTTTTTTTACTCTATTCCTTGGACGAATTTTTAGGTATTTAAATGCACTTGATAATTGCATAAAATTTATATTCTTCGAATAAAAATAAAACAAGAAAAATGTGTATGGTACAATTCTCAAAAAGTTATGTGACTTAGAATTTCTTATAATTTTTCAATAATTTTCTGAGATTTTCCTTTTCTTTCTTCTCTTCTTCTTCCTCCTCATATCGGTCGCCAGGTCTTGATGATGGCTGGCAACCGACCAAAGAAGAGAGCCGGTGACATCGCCGGCTCGGGGGAGCCTCGCCATAGCCGAGCGAAGTCCATTCTTGCCAAGGGCCGATGAGGCTTCAGCGAGGTCATCGGACCTCATCTCTGGCTGGCCGCTAGCCAGCACTAAGCCCGTCAAGTAGCTAGAGGAGAAAGAAGAAGAAAAGAGAAGAAAAATGGCTTGTTTCTAAAATTATTCTTCCGAATAAAGAAGTAACTTTTTTCAACTTCTTGATTCTGTTCTAGATTTATTCCCTAACAACTAATCTGTTCCCGAGAATAAAAAAATTTACTGACATTATCAAATGGATTTCTTTTTTTCTTTTTGTTCCGGGAAACAAAAGAACAGAAATAGTTAATAATTAGCCAGTTATCAAATAGACCCTTACCAACTATTCTTGTGATTACTATAATTTATCAGTCAAATCTAAACTTATAAATTTTTTTATGAAATTAGTAAATTTATTAACTCAATTACTAACCTCTATTTGATTATTTAGTAATAAGCAATTGTTTCAATAATCTACAAACTACAAGCTACTAAACTCTTATTAAAAAAAAAAAAACTCTTATGTGTAAGTTTATCATGTTTGCACTTGACTTAATTAAATTTTAAGTTTATCATGTTTGTATTTGAATTAATTAAATTTTGTAAACTATTGAAATGGTTGTTAAATTGGAAAAATAAGATAACTGTTGCTAAGCGACTCAAATTAAGGTTGGTAGTTCTGTTTTGAAAAACAGGTTTGTGGCTTAAGAAAATAAATTATAGTAAATTATAGAATAATCATTAACTTCAAAGAATCAAATAAATCTGGTACTTAAAAAAAAAAATGATTGAACATTACCAACGTACAGACCGAGCAAGTCACCGGTCAATTTTTGCTACCAACAGGGTTTTACAGTGGCCAACTCTTACACAAATTTAACAATATGGAACAGTGTTCCGTATTGTGTTTCACGACCAAAATTGTCCAAAACGTTATCCTCTATGTAGCCCGGAAAATATTAAACGAGAGAAGATTGCAAAGTAGCTATCACATAAAATGCTAGAACAGTAGGACCGAAGAAAATGCCATGGAAACCTGTACTCATTTTTTGGTCATGATGAGTCGTCTAAGAACCGCAAAGAAGTGTCTAACATTCCATTTGACCCACGTAGAATAGTTTTCATTCAATAGGAGTAGGGGTGATCATGGTCCGAGTTGGGCTGGTCCAATATCTAACCCAGGGACCAACCCGCATAGTGTTGGTCCCCAATTTTTGGAACCAAGGACTAACCCAATTGAGCTTGGGACCAAGAAAGGGTTCGGTTCGGTTCTAGGGTCAACTCAAGACTGATCGATTTTTTTTTTTTTTTTTTTTGGTTTCACAGGCGACGAGGGCAAGCAACAAGGTGAGTAAACAGAGGCAAGCCGCAAGGCGAGCATGGAGAGCATTGCTCACAAGGGAAGAGGATTTCTAATTAGGACTTTGTTTCATTCTGATTTACTCAGTGATGAGCAAGGCCAACAAAGAGAGGCGAGCAGCGCGGGCGTCGAGCGGCAAGTGGGGCAAGCATTGCGTGGCAAGTAGGGTGAGGTTGCTCACGAGCGAAGAGTTGTTTCTTTTAAGTAAAAATTGAAGAGGATAAAGAAGAAAGAAGAGGATAGAAAAAGAAAGGAGAACAAGAGTACTAGAGGAGGAGAACGCCGTTTGATGCCATCTAATGCCGTTTAATACTGTTTAAGTTAGGGTAATGCCATTTAAGTTAAGGATTGCTCTTTAGAATAGATATAAGAATATTATATATAATATATTAGATATATAGTATATAGTATAGTAATATATATATATATATATATATATATATATATATATATATATATATATATATATATATATATATATATATATATATATATATATATATATAGTCAGGGTTAGTCCAACCTGGACCAACCCTAAACACTTAGGACCAAGGACCAACTCACATGGTGCTAGTCCAAGAATCTTAGGACCAAAGACGGAACCAGTCCCTCAAGGAACCGGACCAGGACCGGTAGGGTTAGGCTAGTCCAGGGTCAATTCAGGGTTGACTCTAGACTAATGCTCACCCCTAAATAGGAGACCTGTAACAACATCCATAAAATTTAAATAACGGTGGTTAATCATCCGACTTGCTACCTATTGATTAAGTAAATTAATTTGATTGTGCAACTATGTTGGGCACTTTCGATTGTCAATGTTCTAATATCTTACGACCTACGTTATATATTTACTATTGAGCTTGTGAATGGTAAAATATTTATTTCATTAATAACTTACAAAGAGTTATGGGCATTCTTATAATATATATATATATATATATATATATATATATATATATATATATAAGTGCTAATTTTACTATTAGATTTGTAGACGATGAAATTGTTATCTAATTGGTAACATCCAAACAATTACTTGCGCGTCTACTAGTAAAATCTAAAATTTTAAAAATAAGTGGTAACTACTATTGGGTTTTGTGGATAGTATAAATGTTATTTCAATTGACAATCTACAAAAAGTCATGCACCTACTTGTAGAAATAAGTGGCAATTTACTGCTGAGTTCGTGAATGATAAAACTAATTTTGTTGGTCACTTATAAACATTAACGTAGTCACTTGTAGAATAAAAAAAAACGAGTGATAATTTACTATTGGGTTTGTTGTCATCGATATTTCAAATTTGCCACTAATATTTCGCATCTACTAGAGATAAAATTACTTTTTATTCAAAAATGGGATTTTAAAAATCCGTGAACCCAGGGAGGGGGTGTGTGGACCACCACTGCCACGATAATTTTGTGTTCTCTAGTCAAGTCAACTAAAAGCTATTGCGTGTACTTTGGTCTGACGCTTGACCGGAGTAAGTTCAATGTTTTTCATGTGTTTGCTTGACCCAATACGGTCAATTATCATGTTGTATAGGGGGTGGACCACCACCGCAAATCATTGCATTCTCTAGTCAAGTCAACTAAAAGCTATTGCGCGTACTTTGGTCTGAGGCTTGACCGGAGTAAGTTCGACGTTTTTCATGTGCCTGCTTGACCCAATATAGTCAATCATGATGTCGTATATGAAAGGTGAAATCCTAAAGTTGATATGATTCTAGAGTTTATAATTTTTTTGCTTAGTTCACAATCTTATAAAATTTTACAAATAAAACTCAAATATAAGTATCATTTATCTTATTGAATCTACATGTTTAATTTAATAGTAGGATATAATAACTATATCATTTGCTTTTAACCGGTCTCCGCATGGATTATGTTGATGTACCAAGACAACATTGATCACATAATGTCATGTTTTATGATCTTAAAATAAAGTCAGCCAAAAGCATTTTCAAGAGATGTTAAGTTCTAATCTCAACATCTTAAGCAGATTTCTTTTATTTTTCCTTTTTCCTAGAAAATATAAATATGGTCTTTTGTTTTGATTAAAAAATTATGATAAAAAAGAATGTCACTTTGTTGCGCAATATCACCGATTTTTGCTAGGAATTTTCGAAAGTGTTATAAGTCAAATTTGGTGACTAATGACATCCCGAAAATTGACACTAGAATGCGCTTAAGTTGAACAACTCCTCCACTCCCAAGTGTCTTCTTCTTTTCGGTTGCCTCCCTCTTCCCTACTCCCTCTTCCCGTGCTCTTCTCGCTCCTCTTCCAATGAATGGGTCGATCGTTTCATGGCTTCTTCTTGCTATATTCACGCTCTCCATCTTCTCTGACGTTACTGGGGCTTCAGCTTCAACCCAATGTCTCGGTGTTGACCAGATATCGCTCTTGCTCGAGCTGAGAAACAGCCTCATCTCCAACGCCTCCGAGTCTTCCAAGCTAGTACAGTGGGACCGAAGTACCGATTCATGGAGCGGCGTCACGTGTGAGGACGGCCTCATTGTGGGACTCAATTTGAGTGATGAGTCGATCTCTAGTGGAATCGACGATTCATCGAGTCTCTTCAGACTTGAGTTCCTTCATAGCCTGAACTTGGCTTTCAACGACTTCAGCTCCACGGCAATTCCGTCGGGCCTTGCGCATCTCAGCCGCTTGGAAAATCTCAACTTGTCCCATGCCGGATTCGCCGAGCAAATTCCTGCAGAGCTATCGCGCCTGACGAAGCTACGTAGTCTTGATCTCAGAAGGAATTGGCTAGAACTTGCGAAGCCCAATTTGAGGTCGCTGGTTGGGGATTTGGGGGAGTTGAGGGAGCTGTACCTTGATGGGGTCAATGTGTCTATTGAGGGAAGTGAGTGGTGCAACGCGTTGTCTTCTTCAGTGCCGAAACTTGAGGTGTTGAGCATGTCGGATTGTTCTCTGTCTGGTCCTCTTGACGCTTCTCTTATAAGTCTTGCTAATCTGTCTGTCATTCAACTCGATGGCAACAACTTGTCCACCACAGCTCCTAGTTTCTTAGCAAATTTCTCCAGCTTGAAAATACTAAGCCTAAGTGGATGCGGCCTGCAGGGAGCATTTCCTCAATAAGTCTTCCAGGTACAAACACTTCAGACCCTTGACCTATCAGACAATGAACTTCTTCAAGTATCTTTGCCTGATTTTCTAGAGGGTAGTTCTCTTAAGACTCTGGTCATGTTCGATACAAAAATCTTAGGGAGGATTCCAGATTCGATCAGTAATCTAAGAAAATTGTCAACATTAATACTGTTTAATTGCAGTTTGAGTGGGTCGATCCCAAGCTCGATGAAGAACCTATCGGAGCTGACTTATTTGAACTTGGATGTTAATAATCTCATTGGTTCAGTTCCACCATTTGGTGCATCCAGAAATTTGACCGACATAAGTTTATGTTATAATGCTTTAACGGGTCGTATCACCTCCGGTGGTTGGGAAGACCTTTTGCATCTGGAAAGAAAAAACTTGGAAGGAAATTCATTGGAAGGTGACATTCCCCCAGCTCTATTTACACTTCCTCGACTTATGGTGATATTCCTTTCACACAATAGATTTAATGGTCAGCTTATCATACATCCGAATGTCTCTTTGGATCAATTGTTCACACTTGATTTGGAAAGCAACCAGTTACAAGGGTCAATACCAGCATCCATATTCAAACTGCAACAGCTTCGGCACCTCTCACTTTCTTACAATAATTTTAGTGGCTCGATAAATATCAACGCGCTTCAGGGATTAGGAAATTTAACTGATCTTGATCCATCATACAATGACTTGTCCATTAATGCTATGGTGCCTGCTTCTGCTGCTGCATCCTCTTTCCCGAAATTCGAATCATTAAAGTTGGCCTCTTGCCAGTTGCAAACTATGCCTCAGTTTTTGGCTAACCAGTCCAATGTGGAATCCCTCGACCTCTCCCACAATAATATTCAAGGGGAAATACCGAGATGGATATGGAGACTGAGACAACTTCAAGTTCTCAATCTTTCCTCTAATTTCTTTGAGGATTCCGCAACACCACCGCACAATCTTAATCTTACTTTTGCTCGTGTCGTCGACCTTCATTCAAACATGCTCCAAGGAAATGTGCTACCCATGCTATTACATGTTAGCTACTTGGATTTATCAAGAAACAACGTGACTCATGTTATTCCAGATAACATTGGTGACTCTGAATATTTAATCCTATCGTTCTTCTCCCTTTCGAAGAATAATATCCATGGTTCCATCCCGCAGTCAATTTGCAAGGTTAGTCTTGAAGTGCTTGACTTATCACATAACCATCTAAGTGGAACTATTCCAGATTGTTTAATGACGGCATCCCTCATGGTATTGAATCTGAGAAATAACCAGTTGAGTGGTGATATTCCACAAAACATCCTACCAACATGTGGTCTAAAGACATTGGATATTAGTGAGAATTTGTTGCAGGGGCAGATTCCGTTATCGTTAGCAAATTGCACAATGTTGGAGGTTGTCAACATCGGGGACAATCAAATAGATGGGACATTTCCATGCCATTTCAAGGCTATGTCAAGTCTCCGTGTCCTTGTTTTACGATCTAACAAATTTTATGGGGAAATTGGATGTCCATATGGTCCCCTTGCATGGCAGAAGCTTCAAATCATTGACCTGTCTTCAAACGATTTCAGCGGCACAATACCTACGAGTCTCCTCGCATCCTGGGAAGCTATGAAGGCCAATGCAGACTTTAATTACCTTTCTGAATTTTCCCCCGAGAGTGGGTTCTTTTATCAAGATAGAGTTATTGTGACATTCAAAGGTCAGCAGCTAGAACTTGTCAAGATTCTTACTATCTTCACGTCAATTGACTTCTCGGGCAATAGATTGGAGGGTCCAATACCAGACACACTTGGAAATCTCAATGCACTTCATTTCCTCAATCTATCACACAATGCCATCTCGGGTTCAATTCCTCCTGTTTTGGGGAATCTGCATCAGCTCGAGTCATTGGACCTGTCACAAAACTACCTCAATAGAACCATACCAACTCAGCTTGCAAATCTTAATTTCCTTTCGTTCTTGAACCTCTCAAACAATCATCTTGTGGGAAGCATCCCAACTAGCGGACAGTTTCTCACATTTTCTAAAAGTTCTTTCGAAGGAAATCTTGGACTGTGTGGGCTTCAACTCAACAAAAGTTGCTCAATTACCACGAACAGCACAAAAGAAGCTATTGATGATGGCGACAATGATGATAGTGAGAAGAAGTGGTTTTACCTAGGCATACCACTTGGATTCGTTGTTGGCTTTTGGGTAGTTTGTGGCCCATTAGTGTTTATTCGATCATGGAGGTTTGCTTATTATCGGTTTTGGGATGAACTGTTGTTCAAACACTCACGTTCATGAAGATTTCCACTGGGATTCAGTTATTAAACTTGAAAAGGAGTATTTTTGTTCTTTCCACTGAAATTAAGGTTTGTCTATTGATCAATAGAACTCTTGCTTACTAATCGGAAGATAAAGTAGATTTGCATCTAGTGTAGAAATCAAAATATGACAGAAGTATATGGCCATTTTCTCGAGTTTTGGAATGAAAAATTTGCAATGAAGAAGATTCTTCACTAAAATGGAATGCTTGAATAGGTAAAGTCTAAACCTAAAGCCAAAATGCAATTTGAAACTATTTAAAGTCTCCTCAGTTCGGATTTGAAAATTATTACTTTGCAACATTATTTAACCACCATATTAGAAAATTAGGTAATATTGAGGATTAAGTGTATTAGAAGTCCTAAATCTTATAGCAAAAGTATAACCAAGTTTTTGAACTTTAAATTAGGTCCATCTCATCTTAATTAATGGAAGTACTTTGTAATATATATATATATATATTGCACAAAGTTTAGAATCTAATTGTAATTTTTTACATTTTTATGATTTAATTGTATTTTTTTTACAAGTTTTAGAACTTCTAATACACTTATGCCAAAAAAGAAAATATTAAACTTATATAGTAGGCCCACGGTATGTGTGAGTTGTTCCCCAAGAAATTACAGAATGTTAAAAGGATTAAAATGACCAACCAAGAATAGGAAAAAATGAAATTTTTTATTAAAGAATTATTTTTTTTTTTGGGGTTGAAAATAAGAAAGTTGAGAAAGGAGTAAGGGACTGATGTATAGGAAGAAAAGACGAGAGACACCCTTATTTTTGAAAAAGGTCATGTTACAAAATATGATGTCCGAATATATAACGAAATTTGGCACTTATTTGTCTTCGATACATAAAGATTATATTATAATGTGGAAACTCTACCAATATATTTTTCTATTCTCATTATCAATTATTTAAGCACTTTTACTATAGTTGAATTTTTGCGTGGCCCAGCAAATAGGTGTTCACTTGCTAGTAGAAAAATAATTTAGAAAAATTACACTTTCAGTCCCCAATCTATGATCTTGTGCAATTGGATCTTTTGCAATCTATCCCATTCTCGATCAGGTACTTCTTAAATAACTCTTTGTATATTGTTGCGATATGTTAAGATTTTTTTTTTTTTTTTTGCGAAATTGAGAGAAGGTAAAAGCCAATAATGTCAGAATTGAAAGAAACTAGTTTTTTTTTTTTTTTCTAGAAAGCAAGTATAATGCATAAGAGAAGGGTAGGAGAGCAAGAGAGGCGAGAATGGGTGGACTGGGTGGAGATAGCCACCATCAGCGATGATGGGTGATGGTTGAAAAAATAACGCGCTTTACCAGCAATTTCTCACATGCTTCTAAAAATCAGGTTTTAGTTGCTTCTTCACGTACCAACGATTCAAGCTACTCAAGCACGCCTAAATTATTTAGCCCAAGACTGAGTCAAGTTCAAGCCTCATTGGTTTGAAATTTACTTACTCAACTTTGAGGTCACGACTGAATTGAGCTCTGACAAAATCTAATTTGTGATAATCAAGCTGGATCAATCGAGTCATTTTCAGCTTGTAAAAACATTTTACATGTCGAACTAGATTCGGAAAAATTTAGCATCGTCGAGATCAAGTGTGAATGGAGTATCCAGTCTTGAATTTTCAAGTTTAGTCCCATTCAAACATTAGACTTTATCAATTCGACTAGACTCGATTATACCTCTCTTTTAAGTACTTATCAACAAGTATAAAATGAGTCCATTCATGTGAAAACCGAATCCATGTCATGTTCAATCTTGGCTCCGGCGAAACGTAAAACCTCACCGCTTCTTGAAGCGCAATATCTCCATCTTTCTGACCCTTAACCACCCTTTGAATTTGGGCACTTATTAACTCTATTTTCGTCATTAACTAGCTTACATTCCAATTCCCAAAGCTGGTCATATCCCCACCCAATCGAAGTTTGATTTTTCCTGGTTTGACCATCGTCTGAAATCAAGACAAATTTGGCACCCAGAGATCGGCGAACGATTAAAGAAAAGCCGACAAACACAAAACGCGCGCTTTTGCTCCTATTCCCTACGCGAGCCCACAAAGAAAGTAGCATCATCAGTCCTCCAACTAAGGCGTGCATTTGACAAAATCGTCCTGGTCAGTTTAAATTTCCGGGAAGCCGAATTTGAGCTCAAACTTGAATTAAGCTCCAAGAAGCTCATTTATAATAAACAAGTCGAACAAAATCAAGTCATTTCAAACTTATAAAATAATTAAATGAGCCAAGCTCCACCCAGAAAAGTTAAGCTTCATCGAGATCGAATTTAAATCGAGTATCCAGTCTTGCATTTTGGATTCCAGTCTGGTTCAAATATTAGACCACATCAGCTCGACTAGACTCAATTACACCTCCCCTTGTAAATACCCTCTGAAATATATTCCAAACACTGTAGAAATCAGTCTTGGTCATCGCTGGACATTCTTCAAAGAGAATCTTGCACACACCTGACTTTGTGCAAGATGACACTACCTGGTGGGTACAAAGAAAGAAATTTATTGTAAGGAAAATCAACTAATTATCCTAAACAAATTGTATAGATGTCAATCAATTTTAAAATTTTCAATTTTATCAATTTAATCATAAATCTTTGTGCGAAATTCTAATGTCTTTAGGCCAATTTTCTCTTGAAATCGTTGGCGGGTAGGTCTAGTCATCACCAACCATTCTACATGACATACTACCAAGTTAACAATTTCCTACAAAAATTGGATGAAAGGACTACATTGGAATTTCATATAGAGATTTAGGACTAAATTAGCAAACTTGAAATGATTAGAACTGAATTGACATACATATAATAGGTTCAAGATTGATTGAATAATCTCTTTTTAATATTGATTGATGTAAGTTAATGCACTAGCACAATCTGTGAAATTCTTTTCTATGCTAATAGCGAATTGAGTGAATGATTAGTCGCCGCATCTCGACAATTTGGCATTCTATAGTCGAGTAAACTAGAAACTAATGCGTGAACTTTTGTGGTCATGCTTGATTGGAGTAAGGCAAATGATTTAATTAAGAATTTCAAGACTTGTTCTATCTATTGTGGCAAACCAATTCAATCTAGAACATTCTTCGATTTTTGATCAAATAAACATTCATCAAGTGTATAATTATTTCTGCCAATCATACTATGATGATGTATCTTGATTTCTAGTTTTTGGTTTGTTTTGGAGTTTAACGGACTTGGGTTAATACTATGACTTTTGAAATTTCCCATGGATCCTTTCATGTATTATTTTGATGATAAATGGAAATTTTTTTTACCAAAAAAAATTTCTTCAGGTGTGTACCCACCAAATTGGACCATAGGTTGTACACGGAATTTTTGTTTTCGAAAATTTAAGTTTTCACATTTCTGCTCAGTTCGTGTGCTTGATGCAAGAAATTGGATCTGGTTAACTCGCTTGATGGTATGATTAGTGACTGTTGCTGCTTTCAAAGCCAACAATCATGTTGTATATGAAAAACAGTTTGCTAAATTCGTTTGGCCGTGTTAACTTTAGTAAGTTCTCTGAAAATGTTGAAATCCTAACGCTATAAGATGCTCTTTGTTGTTCGTTTGTGTCACAGACTAGTTCCATGTGGTCGCACATAATCTAACTGCAGTGAAGAGTGTAAGTTTTAAGTGATCTAAAACAAATTAAGAGTAGCAGCCGAAGCGATAGCAAAAAATGAAATTGGGCATGTCATCGATTTCATTGGTCCGGTTAGATTTCTCTAAATATATTTCTAAAACTGACTTGTTGAACATGATTAATTCTTGGGATGATAATAGGTCTGAGTAGCAAAGAGGGCCTTCATGACAGTAAAGAGAATGAAAAGTAGCAATAGTCAAAATTAGACTTGTTAACTGGATTGGTCGAATTGGGTTTGGATGAATTAATTTTGGCGACCCATGACTCAATCCAAAGCATGCCCATGTCCAATCCAATCTGGGCTTTAGCAATTCCCCCCCTCAAATATAGAAAATAGCATTTTGAAAAACGACCTAACCAATTTAATAAAACAAATTAAGCATAATGAAACTTAGCAAATGAGAAAGGACTAAAATTAGTGCACCCGAATAACTCGTATCTTGGATCCATTAACAAATTGACCAATGCCATTGCTCAGCCGCCATGATCGCTACCATTAGCATAATCACGTTAACGTTGTTGGAAACTTTTGTAAATGGAAAAAATCAAACATGAAATTATTGATTTTATTAAGAAAATGTCTAAAATGGTTTTTTCCACCAAAAGATAATATACAATTAACATATAGAAGGACCAACTACATAACATTCGAATGATTTTGAAAAAAAATAATTATGGCACTTAATTGATCGATTGAAAAGTTATATGTCATTCAAATGATCAGAAACTAAGTTGACATTCAAGTATTGTTTTTTTTTTTTTTTTTTTTTTTTTGAGCAAGACATTGAAGTATCGTTGACAATGGAATTTTTTGTCTACAAAATCATATATGCATATATAGGATAAATAAATTGGAAAAATAAAAAATATAAATGATAAATAATAAAAGAAAAATGAGAGAGAGAGAGAGAGAGAGAGAGAGAGAGAGAGAGATCATGTTTGAAGCCCATTCGGCCATTTTCTTCTTTAGCCCAATAGCTTGATCCAAACCCATCAACTCAAACCCAAACCCGTTTGCTCGTGAATTTGACCCATAAAACTGCAGTCCTCAATTTCCGATAGGAGCCCATTTTGGATTTAAACAAGGCCCATTTTGACTTCAATTGCTTCCTTCTCCATCGCCGCTTGGCTTCACCTTCAACCGCCGCAACCACGTTGCTGATCATCGCTCGCGCGGTAGAGACAGTCGCGCTCTGCATGGAGTGAGTTCGAAACATTCCGGAGAGCACTTTTAGGGAGATTTCACCAAATATTTCCCTCAGGAATCGGTTTCCAGAGATTTCTTTCTCATTTCTAGCGCATCTCCAGGCCCAAGGCGACTTAGCCATCGCCGGACCGCCGCCGGAGAAGCCTCTTTTTTACCTTGTTTCGCGGCCGTGAAGATTGAAGTGGCCAAAAATCGCTTTGAAGCTCTTCCACCGGTCTTCAATTTAGCCGACAACAATCGTGAGAGCTCTCAATAGTTAATTGGACTTACCATGGCTTCATTGACAAGGTAATCTCCGATTCTCCATAATGCTATCATTCTAGCGGAGGTGAAGCGAATGTAAGGCTCGTTTTGCTTCGATTAGGATCGGTCATGTTAGAGTCATGTATTTGATTTCAAACTTCACATGTTAATTTCGTTTGCGATATGGTCTCAAATACGATGTTGTCAAAAATCTGCTCCTTAATGGATGGATTGCAATGTACTCGCGAAATGTCTATGAGGTTTCAATGCGGATAATTTGTTTCGTCAAATTCTGAATCCGAAAGTATGCTAACATAGATTAAGTGATATTAATTGATTTTCAAGTCATTTAAGCATGAGTTGTAATGTTTTCACACTGGCTAAATGCATTTCTGAATCACTATAATTCTTTGTTTTGTGCTACACTCGCTGGTAATTTCCATGGTAGTGGGGGATGAGTATGTGATCTCAAGTTATCGTTCTCAACCTTTATTTCTGGTGATATTCTTGACCGAGGCTTCTACCGTTTTTGTCTTCCATGCTTGTTTCCTTGTGAGTCCATGTATGAGTCACGGTGGATTATAACGGTTAATGGCGGGTGGCCAGAGATTGTCATCAATTGTGGTCGTTTGGTTAAGAATACAAGCAGTTGATGGCTAAGTCTGTCTATGTGCAGCGTGGAGTCTGGGTGTCTTGATCACGAATCGTGGCTTTGAAACTCATGTCGTACTTAAGTATAATCCGGTGTCCTCGATCTTTGAAGAGGAAAAGGGCGAGAGGGACAAATATCAGTAAATAAATAAATAAATAAATAAAACCAGAATAAAGAGAGAGAAAAAAGGTAATAAGGAATCATTATAAGCTTAGGATGCGTTTGTTTGCGTTTGTTTAAAAATTGTTCCAGGGGAAGAAATAGAAAAAAGTGTTTCGTTCCCGGGAACAATTTATGAACAAAAAACGCGTTTAGTAAACTTGTTCGGGAACAAAAAATAAATAGAAACACGTTTGGTAAATTTATATAATTTTTTTATTTCTTTTATTTTTTCTATTTTTTTCTTATTTTTCCTTTTTTTTTTTTCTTTTTTCTTTTTTTCTTTTTTCTTCTTTTGGCCGGTCGCCGGCCTCGGCCATGGCCGGCGACCGGCCGACGAGGGCCGGCGGCCTCGCCCAAGCACGGCGAGGCTCGCCGACCCCGGCGAGGCCGAGCCTCGCCATAGCTGGGCAAGGGTCGGCCTCGCCGGATCTGGGCGAGCTCGGCCTCGCCGGGGGTCGGCGAGCCTCACCGTGCCTGGGCGAGGCCGCCGGCCCTCATCGGCCGGTCGCCGGCCATGGCCGAGGCCGGCAACCGGCGAAAGAAAAAAGAAAGAAAATAAGAAAAAGAAGAAAAAATAAAAAAAAAAGTGTTTTAAGTTTTGTTTGTTTTCTTTTTTGTTCACAGGAGAACAAAAGAACAAAAAAGGAACAGTAAACGCACCCCAACGCGTTTATGTTCCTTTTTTGTTCCCAGGAACAAAAAAACAGAAATATTTGTTCCTGGGAACAGAAATAGGGTGCAGCCAAACGCACCCTTACTATGGGTTTAGAGTAATTTTGGTAGAGACCAGGCTTGGGTGTTTCCACATTCGAATTTGGGTTTGTGACAGTGCCAAATGAGATGAACTGAATTAAAATCTTGGCTGATAAGGGCGCGTTTGGTAACGTTTCTGTTTAAAAATTGTTCCAGGGAACAGAAATAGAAAAAAGTATTTGTTCCTGGGAACAATTTCCGAACAAAATGCGTGTTTGGTAAACTTGTTCGGGAACAAAAAATAAATAGAAACATGTTTGGTAAATTTTGATAATTTTTTTATTTCTTTTATTTTTTCTATTTTTTTTGCTTATTTTTCTTATTTTTCTTTTTTCTTTTTTTTTTTTCTTCTTTTGGCCGGTCGCCGGCCAAGGCCTTGGCCGGCGACCGGCCGGCGAGGCCGAGCTCGCCCGGGCCGGCGGGGCGAGGCGCCTCGCGGCCACCGCAGCGAGGCCGAGGCTCGCCGGCCACCGCAGCGAGGCCGAGGCTCGCGGGCCGCCGGGCGAGCTCGGCCTCGCCGGATCCGGGCGAGATCGAGCTCGCCCGGAGCCGGCGCGAGGTCGGCCTCGCCTTGATCCGGCGAGGCCGAGCTTCGCCGGCCGGCGGGCGAGGCGCGGCCTCGCGGCCACCGCCAGCGAGGCCGAGGCTCGCGGCCGCCGGGCGAGCTCGGCCTCGCCGGATCCGGCGAGATCGAGCTCGCTCGGGCCGGGCGCGAGGTCGGCCTCGCCATGGCTGGGCGAGCTCGAGCTCGCCCAGATCCGGCGAGCCTCGGCCTCGCCGAGCCACCGCTGGTCGACGTCGCCCGGGCGGTGGCTCGGCGAGGCCGAGGCTCGCCGGCGGCCGCCGGGCGAGGTCGGCCTCGCCGGATCCGGGCGAGCTCGAGCTCGCCCGGCCATGGCGAGGCCGACCCTCGCCCAGCTACGGCGAGCCTCGGCCTCGCCGGGGGCCGGCGGGCCTCGCCGTGGCTGGGCGAGGCCGCCGGCCCTCGTCGGCCGGTCGCCGGCCATGGCCGAGGCCGGCGACCGGCCAAAAGAAAGAAGAACAAGAAAATAAAAGAAAAAAGAAAAAGAAAAAAAAAGTGTTTCTGATTTGTGTTCCAGAAACAAGAAACAAGTTTTTTTTGTTTCTTGTTTCTGTTTCTTTTTTGTTCCTGGGAACAAAAGAACAAAAAAGGAACAGAAACGCACACAAACGCGTTTCTGTTCCTTTTTTGTTCCCAGGAACAAAAAAACAGAAATTTTTGTTCCTGGGAACAGAAATAAGTGGCAACCATGCAGGCCCTAACATGTAGGTGAAGCCGTCTAATTGTGGGTGCCTGCAAGAGGAAGCATGTAAATTTCCCTTTTGTGGTCTCATCAGGTCTTTCTCCAACATCCGCAATTGCTAATCGCAATGGAGGATGAAGGCAAGTTTGGTTGCTCAACGACAAAAGCCAGAGACAACCATACCCTTCTGACTTGCATTGACATTTTGAAATAAGCATTGGCGACATCATCATCAAAAGGTTTTCTATCAAAATGGTGTTTGCAGCCAAAGGAGATTACAGCATTATTGAAGCAGACGATCATGACACCAACAGGCGGCAGAATGTTTTTCAGTACTAACCCAACAAAAGCCAACATACCTTCAGCGAACTACAAAAAAGGTGTTACCATCACCATTGCGCTCCTTAAATTTTGTACTTAGAGCATACGATAGAGGAGCTTGTATTGTAAAATTTGGGGTAATAAGGAACTCAACATAAGGTGCACTGCCATTTCTGTAGGTGTTTAGGTGTGTGTGTGTCTTGGGGTGTAAGTGCCTGCATCAAATGTCCAGACATTTGGCACCAAGTCAATAGGCCCAAATAAGAAGGTTGCAGCATCCCAAGTGATTTTTAAGACGAAAGACTAATTGAGAATCTTCATGCAAGCACTTCTTCTCCTCAACACTTCAAGTTGTACTTCATGCACATCTGACATGCAATCAAGACCTTTAACTTGTGCCAAGATGAGAATGTGCTTCTATGCCTATATAAAGAAAAATCTTAGATAAATACTTACTATATGCACGTCTGCTAGAGCTTCTCTTTACCTCATGCTTCCGAACCGTTGTCAACCTCCATGTCCATCACGAAAATCTACCTTAGCAATCTCAGCGACGAAACCTCACGTTAACTCTATACATCTTCATGCTTGTATCTAGCAATGTACGCAACAATCGCGAAGTAAGCAGCTTCCTGTTCGCAGATCTAATTTCGTTTGATGGAAAGCTTATCGGGCCAGGCCTAATTTGGGCCCAAACTGTTCATAGCTTTGAGCACAGTCAAGCTAGACCCAGAACAACACCGATCCAAGCGTCTCTGCGATTTGGTGGCGTTACTATTTTATTGCTGCGGGATCTGCAGTGATGGATTTATGAGATGGGCTTAAGGCCCATCCGCTCAAGTTGGGCCCAAAAGGGCCCGGCCCACGGGAATAAGGCTCGTGGAGGGGGAAGGTATAAAAGGGAGGAGAGAGAGAGAGAGACAACGTTTTGCAATTCAACGTACGTCTTCTCTTCTCCCGCGCGCTCTCTCTCCTCCAAAAGGAAACAGTAAGCAAACGGCACTTTCCTACTTCCTTCAAGGCGTCATCGGATCGAACGAGGCCAGAATTTCTTCCTCTTCTTCAGCGTTGGTGTTTAATCTGTGGCTAACAAGGTACGCTCGAATCCGTGGTGTGCTTTACGATCGGTGATGCGTGTTTTCCCGGGCTTCGTCTTCCGCATTGATTTAGGAGTTTGATTCGGTGTCGAATCTGGTTTTCGGGGATCCGTTATTCCCAACATTGGTATCAGAGCCCTAGTTCACGTTTTCCCGATCAATTTGATGTTTTTTGATTGATTTTTCACGAGAAACTTTCGGCCGTATGGATCGGGGCGAGAAATCCCGACACCCGAGCGTTGTTCGGCCATTTTTCTGAGTTTTCGTAAGTCGAAATCAAATTCTGAAGGCACTGGGTGAAAGCCGACGTCGAGACAAGGCCGGCGACATGTCGAACGCCGCCGTACGACGCCGCACGCGCCCACACGCGCGGCCAGAAGCCTGTGTGGATTATAAGTAATCCATTTTTAATTCTGCATTTGTTGCATAAATTTTGGAAAATTATGTATTTTCTCTTATATTAATTATAGATTATAAGTGATCCATTTTTAATTCTGCATTTGTTGCGGGAACTATGATGCGTTATGCAAGGATACCGCAATCCCGAGAACGGACGAGGGAAATGCAAGACTTAAAAGGCGATGTCGAATTAGCTAATTATCAGTGGCATGATGGTGATTTAGTATCACATGTGATCAAGGTCAATCAGATTATATATGAAATCATCTGGAATGATTATCTTATGCCGGATTTTGAGAAGGTGCCGGCTTTGATGAACACTCTTCCACCTGAATGGCAAGCAGTGTTAGATCGGCTATGGGAGGTCAACGTGGTCCCGGGTTATAGGAGACTGGTGGAAGCTTTTGTAAGAGAGCACTATAGGATTGAGTTGGCCAAAACTTCAACCCTTAGATTGAGCATCACATGGCGCCGAGTGAATGCGCCGTGGAGGCGACATGAAAGCTCTTCAAAAGTTTTTCCATGGTTGGCAAATTTGCCTTCAAATTTCTCAGATATTATGGCTGATAGATTAGAAGGGACATTCCCTATTTATTTCTTTGATTAATTATGTAATGATTACTACCTAATTGTGTTAATTGAAAGCATTATTATTTTTAATTGTATGTCAATTATATGTTGCTTTCTGTTATTGCTGGTTGCTGTGGGTAATTAGCTGTGGGTAGTAATAGAAGTTTTGTAACTTCATAGAATTGATTTTGCATAAGACAATTATATTAATGATAATTTTAAGTTAGGATTTTTTGGAGGATGATTGGAAACATAGTGACCTTTTGATTCTGAAGCCTTACTTGAAATTATTCATTAATATGATAGGTCTATGCAAATAGGGATGCATAAATGATAGGCATTAATTATTCGTGCATGTATGTCTGATGTGTTCAGAACGATGGTTCAGCAACTAAGAATATAATTGCTGATATGAACGGCAACAATTGTGAAATATTGAATATGAAGATTCAATATGTGCTGGAAAAGCAAGAAGCACTAGAAGCTCTTGACCATGTTATGGAAGATCTTAAGGATGCCATGCGCCACCTTGAGCTAGTAGAGGACCGCCTAACGGTATTTGAGCCGAAAATAGACATTTGCTATGCTGGTTCTAGCTCAGAAAGGGCTTTGTGCTCTAAGTGCAAACGTATTGATTCGTTCAATATGTGGGAATGCAAAGGATCAAGTCCTTATTGCAAGAAATCAAGAATTAACCAACAAGAGAGAGGAAAATGTCCTCAAGTGAAGAAAATGTCAAGGGTGTGATGTTACAATTGTGACAAGAGAGGTCACTATGCTCGCGACTGTCGTGAGCCAAAGAAGCTATACACCTCTTGTACATTTGAGAACTTTGCTTATGTGTCAAGTTCTGCATTATAGGCTGAATCCAATCCTTTGTGGAATGTAGATTCATGAGCGACAAACCATGTAGCAAAGGATAGAGGATCCTTCGTGGAATTCCGACGATACCAACTGGAACTAAGTGGATCTATATTGGAAATAACTCCAGAGCTGAAGTTAAAGGGATTGGCACCTGCCAATTGAACATGAGTGGTGGACGCATCTTTGATGTTCTACATGCTCTGGAGATTCGTCGAAATTTAGTGTCTGTCTTAGTGTTGGTTAAGCTTGGTTTTGGTGTGAACTTCCATAATAAAGGTGTAGATTTGTGTTTAGATACAAACTACTATGGTTGTGGTCACTTACTGAATGGTTTTATTGTACTAAATGTTGACTGTGATGATGTCAATATGTTATTCCCTTGTTTCACGTCTTCTACCTTATATGATAATGATGTGAATATGATGGCATGCTAGACTTGGTCATATGGGCCAACAACATACGAAAAGACTAGCCAAAAAGGGCTTGTTGGGCAATATTGAAAAAGTCGATTTGTCCATAAGTGAGCATTGCCTAGTAGGGAAAATGACAAGGAAACCATTTGAAAAGGTAAAGAGCTGAATTTCCTCTGCATTTAATCTATACCGATGTCGTGGTTCAATGAATGTGAGAGGAAGGCAATGGGCTGTTTGTTTCATCACTTTTATAGATGATTCTACTTGATTCGGATATGTCTATTTGATTTCTCATAAATCTGAAGCATAAGTTGTTTCAAAATGTTTATGAATCGCAGAAAATCAATTAGACAAGAAAATAAAGGTATTTAGATCCGATCGAGGTTGAGAATATTTATCTGATAAGTTCAGAAAATTATGTGATGAAAAAGGAATAGAAAGATAGTTGTCTATTCCATATACTCCTCAACAAAATGGTGTTGCGGAGAAAATAAACAGAACCCTACTAGAATGGTTAGGTCCAAGATGGCGCATGCTAACTTACCTATCACTTTCTAGAGTGATGCGTTGTTAACTGCTACCAATATACTTAACTGGATGCCTTCCAAATCAATTATTTTCACTTCATATGAGTTATGGACAAGTAGAACACCGGACTTAAGTTTTCTTAAGCCATGGGGTTATGCTGCCTATACTCATGAGTCCTCTCACAAGTTTGGGAAATTGGGTCCCGAAAGAAAGAAGAGTATTTTAATGAGATACTCCTAACACTCAAAAGGGTATGTGTTCATAGGTGAGCAGGAAAGTGGGAGTATAACTGAATTTGAATCACGGGATGTCACATCCTTAGTGGATGAATTTCCTAAAAGGGGCGAAATAAGGGAAGATTACTCTCTATTTGAGACATTGGATCAAGATAATGATGTCAGTGGAGTTCGTCGAAGTGGGAGTAATATGAGATGTAATGAATTGAATTCAACTCATTCTCAATTGCAACCACCTGATATGACGACATCATTATTACCTAATCCAAGTGGGAGCATGATGGGGAATGATGTGCTAAGTGTACAATCTCCCGTACGGTGAACAAGTCGCCAAAGTATTCCCCGTCGATGTTTTGACATTGAAGGGGAAACTTTTATGGTTGCTCCACAAGATGAGGATGAGCCAAGAAATATTAATGAGGCTCTGAAATGCCCTAGTAAAGAAAAATGGATTTATGCAATGGAAGAGGAAATGGAGTCAATGAAATCAAACCAAGTTTGGGAACTGGTTGATCTTCCAAAAGGACACAAAGCTATTGGGAACAAGTGGGTTCTCAAAATAAAGCGAAAGGCTGATGGCTTGATAGAAAGGCATAAGGCTCGCCTTGTGGCGAAGAGGTATAATCAACAGGAAGGAATTGATTATCAAGATACATTTTCTCCTGTAGTGAGATTTACCTTGATTCGCATAGTTTTGGCAATAGTGGTTAGTATGGATCTTGAGTTACATCAAATGGATGTAAAGACTGCTTTCCTCAATGGAGAATTAGAGGAAGGAACATATATGGAACAACCTGCTGGTTTCATAATGAAAGGCCAAGAAGAAAATGTATATCGACTTTGGGGGTCGATATATGGCCTTAAGCAGTCATCGAGACAAAGGTATATACATTTTCATAATGCCATAGTGGCATATAATTTTACAATGATTGATGAGGGTCATTGTGTATATATCAATAGATCCAATGATCAAATTGTGATCATATCATTATATGTTGATGATATACTAATTGTCGGAAGCAATATGGAGTTGGTTAATACTGTCAAGAGATAGTTGTCTTCTAAATTTGAGATGAAGGATATGGGTGAGGCTGCATACATTCTTGGAGTTAAGACTTCAAGAGATCGTTTTGAAGAGATCGTTGTCTCTTTCGCAAGAAACCTATATAAATAAGGTTCTTGAACGATTTCGTATGCAAGACTGTAAACCCATAGACACTCCTATTGCAAAAGGTGAAGGATTGAGCCATAGACTGTGTCCAGGGACTCCACAAGAGAAGGAACAAACGAAATATGTTCCTTATGCTAGTGCTGTTGGGAGCTTGATGTATGCTATGATGTGTACAACACCCGACATATGCTTTGCAGTTGGAATGGTGAGTAGTTACCAATCCAATCCAAGTCAAGCACATTGGAAAGCCGTTAAAAGAATACTAAGGTATCTAAAGGGGACTGCTGATTATACGATGAGTTATTAAGAAAAAAGATCTGCAACTCAAAGGCTATCCTGATGCTAATTGGAGAGGAGATTTAAATGAAAGAAAATCTACCTCTGGGTTTGTTTTCTTACCGAATAATGGCACCATATGTTGGAGCAGTAAGAAACAAAAGTGTATAGCCTTGTCCACGATGTAAGTTGAGTTCGCGGCATTATCAGCAGCAGTGTAAGAAAGTGTTTGGCTTAAGAGATTTTTTGGATCATTTAGGTGTTATTGGAAGTGTTGCAGATTCATTGTTGGTTAACTGTGATAGCCAAGCAGCAAAAAGTGTATACCAAAGATCCAAAATATCATGGCAAGACCAAACATATAGATACCAAGTATAATCTTGTCAAGGATATGGTTGCACGAAAAGATGTGAACTTAGAGTACATACTACGCATGGAATGGTAGCAGATCCTATGATAAAGCCAATACCGAGAGATGTGTTTTGTGGCCATATGAAATCTCTAGAATTGCGTAGAGACTAATGTACTGAATATTGTATTTTCTCTAAGTGTTCACAATTTGATGAATTTGTGTTTTCATCATTAATGCCTATGAATCTTTGTTTGAACTTTATGCATTTTAATGCTTAGTGCATTACTTTAAGTTGAGAAGTATGTTGGACAGATATAAGATTAGCCCACTCACACGGGTAATCGCCTCTATTTACTGTGTGATAAATAGAGATGAGACTGTTTATAAGCTTATTATCTAGGTGATAATCGAGAGCTCAAGCTTAAAACACGTATGTCGCCTTAACTGAGTGTTAAGATGAGGACATAATACTTACTATGTCCGAAAGTAAAATACCCCACATGTTTTACTTTATCTGTCTAAGATGCCAGATGTGAGTTCTGATAAATTTTGTGAATGAGTAGTTATGTGAACTCAAGTTAGACATTGGGTATGTCTGAACTATCATCTGTACGATATTGAAAGGTGTAGACATACGCTCCATGGGAAAGGAGTTAATACCGTAATACGTATTTCATACTACGTATGCATGAGACGACCAATAAGAGTGGCAAAAGTTTGATCTCAACTTTTATGTCGTGTGAGACTCTTGAGGAAGAGAGTTCCTCAATTTCTTAGTCCCCTCATGACTCTTACTTATTCTCAAGATTTCTATTTAGTGTTTGCTATCTTAGGATGTTGCCAATGGTCATGAGTGATTCGATCTAATGGGGCATTTCTAGAAAAGCAAGTTGAACTGAAATTGAGAGTTTGAAGGAAAGAGGAAGATCGAATTCGGAGAATCACATTGTAGTTTTGTATTCATCGGTTAACCAATTATGACTGTCTTTGTGATAATCATAATTGTGAATACAATATATATATATCATTGTTTAAAAGAGATCAAGAGAGATATAAATGTGATCGATCGATCTAGGATACTGCATACTAAATCTACTCGGAGTGTGATGCCCATTATGAGCTGCTATATATTCCTAACAGATGTATGGCAACGGGCTCTCAAAGTATGCTGGTCGCACGGATTATTCACCGATATGAATGTTGAAGAGAGGAAAAGAGGATTCTGTTCAGCCCACCATGTTAAGTGAGAGTCTATGCTGGATTTTTCTCTGATGGGGATGAGTATGGCCTGTCTGCCCATGTTGGTTTTGGACCACCATGTGCGAGTGGGAGATGATGGATTTATGAGATGGGCTTAAGGCCCATCCGCTCAAGTTGGGCCCAAAAGGGCCCGGCCCACGGGAATAAGGCCTGTGGAGGGGGAAGGTATAAAAGGGAGGAGAGAGAGAGAGAAGACAACGTTTTGCAATTCAACGTACGTCTTCTCTTCTCCCGCGCGCTCTCTCTCATCCAAAAGGAAACAGTAAGCAAACGGCACTTTCCTACTTCCTTCAAGGCGTCATCGGATCGAACGGGGCCAGAATTTCTTTCTCTTCTTCAGAGTTGGTGTTTAATCTGTGGCTAACAAGGTACGCTCGAATCCGTGGTGTGCTTTACGATCAGTGATGCGTGTTTTCCCGGGCTTCGTCTTCCGCATTGATTTAGGGGTTCGATTCGGTGTCGAATCCGGTTTTCGGGGATCCGTTATTCCCAACATGCAGGTTCAAGAAGTCCCTCGATCGGCAATTGCTGGTTTTGCGTTTGCGGGATTTGCTCGCATTTGAATGTCCGCCGCGGTGGGAATTGATGTGAATTGCTTTTCGTGTCGGTTCGGTCTTTATCAGGATGAGGTGGAAGCGGCAATGGCTCAAGGGGTTGAGGTGAAGCAGGGAGCGAAAGCTAATAATACCTGCGAAGAATGCGGTGCCACGTTCAAGAAACCGCGTATTTGAGGCAGCATATGCGGGCCATTCGCTCGAGGTATGTGGAGCTCTGTTTTGTTATTGATAATGCAAGTTCTTTCAAAATTTTAGTCAAGTTTTGATTAGATTACACCTGTCAGGGAGGTGGTCTATGGTGAGGTACAGTTTGTAAAGCGGAGGGTTCAGATTACAGTCGCACTGGTCTTGTTGAATAGACAATTTTGATGTACAATGCTCCGTCTTTGCTCTTAAAATTTTCAAATTTGTCACTTATAATGAGGTGTCAGAAATGGCAATTTGGATATTATTGTTGGGATGTACATGATTTTCTGGGCTGTGGAATAGTGATGCCGTGAATTTGTGAAGCATCATCAGATGGAAGCACCCATGAGAAAGCATTGATCTTTTCGTGTGGTCTAGTTTCAAAGATAGATTTCTAAGATAAAAATGTTCTAATTTTGGTTGAAAATTGAAGCTGTTTTGTTCTTTTTCATTTGTCTACTGCGAGTTTGCCTATACTGAAATCGAGACCTTGCAAGGTAAGTGTTGGAGAAATCTTTCCAGAATATTTTGAAGTTGACAAAACGTTTCTTTCAGTCTAAGTCTGGATGTTCGGAGACCGTCAGTTTAAAGTCTGAAGACTTTGTTCTCTCGAGACCCGAGACCCAAGACTCAAGACTCAAGACTCAAGACTCAAGACTTAAGACTCAAGACTCAAGACTTAAGTCTATTCTCACTGACAGTCTTTCCAATCCAGTGACGAAGGAAATCCAAAGCCGAGGTCTATGGTTGAGGATTCGATCCTATCCTCTGGAAAAGATTCTTTGGTTGGATAATCATTTCGGATTCTTTAATTCTTATCTAAGATCGATTGAAGATCCGATGGTCGACGAAGTAATCTTGGAATGTTCTATTCTTGGAAACCGAGATCCTGATTGTATGGGCGAACAGGATTGATGGGCTATCATCAGATTCCTTAAATAAGCTCGGATGATCTTCTTGATTGATTCCGTCCAACGGGTAGATTGGAGGAATTCCTTTGGTAAGTGCCAACGGCTATGATGGCATGAAGGAGTATAAAAGGAAGACGTTCTAGTTGTTTTAAGTGTGTGATCGATAGAAAAATTCCAGTGCGAAGAACCTTGATTGTTAGTTGAGGCTGTTCGAGCGAAATTGTATACACGAGAGAGTGTTTGTACTTGGTGATACCTTGAGTGAGTGTGGTAGATCAACTACGCCGAAGAAATCAAGGAAGATCAACATTTGTAACATCTCTTTGTTCATAGTGGAATCCAACCAATTGGTGTCGGTGCGGAAGAGTGGACGTAGGCTTGAATCAAGCCGAACCACTATAAACCGAGTGTTCAATTCTCTCTTTCCCTTACTCAGTCTCACGATTGGTTTTTAATTGTTGCAAATTCTTCAACTGTCTAAAGTATTGTGCGATTTTTAAGAAAAATCTTTATATACCTATTCACCCCCCCTCTAGGTACTCATACTAGCAATATCAATTGGTATCAGAGCCCGTGTTCTTACTTTGTTTGAAGTGTTTTACTTCAGAGTAAAAGATCCATGGCTAGTATGCTAGCACCAGGGCTGATGGAAGGGCAAAGCAATACAAGACCACCCTACTTTGACGGAAATGATTACAACATCTGGAAGAATAAGATGAAAGCTTTCCTACGATCCAAGGATCCTACGGAATGGGATGTTGTGGAAAGAGGAATCACTCCCGCTGTTGCATCGGTCTACGAAAGAGGAAAAAAAGCTGAAGCCAGCGGAATGCCTCGGGAAGAAATAAACAAGAGACAAGCACTCGATGCAAAAGCAATTTACTCTTTATATTGTGCTTTGTCTCCAATCGAATATAACAAAATATCTTCTTGTGTTACAGCAAAAGAAGTATGGGATAGATTACATATCACCTATGAAGGAACAGATCGAGTGAAGGAGACTAGAATCAATATTCTCCTCGGTCAATATGAGGCCTTCAAAATGAAATCGAGGAGAATCGAAGCGACATGTTTAGTCGTTTCGAGATATTGTCAATGGTCTTGAGAACCAAGGACAAAAAATTTCTGATCCCATGAAGGTGAACAAGCTTCTGCGTGGACTCTCCAAGGATTTGAATCATATAAAGACTTCAATAAGAGAGACGCAAAGAATCATGCCATTATCGTAGACGAGCTAATTGGAACTCTTCGGTCTTACGAAGTGGAACGAATTAATGAAGACGAAGATCAAGAGGTAAGAAATCTATTGCACTAAAATCAAATGATGATTACGATGATGCAGATTACGAAGATGATATGGATGATGAGGAGCTCGCCCTTATGATAAGAAGATTCAAGAAACTGAATAGAAAAGGCAGAAGGTTCAACCCAAAGAAACAAAGTTTTCGAGACAGACGAGACCAAGTCTGTTGATGATGAGGAACCAAATAGAGATGTAGTTTGCTTCGAATGTAAGAAGAAGGGACACATCGGACCCAATTGTCCTCTTCCGAAAAAGAAAGAGGAAAAGCGAGAAGTTTCGAAAGGCTCTCAAAGCCGAAACACGGGAGGTGATACGAGAATGTGAAGAAAGTGATAATGAATATGCCAACATATGTTTGATGGCACATTCGGACTCGGACTCGGATTTGGATCGACTCGAATGATGAATTTGAGGTAAGTGATTTTAAAATTCTGTCAAAGTCTCTAAATATATTGATGAAGCTGTGTTTCAGTCTTAAGACTTCTCTCAAAAGAATTTCCGAACTTAAAAAGGAAAACTCAATTCTGAAACAAAAGGAAGTTATTTTAGAAGAAAGAGTTAAAAGTCTAGACCTAAATGTTTCTGCTCTTAAAGAAAAAGAAAATGATCTTTTGAAAGAAAATGTTTTCTTAAAAACAGACTTATCAAATATTTCAAAGAAGTTTTCGATAGGATCGAAAAGCTTGAAAAAGTGCTTTCAGTTCAAAGACCCTATTTCAATAAGTCGGGTTAGGTATGACAAAGCGGAGACAATTTCCTTGATTGATTTTCCTAAAGTTAAAGAAAGAATTAAGAAAAGACCGTCAAGAGAAGCTTACAAAAATCACTTCAAGAAAGTTTTCGTAAAACTTGTTGGTCGAAATGCTCTAAGGTGTTCAAAGTGTAACAATCCAGATCATTTTGAAAAAGACTGTCCTATGGTTTGGAAACCTGTTAAGAGAGTATGGCCTAATAATGCTCATCCTACTAACACCAAAGGACCCAAGAAAATTTGGGTACCAAAGAAAGCTTGAGACTCACTTTTGAATGCAGGTCTCCGTCAAGAAAAAGATAAAATGGTATCTTGACAGCGGATGCTCAAGACACATGACAGGAGACTCAAAATGCTTCGTAAAGCTTGTTCAAGTAAACGGCGGAAATGTTTCATTTGGAGGAAACGGCAAAGGAAGCATCGTGGGATTTGGAACTGTGAAAATTGGAAATCTCACAATAAGCAATGTTTCTCTAGTAGAAGGACTCAACTATAACCTTCTCAAAGCATTAGCCAATTGTGTGATACCGGTTTCAAGATCTCCTTTCAAGAAGGAATTTGCTATGGAATTAGTAAAGATTCTCTTGAGTCTTTCATGGGTCGAAGACATGGAAACATCTACCTCTTAGACATGAAATTGAATAAATCTCAATGTCTAATTTCGATCCAAGATGAAGCAAGCATGTGGCACGAAAACTTGGCCATGTCAATATGAAGCAATTAGCCAAAATCTCATCAAAGCAACTTGTTCGAGGTCTACCCAAATTGCCATACCAAAAGTCCGATTCATGCACTCCATGCATTCCGGGAAGCGAGGTAAGAAATTCATTTAAGCAAACAAATCATGTATCTACTAATCATGAACTGCGGTTGCTTCATATGGATCTCTTTGGACCAACAAGAACCCGAGCATTGGAGGTAAGAAGTATTGTCTAGTAATTGTAGACGATTACTCTCGCTTTACCGGGTATATTTTCTTGCAAGTAAGTCAGAAACCTTTTCATACTTTGAGAAGTTTGCTAAAAAGGTTCAAAATGAAAAAGGATGTGCTATTTCAAGTATAAGAACAGATCATGGAAGTGAATTTGAAAATCAAGATTTTACGAAATTTTGTGATAAATCAGGTTTTAATCACATGTTTTCCTCTCCGTATACTCCGAGCAAAATGGAGTTGTGGAAAGAAAGAATAGATCTCTTCAAGAAATGGCTAGAACTCTTTTAATTGAAAGCAAAATTTCTTCACGGTTTTTTGAAGCTTTGTTTCAACGGCATGCTATATTATAAATAGAGTCTTTCTAAGACCTATTCTTGAGAAAACCCCTTATGAATTGTTCAAAGGTAAGAAGCCTATTGTTTCATACTTTCATGTATTTGGTTGCAAATGCTTTATTTTGAAAAATGCAAATGATCGAGTTGGTAAGTTTGAAGAAAGATCAGATGAAGGCATCTTCCTTAGATATTCTACATCAAGCAAAGCATACGAGTCTATAACAAGAAAAGCCGGTCTGTGGAGGAATCAATGAATGTCAAATTCCAAGACTTCACACAAGATGAATCCAGCCGATTCAGCATGAAGAGTACGAACCTGCTCAAGATCTTCCAAAGTCTTCAACTCAAGAAGCATCTCAGACTCAGGAAGTCCAACATCAAGATGCTCATGAAGATTCAAATAAAGAAAGAGATCATCAACCAAGCAAATCAACCAGTAACTGGAAACACAAATCCAGTCATCCTAAAGATCTCATTATTGGCGAAATTAATGAAGGAATCTGCACCGAGATCAAAAAGACGTGAAGAATCTAGTCTTTGTCGCTCTCATCTCGAAATTGAACCAAAAAGCATAGAAGAAGCTTTATCGATGAAAAGCTGGATCGAAGCTATGCAAGAAGAGCTCGACAGTTCAACATTAATGATGTCAGGAATTGACGTCTAAACCAAAAGGTAAAAGTTATTGGAGCCAAGTGGGTGTTGGAGAAACAAGATGAACGAAGAAGGAAAAGTCGTACGCAATAAAGCAAGACTCGTGGCCAAGGGATACACGCAAGAAGAAGGAATAGACTATGACGAGACTTACGCACCGTTTGCAAGGTTAGAAGCTATTCGTCTATTACTTGCGTTTGCTTGTTACAAAAATTTCAGGTTATTCCAAATGGACGTCAAAGTGCTTTCCTAAATGGATTTATCCAAGAGGAAGTTTATGTGGAACAACCGCCTGGATTTGAAGACCCAAAGAAGCCGGACTCGGTCTTGTGAGGCGAAAAGGCTCTGTATGGTCTAAAGTAAGCACCTCGAGCTTGGTACGACAGACTAAGTAAGTTCTTATTACGGAAACGGATTTGTCAAAGGTAAAGTAGACACTACTCTATTCATCAAAAAGGAAAACAAAAGCTTTTTACTCGTTCAAATATATGTTGATGACATTATTTTTGGATCCTCTAATGAAAGTCTTTGCAAGAAATTTTCTAAGTCTATGCGGATGAGTTTGAAATGAGTATGATGGGAGAATTAACATTCTTTCTTGGCCTTCAAATAAAGCAATTGAAGGAAGGAACTTTTATCTTCCAAGAAAAATATGCTAATGATCTTGTCAAAAGATTTGGATTGGAAAATTGCAAAGAAGACCGACATACCAATGTCATGCTCTCGAGAAGATAGACAAGGATGAAGAAGGGAAGAAAGTAGATCAAAAGCTGTACGGGGAGCATGATCGGTTCACTTCTTTATCTTACGTTTTCTAGACTGATATTTTGTTGAGTGTTTGCATCGTGCTAGGTTTCAATCGGATCCTAGAGAATCACATCTCATTGCCGTGAAACGTATTATCAAATACGTTGCCTCTTCTTCAAGCATCGGTCTTTGGTATCCAAAGAGGGAGACTTTAATCTTCTAGGATACTCGGATGCAGATTTGGCCGGATGCAAAGTCGATAGAAAGAGCACTTCGGAACTTGTCAAGTTTGCTTGGAAAACGGGACGGTGTCTTGGTTCTCAAGGAAGCAAAGCACGTAGCTCTCTCAACATGAGCGGAGTATGTAGCTCTTGGAAGCTGCGTTCGCAAATTCTATGGATAAAACAACGGCTACAAGACTTTGGCATTGAAGACTCATGCACGTAAATCGAGATGTGACAACACCAAGCGATCAATCTCACCAAAAATCCAATCCTTCATTCAAGAGCAAAGCATATTGAGATTCGACATCACTTCATTAGAGATCATATTCAAAATGGAGAAATCTCGATTCAATTTGTTGATTCAAAGAGTCAACTAGCGGATATATTCACAAAGCCTTTGGAGAAAAATCAATTCGACTTCATCCGCTCAAGACTCAACATTTTGAAGCTTGAAGAAGTTAAAGTCTAGAGACTCACCAACTCTAAGACTCGATTTTAAATCATGAGACTCTTGGCTAAAGCGTAAGTTGCTATCTTATCTAAAAGGTACGAATTCTTGTTTAGTTATTTTATCTAATCTCGAAAAGGTCACGATATCTCCTTTAGATATAATTCGAAAATTTTTTCAAGGAGTTAATTTTGGTAGTTATTGATTTTGAAACGATATGTTCGTACACCTTCCTTGTACCGATTTAAACTTCTCTTTTCAAATCCGAGGTACATATATATATACGATTTTCTTTTTCTTCGCCCAAATCTTCAAAACCCTAAAAAGACACTCTCCTCCGATCTGTTTCTACTCCTTGTTCATCGTCGAGAAAGTGGTCATTTTCTTGGGAAAAGCAAGTGAAGGAATCTTCAAATAGACAAAGGAAGATGTCGTCTTCGAGGAAATCATCAAGAATAGCAAGCGGGGGACCACAAAGAATGGAGAAAGGGCGATTCATTTCGATCTTACGGAGGAAGAAGACTTATCAAGTCGGCGACAAAGTCCGATTCGCTCTCCTCCACGTCATTCAGCACCTCCTACCCCACAAGGTGCAAGTCAACATCCGGAAGAAGAGATAATCGAGGATCCGAGCCCGGAAGAGTACAAAGACCCTCCTTTATCTATAAGCTTTATCGTGCGTTGAAAAGCTCCGGTTCTTCGTTAAAATATATAGATGACTTTCTTAAGGACAAAAATTATGGAAATGAGTATCTTTTTTACGGAAAATGGAAGAATTGGGAGTTGCTCCGAAAGGAAGGAAGCGGAGGAGGCTCTTGCGAACATTCCCGAGAGACCCTCGTTTGCCGGGACAAAATCGATTGACGGGAACGATGACGACAAAATGTTCCTTGAATTTAAACCTAGAATGGGTGTGGCAACAAAGGTGAAAGGAAATCGGATGGATTTGTTTAAATCCAAGGATCAGGAGAAAGTATATTTCAGGCTGTTGAAAAGAGGGGTGATAAACCCTAGAAGTGTCGATTTTGACTTCCTGGACTCCATCAACTTGAACTTAGAGAAAAGTTGAATTTGCTTCAACTTGAGACTTTCTCGCTCGACTCTGAGATGGGTATCTTGAGCGAGCTGCGTATTTCTATTCAAATCTTAGCTTTTTGGATGCGAATAGGATTTCATTAGGTGTTCGAGATCAAGTCTACGTGGTAGATGTGAATATGTTGGCGGACATTGTTGGAGTTGAACGGGACGCTTTATCTCCCTATCAAAGTCTCACCTGTCGTACTACTCTGGATCTTGTCAAAGATATGGATGTAGAGAAGAAAATTACCTACTCGAGGATGAAGGCTATCAACATCGTGCTTCATAAGATTGTGATCAAGCTGTCTCGAGACCAAAGTCTACGTCAAAGACTTCGTGTCTCTTTACGAAGCAAAGTTGATGTATGCGATAAACTCGGGACGGAAGTTTTCTCTCCCCACACAATTCTCTTCCATATGTACGAGCATTGTCAAAAGACAAAGGACAATTGCCTTATCACAGTGCAGTGACCAAGATCTTCAGAGACATCTGAACATTGAACCGCCGCATACTTTTTGTGTTCGAATCGTGTGAAAAAATGGTGGTAGGGTTGAAAATGTTATTGAAGATGCGTCGCAAGAACTCTCCAAGGCAATGGAGAAATTCAAAGTGAAATCTCCAGTCCAATCGCTTCAAAAAGGAAAGGAAAGGAGGCCATGGGTGCTCCATCGAAAAAGAAGAAAGAACTCTCATCCTTGAAGATGAAGACGAAGATGAAGATGATGAAGATCCCTCCATCCAAGCTCGATCGAGACCAAGACGTTACGTGTCTCACCGACGAGAACTTCAGCGGAAGCGGAGAAGAAGAAAAGCGAACGAGAGAAGAGGAAGAACGAGAGAGAGAAGGAGAAAGAAGTTCAAGAAGGAGAAGGAGAAAAAGGAAAGTCTGCTGATAAATCTGGAGAGAAGGAAGATCAAAAGAATGATCATCACTCTTCCCATTTCGATGTCCTAGAGACAGGGGGAGTTAGCGAGCAAGAGAGGTCTACACCTCATGCTGCTGTCAGTGAAGATCTAAGACAATCTCCAGAAGACCCAGAAGAAGTTCGGGTCTCTCACTTGCCGAAGAAGGTGATGCATCGATTCCAAATCGCGAGACCATTCAAAAGCACCATCGTCTCGCATACACATCATCTGAGAAAGTCAATGCCAGTACACAGACGGATGATTCTGCAGATCTTCGTAGCATCATGAATATTCTTCTGGAAATGCGGAACCAGATATATGTTCTGGACTGTGAAATCCAAACTTTGAAGAATGCTGGACAAGCATCTTCAGTCTCTCTGGAGGATAGACTCAAAGATCTCGCTCTGCAACTTCAAGCCAATGCCAAGGGAGAAGAGATAGCTCATCGAGAGAAGACTTTGAAGAAGCTCGAAGGAGTAGTCCGATCCATTGGGGATTTCCGGATCGTGCGCATTCCCAAGCGGACATGACTCCTTTCTCACCCTTTTCAATGCTGACAAAAAGGGGGAGAAAACCAATTTGAACCATCATCTTTTAAAAACTTTGACTTTTGTGGTTATGTTTATTATTTTTGAGTATGACTTGAGAACTTGAACTTGGATGTGAACTTGGACAGATTATTTGTGGATTGTGATGCTTGACTGGTTGCATTTATTCAAGTGTTGTTATATGGTGTTTCTCATGAAAGACTAACCAATTTTCTGTGGATGCTGAGTACGGTTGTTTTATTAATCTTTATGAGTTAGCCATATTGCTTGAGAAATGTTTGCGAGTCAAAAGATGTTCAAATCTTTGAAAGTTTTTTTGTCACCATCAAAAGGGAGATTGTTGGAGAAATCTTTCAGAATATTTTGAAGTTGACAAAACGTTTCTTTCGATCTAAATCTGGATGTTCGGAGACCGTCAGTTTAAAGTCTGAAGACTTTGTTCTCTCGAGACCCGAGACCCAAGACTCAAGACTCAAGACTCAAGACTTAAGACTCAAGACTCAAGACTTAAGTATATTCTCACTGACAGTCTTTCCAATCCAGTGACGAAGGAAATCCAAAGCCGAGGTCTATGGTTGAGGATTGATCCTATCCTCGGAAAAGATTCTTTGGTTGGATAATCATTTCGGATTCTTTAATTCTTATCTAAGATCGATTGAAGATCCGATGATTGACAGTAATCTTGGAATGTTCTATTCTTGGAAACCGAGATCCACGATTGTATGGGCGACGAGATTGATGGGCTATCATCAATTCCTTAAATAAGCTCGGATGATCTTCTTGATTGATTCCGTCCAACGGGTAGATTGGAGGAATTCCTTTGGTAAGTGCCAACGGCTATGATGGCATGAAGGAGTATAAAAGGAAGACGTTCTAGTTGTTTTAAGTGTGTGATCGATAGAAAAATTCAGTCGAAGAACCTTGATTGTTAGTTGAGGCCCCAAAGCGAAATTGTATACACGAGTGTTTGTACTTGGTGATACCTTGAGTGAGTGTGGTAGATCAACTACGCCGAAGAAATCAAGGAAGATCAACAACGCAACATCTCTTTGTTCATAGTGGAATCCAGCCAATTGGCTGTCGGTGCGAAGAGTGGGACGTAGGCTTGAATCAAGCCGAACCACTATAAACCGAGTGTTTAATTCTCTCTTTCCCTTACTCAGTCTCACGATTGGTTTTTAATTGTTGCAAATTCTTCAACTGTCTAAAGTATTGTGCGATTTTTAAGAAAAATCTTTATATACCTATTCACCCCCCCTCTAGGTACTCATACTAGCAATATCAGTAAGGTATGTTGGCTCATCTGATTATGATATGCTAATGCGTGAAGCATTGGATCCCACCAAAAAGAACTCAAAAATGCAAGAGGCTGCAACCTTGTATCTTGATTGGACTAGTATCAGGTTGGGGGACCACCAGAGAAGATCCATCAAGTCAGCCTCTGTCACGCATGTTCTATCTTGAGGTTCGAAGGATCGTTCATTTTTTTTTTTCCCTATTGATGACTAGAGATTTGGTATGCTTTTTATCTATGTGTCAATATGCTAAATTCATGTGCATAAATGTGAATGCAACTTCAATACTATATTACAAGTGTTCTATAGAGGATTGCTCTGCCAGCTATAGGAAAAAAGACCATTTGGCTCGTCACTTTTCTTCAGCATAAAGACAAGATTTTCAGCTGTCCTGTTGATGGTTGCAATAGGGAAGAGATGCTCTTGGTTTTTCGTCTTGGCGGCTCTTCATCAACAGTCGAGAGCCACCGAAGGCGACCACTGGCTCAACCAAGCGATTTGGTGAACTTGCATTTGCAAGTCAAGTCAACTTTTAGACAGTCGCGCATGGGGATTGAAAAATAATGACACCATGTGATAAGATTTAGACCAAATACAGCTCTGTTGAAATCCCGCACAAGGAATTCATGTCCATCTGCCTTCCAATAAGAACACAAATCCTCCACAAACTCTGTAATATAGCATTGAAGTTGCATTCACATTTATGTAAATCATTTAACTTCTGTACTTGAATCTACTTATCCATTGGACAAAAGAGGACATCATAGAAGTATTTTGGTGGTACGGTCAAAAGTTGGGGTATCTATACCAATTACTTTTAGTTGATCTCTACATCCTTAATGTGATGTATAAAGAGAAATTTGATTCACAAAATAACAAATATCAACTATGACACCAACACTTTAAGCTCATTTTTTTTTGGAACAAAACTCCCTACTATTGTATGAGTGACCTGAAAGTACCTGATTGCCATTGCTCTACATCCACCAAAAATTCTAAACATTTAGTGTGATACCAATACTTCAAACTTTCATTTTTATTTTTTTTTTGGTTGCCTATCAACAATACCCCAAATTTGTACCAATGACCCAAAGGTACCCAATTGTTAATGGCCTAAATCCGGTTTGATGAACCCATCTCCCTTGTCTAGTTTAAGGTTTGGCTTATGAGGTGCTTTGTTCATAGACTTTGAAAGAAAGTTGCACTAATTGGATTTTCCAACTCGAGGAGTGTTGAAGTATATTTATTGATATTATATAATAACCTGTTATACTGTGGATACAACTTGATTGTGACAAATTATAAAGTCAAGTTATAAGTAAAAATATAAACTGAGTATTTTCTCTCTCCATTTCAGAGATATTCATAGGCTTTCAATTTCTTGAACTAAAAACAGCTGATTCTCTCAACTACATGAGTGGTCCCTAATCTGCTTGAAAAATAATGAGGATTTAACTCCTCCTATGGCAGGTCTTAATCCTTGCGCATGCCAACCCCTTCAGCATAGGCACGGTTTTGGTCCCAGGCAGTGTCTCGGCGATCAGAAATTGCTGCTGCTTGAATTGAAGAATGGCCTCAACTTCAATGCTTCTTTGTCCACGAAATTGGTCATATGGAATCAAAGCAATGATTCTTGGGACGGTGTGACCTAAGAAGCTGTTTAAGTCACAGGTCTTGATTTGAGCAATGAGACATGCTTTGAACACAAACAGTAGCAGTGTAGCACTATTCGAAATCCCAACATCTAAGGCGGAAAGGTACCTCGGGAGTTCAGCTCTGAAACATGAGACAGGATAATTAGAGGAAACCATTCGACCTTTGATTGTACATTCCATTGGCACAGTAAGGACATGACCTTTGTTTGAAAGGAAAACAATCTGATATATGGGAATTAATGCAAAAGTGAAAACCATTAAACACGAATCACTTAGTTTTATGGGTGATGTCCTTCGACTGATGTCTCCATTTTCCTTACTTTCCGAAGATTTGTCAAAATGTAACATGAAAATGAGTAATGAGTGCTCCATCTTTGAGTGTCTTATCTTACTAATAGTGAACATTAATCAGAAAATCAGGTTCCATGAACAATGAACCTAAACAAAATGGGAGTGAAATGAATACCTGTTCTCTAGAAGGGGACTTGTCCTGTAGAAAGCGGGGAATGATATCCAAAGGAAAGAGTTGCTCTTTTTTTTTTTTTTCTTGGCTTTTCTTCATCAAAAGTCGAGAACCACTGAAAAACTCATCCAAGTGACTAGACGATTTTGCATTCGCAAGTCAAGTAAACTTTTGATAGCCACACGTATGGACTGAAAAATTGATGATAGGATGTGATATGAGTTTAGACCAAACACAGCTCCATTGGAATCTCACACAAGGAAGTTCATGTTCATCTGCCTTCCATTAAGAACACAAATCCTCCTTGTATTCTTCACTCACAAACTCCGTAAAATAGCATTTCCTAATCTGCTTGAAACAAATGAGGAATTGGCTCCTCCTATGGTTGGTCTTAATACTTGCACATACCAACCCTTTCAGCATAGACACAGTATTGGTCTCGGGCCAGTGTTTCGGCGATCAGAAATTGCTGCTGCTGGAATTGAAGAATAGCCTCAACTTCTCTGCTTCATTTTCCACTAAATTGATCAAATGGAATCAGAGCAATGATTCTTGGGACGGCGTGACCTGCAAAGGCGGCCAAGTCACGGGGCTTGATCTGACCAACGAGAGTATCGCTGGTGGACTTAATGACTCATCGAGTCTTTTCAGACTCAATTATCTTCAGAGGCTGAATTTGGCTTTCAACAACTTCCCGTCTTCGGAGATTCCATCTGGGTTCGGTAATCTCACCAATTTGGTCTACCTAAATCTTTCAAATGCAGGGTTCACAGGACAGGTTCCAATTGGAATATCACGTTTGACAAGGTTGGTTACTCTTGATATATCCCTACTTTATTTTCCTGGGCTCAATTCACTGAAACTTGAGAATCCAAATCTAAAGATAAAGATGCTTGTTGGGAATTTACCGAGTTGAATCTTCCTTTTCTGTCGGTGATTAAAGCACTAAATTTCTCAAAAACTTCATCCAGTTACAAACACTTCAGACCCTTGACCTATCATTCAATGAGCTCCTTCAGGGTTCTTTGCCAGAATTTGCAAAGAATGCTTCTCTTCAGACACTTGTTCTTAGTTTCACGAATATTTCTGGGAGGCTTCCAGATTCAATTGGTAATCTTAGGTATCTGTCAAGAATAGAATTGGTGAATTGCAGCTTTGATGGAAATATCCCAAGCTCTTTTGCCAATCTTTCGCAATTGACTTATGTGGACTTCTCATTGAACAATTTTACTGGTTCAATTCCATCACTCAGCAAGTCCAAGAATCTAACACAAATCACTTTGTCCCACAATTATCTGACTGGTCAGATTGATTTAATCCAATGGGAATATCTCTCGAGTCTTCTTATTCTCAACCTGCGATTCAATTTATTGAAAGGAAATATTCCCTCATCTCTGTTCATACTTCCATCGATTCAGAAGCTTCAACTTTCCTACAACCAATTTTCTGGTCAAGTGAAGGAATTTTCTGATGCTACATCGCACAAACTGGATACACTTGATTTGAGCTACAACAATATAGGAGGAGAACTACCGATGTCTATATGGGAACTCCGAAGGCTCAAGTACCTCTCACTTTCTTTCAATAATTTTAGTGGCTCATTCCATATTAATTTGGTTCAGCAATTGAGAAATCTTTCGTATTTGGATCTTTCTTACAATCGTTTTTCCATTAATACCACGGAGGCATCTTCAGTCCCTGACCTTTCAACCTTATATTTGGCTTCTTGCCAGTTGAGGACTATACCTGAGTTCCTGGCTGGGCAACATAGATTGGTATTTCTAGACCTCTCTGACAATCAAATTGAGGGCAAGATACCAAAATGGATATGGGAGTTTCGAGAGCTTACTTATCTCAATCTTTCGTTTAATTTACTTGACCATATTGAAACACCGTCATCAGATCTTACTTCTTTGTTAGTTCTTGACCTCCATAAGAACAGGCTCCGTGGACAAACATTGCCCCTGCCGCCATTTGCCACACACATGGACTTCTCGAGCAACAACTTCACTTTAGTCATTCCACCTGCTATTGGTACAACACTTTCTGGGGCAGTATTCTTCTCCCTGTCACGTAACTATATCCAAGGGTTTATCCCAAAATCAATTTGCAAAGCTGACTATCTCGAGGTGCTCGACCTATCTCATAACAATTTGAGGGGAAATATTCCTGATTGCTTAGTGATGGAGTCTCTCAAGATATAAGATCTGCGAAATAATGCCTTGGATGGTAGCATCATCAATTTCCCTGAAACATGTGGTTTGAAGACTTTGGATCTCAGCAGAAATCTGTTAGGGGGGAAGTTTCCAACGTCATTGGCAAATTGCACAACTCTAGAGGTTTTAGATGTGGGAACTAACCAGATTGAAGACGTTTTTCCATGTGAATTGAAGAGCATCGCAAGTCTACGTGTCCTTGTGTTAGGATCAAACAAGTTCCATGGAGGGGTTGGATGTCCAGAAACCAATGGCAATTGGACGATGCTTCAAATTGTAGACATATCTTCCAACAATTTCAGTGGCACTCTGCGTGCTGAGTGGCTCACAAGTTTGGAGGCTATGAAGGCTAATTTAGACTTCAATGATATCGAGTATCCATTCCTTCCCTTTTCTGGACTCTATTATCAGGACACGGTAAGCATCACCTTCAAAGGTCTGCAAGTGGAGCTGGTGAAGATCTTGACTCCTTTCACTTTAATCGACTTCTCATGCAACAATTTTGAAGGTCCAATACCCAATACTCTGGGGGCTCTCGAAGCGCTTTATTTCCTCAACTTATCAAACAATGCATTCTCAGGGCCAATTCCTCCATCCCTAGGACACTTGCATCAGCTTGAGTCCTTGGACCTTTCACGGAACGACCTCAATGGGACGATTCCCACACAGCTTTCAGACCTTAATTTTCTTTCCATGTTGAACCTCTCATACAATAAACTCGTGGGATGCATCCCAGCGATCAAACAATTTCTCACCTTTTCAGCAAGTTCCTTTGAAAATAATAGTGGATTGTGTGGATTTCCACTGGAAACAATTTGCTCAAGTTCTTTTAGAGGAAACCTTGGATTGTGCGGGATTCCGCTCAAGAAAACTTGCTCAATTACCAGGAATAGGATGGAAGAAGCAGGTTGTGTTCCATCTAAAAGTGACCCAGATGATGGCGGCGACGACGATGATAGCGAGAAGAAGTGGTTTTACATGGGCATACCACTTGGGTTCGTGGTTGGCTTTTGGATATTTTGTGATCCGTTAGCCTTTATCAGATCATGGAGGTTTGCTTATTATTGATTCTGGGATAAAGCATTGTTCAAACACTCACATCCATGAAGACTTCCACAGAGGTTCAGTTATTAAACTTGACAAAGAGCAATTTCGATGTTTCTTCTTTTCATAGTTCTTCATCACCATTAAAAAGACAGGTTTTGTTTATTGATCAATAGAACTATTGCTTACTAATCAAAATAAAAAGTAGGTCTGCATCTATTGTTGAAACCGCCATAACAAAGAAAAATAGGTATTCGTCTGTAGTACCTGCACTTATGTTGCTTGCGCAATTGGATCCTTTATTCCCTTTTTCTGAATCGACTCCTATAACTCTGCCATATTCTCGATCATGTCCTACTTAAATAAATTTTAGTAGGTCAGATGCTAAAATGATATTTTCTTTTTGTTATCAAAAAGGTAAAAAGTCAATAATGTCAAAATCAAAAGAAACCAATTTTTCAAGTGAATTGTAGAAGATTAAAGTGCGAGACCGGGAGAGGCGCGAGAAGGGGTGGAGGACTTGGTAAATGTTAGCAAATAGACAACAGCTATTTCATACTATTTTGAAAACTTATGAATATGTATTTCATGCTATACTTTTTTTATGGGTTGAATTTATTAAGTTTTATAAGAAATTATCGCGTGATTGTAAATTTCTAACTGCGACAGACAAGCAATCCTCTGTCAACTTTTGCTACCAATGGCGTTTTCCATTGGCCGACTCTTTCCTAAATTCAACAGCATAGAATAGTGTTCGTAGTTTGTTTCAAGACACTAGAACCGTCCAAAAGCTTATCCTCTTTGTAACCCCAAAAAAATCAGACGGGAGAAAATTGCAGAGTAGCTATCATCAACAATGTCCTATGCAGTAAGTTTGAAGTGAAGCGCAATCAAAATCTCGGTACTCTTACTTGAGATTCAAAATATTTCCTTTTCTTTTGTTCAAAATATGGTCTTCGTACTTTCAAAAAATGTCCCTGTCCAATTTTGAGTCATTCTAATGACCATATTTTCTCATATGATTGAATGCCGTTTAAAAATAATGTTGATTTGCCTTTTTGGGGCGAAACTGACGTGGACACATTCACACGCACACATTTATTTTCTGTTTCTCGTGCGCACATCCATCTAGAGCGCACATCGTCATGGTGGTCGTAGGCTTTAGGGGGACAAGTTGGAGACCTGAGAGTGTGCAACTACCGCTAAAAAAGGAAACTTGCCATGTTGAAAGAAAGGAAGGACGGTTGATATCTAATTTTTGGTCGACTTTGGGCAATATTTGTTCGAAAATAATGAAAATTACATATAAATAAAATATAAATAAATAAAAAGAGGGCTTAATTCGGTCTTAGTCTAGTTTGCGCAGCCCCTGAAGGCAATCCTCAGACCGGTAGCGGCCCAAATCCACCAAAATCAGAAACGGTGGAATTGACATGATTGAAACCATACTACTATAGCATTTAGGTTGATTTGTTTGGGCTGATTTTCACTGATCAGTTTTTGAATTGCACATGTATCAGCACTTCAACATCGAACGTATCTATTCTCTGTATCATACTGTCCATGTTTTTCAGTCCTCATTGATTCCCAGAACGTACACTGAATTGAACTCACAGAAAGCGATTCTGAACAAGATTATCTTAAATGACAGGCGAGAGGCAAGGTATCAACCTATACAAGAACAAAGGGACAATCAAATCTTAACACAAAGTAATGAAGACTGACATCGGCCTGAAATGTGTGTGATGCATCTTGGCCATCAAATAACTCAATAGTTATTGCATTATAAGATCGCTATGTGCGTATCATGTCAATATGTTCTTATATCAATCAACAACAAGAACAAATCCGAACTACTCCAGTTCAGACGTACCATCAAACAGGCAATATGCATCTAGTTGCGATTACAAAATAGGAATCCATAACCAAACCATCTCGGCATCATCAAAACAGTCTCAAGTCACAAATAGATACTCAATTAGAGATGATCTTCATCTAATCCAGACCTTTAGTTCTCAGTTGAAGCTCGGTTTCTGTTTGACATCAACTATACATCACGTGATTGATTCAGGCAAATTAGCAAACAGGCGTTGAGCGCCTGGTTGAGGAACAAAACGAAACGACAGTGAGCACGTAATCAATACCAGACTAACACTGAAGCAATGCACGACATTCACAATTATAGAGATCAACTCAGACACGATTGGCTTTCGCACGAACTCACGACCTTGAACAAGAACAATAACTGAGCGCGACTGATGATTAGAAAAGATGGAAGAGGTCTTGGAGATGTCACCAATGAGTTTCGACGCCGGCGATGAAGGAAGGAACCTGAATCTGAGTGCTCCAACGATTTTGACTAAAAGGCAAGGGCAAACAGAGCACTTCTCGTGACTGCGATGCTGGAAACGTAGAGAGATAGCCGCCTCGGAGTTCCTGAGCCGGACGAGGATTTTCTTTTTAACTCCGTCCGGAGGTTCTTCAGTGACTGTAGAGGACTGAGACGAGCACTGGTGATCCAAGAAAGATACCGAGAAATCAGTGGCATTGATCGAATCGAAATCGGAAACCAGCTTTTAATCCTTTTTGTGCTCGATTTAATGATTAGGAGCTCGAAGTGAAGAGTTCAATTTCGATCAAGCTTCAGTCACCGCCGTTTTCCTCCGTCGGAGGACGAAGATGATAGAAATCAGACGCAGATTACGAGAGTCTCTAATGGCGATGCCCGGCAGTGATAAAATCCATCCAACGGAGTTCATCTGCAACTGGCTCCGGTCTGAGACAGATGAAGAAGCTTCAACCGGATGTAACGAATTTTAGAAGGATCGAAAAACCCTGCGGAGATTTGATTTAGAGCGTTGAAGACGAGAAAGAGATTTTCTCGGTCTCTGTGTGTTCCTCGTGCCCAGGGAGTGCACGTGAGAGAGAGCGCGCGAGAGGCCCCTTTAATTTTTTTATATCTGTTTATTTATATCGTTCATTTCATTTCTTTGTGCATTCATATTTTATTGACTTTTAATCAATAATTGCATGTATGATTTGTTGGACAAAAATTCAGGTGTCGGCAATAGAGAACTCATAAGCTCTAGATATCCTATTAGGACAATGATTTGTACTTCTTTCACATGGTCTATTCAATCCATACACATATTAGTAATCTTTGATTATTTTGTCAACTTTAAAATATTATAAATTTTTCCGAATAGAAGCCTCTTGAAAAGGCTGATTATCGACCCTTTCGTGTATGGTTTCTTATAAACATTTACAATAGCACTCATGTGTAAGCCTAATTGTTGATGAACATCTTCGGTAAAATATGTAGGGTTTTTGTGTGGATTTAATTGGCCATCTAGCCCCTAGATAATAATGCTGGTCTTGCCGGATTATTTACATTATTTGACATGCTAGGCCCAACAAGAATTTTCACATTGAGAGCAGTATAAATGGAACCACTGGCATTATATTTTCAACATTTGGTTGTTGATCGGCTTGTTGGCCAATTAGATTTGTCAATTTTAGGTTGATTATCTTTATTATTCTAGCAGGGATGATCATCAGCCGGATCATGTCATCTCCTCCTACTTGGAGGAGTGGCTGATGTGGAGGAGGAGAAGCAATACGGAGAGAATAAAGAATTAAGGAAGAGAAAAGTGGGATAAAAAAATACCAACAAAGAAAAAGTCACAAAAGGGGCAATAGGGTCAACACCATCATAGGGCGCGAATAAACGAAAATAGGCGTGGAAAAGTGCGAACCTCCAAATTTAGTTTGCAATCCATATTAGGTGTTTACCGCCGACAGAACAAATTCCATTTTGGTAGTAAAATCGGCCCATCGAGGAGCACCACTAAAACGGCACTTTTGCTTTCTCCAGTCAAGTCAAATTTGTAGCGAAGGTGGTCTTAACTGAGTAAAAAACAGCAACCATAATGAAGGATCAAGGACGTTGTCACCGCCGTTCATCTCACACTCCACTTGTTATGGGGGTATTTGGTCATTTGACCCAATTACTTGATCAAATAGTAGAGTCAATGTCAAAGGTAAGATCATTGAAGAATTTGCATCCACAGTCATGAACCACTGAAATTATGATAAGATGTGATATGTATTGGACCAAACACAGCTCCATTGAAATCCCATGCAAGTTCATGCACTATCCTTTATTTATGCTGCAAGCTTAGCCAACCTCCTGGACAGCCAAACTAATTTTTCTTTTTAAAGATGATATTTTATATGTATTATTTGTTTTTATCTAGATTTGACCAAATTTCAATTGGTTATAACTTTTACATCAGATTGATTTTTATATCAACAAAAAGCTCATGATTCGAACTATTAAAAATGCAATTTGATCTTCAAAGATATGTCAGGATTGCAAATTTGGCAGTATTGGAAAGCTTATTTATTGATATTTAAAGAGGGATTAATAAATCGAACCAAGCAATCTAAAGACTAAGTAAATGAAAAAGAATAATTACTTTTGTATAAGGAAAAATAGGCTTTACCTCCCGTGTGTGGTATAAATTCTTTGATTTCATTATATAACGAGGACTAATCAATTTAGTTATGTATTGTACAAAAGTAATAATTTTTTTTTTCCATTTTACAAATTAGTCTTGTGCATTTTAAAATCTGCTGATGAGGTTTTGTAGACTCCCTCCATTGCTCGATGGCAAAGTTGGCAGACTCATGATCATTGATGATTTTCTGTTATGCATTTTATTATAAATATCTTTGTGTTAAAATTATATAAAATTTCATATTGGTACATTTGTCATAAATTTACCTTAAACTCATTTTTAGATCACCAAGAATCCTAAATCAAAACACCTATAACAAATTTATCTCAACTTAATATTTGATTAACCAAAAATCTCAAATTGGTACACTCGTAATATATTTACCTTTGCTAGTGTCCTTCAAATTTTACTGTGAAAACATAGAAAACATGAACGAAGACCTTTGCTTGTCCACCACCTGAGAGGGAGCTCGAACGAAGGCAGCTGTGGCGGCAATGAGAAGCATAGTTGCAGCTTCGGCATAAACAAAAAGAAAAGAAAAGAAAAGAAAAAGATAGGGAAAACATGAATTGAGACAATTCACCACCGGAGGACGAGCTAGAGGTGGAGGAGGCGGCAGTGGGCCGGCAACGGCACCATGCCACTAGTTGTGCAGCTACTCAACGTTCACTGCTACAACTCCAGCTTCCGCATTCATTGTTGTAGCTCCAGCTCCACTGCTGGTTATGGCGTAGAAGCTTCACCGTCGCCTTGGCATTTGTCGCGATAGAAGTCGGTGAT